>JAZAYU010000044.1:4529228-5129228 GCA_038501625.1 Corbicula japonica | reverse complement strand
TAAGTTTCATGTTAAAGTGGCATTTGAAAGGGGCATAACTCAAAAATAGTCAAACAGGAGTTATCATTCTTGTTGTAACTGATGTTGTTGTTCATGATGATGATATATTCCAAGTATGAAGTGAATAGGACAAGTACTAACACAGTTAAAGGCAGTCACTACAGTTTTTTCTAACAATGTTAAACTACTGTACCACCGTCTAAATGCAATGTATAAAACACAGTTCACGGCCAATCTTGGTTTTATATGTTGTGCCAAACGCGTAATTCTCAAAACCGAAATTTTTGTCGAAAATCTTTTTACGCGCGGATAAAGTGAAACATGCGTGTTTTGAAGTAACATTAAACATATTCCAAAAGAAATTCGACAGTTATAACAAATTTTATTTTCTTTATTAACATGATTATTCGATACTTCAAATTAATATCAAATAGCGATACGGGCAACTATATATAAAGTGTAGGTCCATTCGGACAAAGCTCGTTTCGGATAAGTATGTAGAACTTTTGGTTAAATTTTAGCTTAGGTTTTAAATTCGCACACTGGCCCGAGCCCGAAATACGCGAAAATTAAGCCATCGCTAAATAAAATGATATCACAGTAATTATTAATGATGTACTCTATACACCTTTACAGCAATGTAAGTCTTTTTGTGTATACAAAATTACCCCCCTCCCTTTTTGAAATTGACATTTCTTCGAAAACATAACATGGTAACCTACATTTTTCTTTTTTATTTTATGTTTGTTATACATTGGTGAATATATTGGTAGTGTTTGGTGAAATTCTATTATGTTATTATGTCTTAATGCTCCCCTCCAACAAATAATGGACTGATCCATACAAAATATGTCACTTACATGCTCACTTCATGCAGAACATATTATTTAAGTTTCAAGTTGATATAGAAGTTTGCATAACACGATTTTGTTAAATCATGTCCCCTGCAAAAAATAATGGACTGATACACACAAAAAATATGTCACGCACATCTACACTTCATGCCGAACATATGTTTAAAGTTTCAAGAGAATATCTTAAAAAACTGTAGAAGTAGTTCGTGTCATAAGATTTTGTTGAATCATGCTCCCCTGCTAAAAAATAATGGACTGATCCACATGAAACAAAGTATGTCATGCAAATCTACTCACAAACATATGTTTTAAGTTTGAAAACTGGAGAAGTAGTTTGCGTCGTAAGATTTTAAATAAAAGATTTTGTTAAATAATGCTCCCCTCCAAAAAATAATGGACTGATCCACAAAAATATATGTCGCTTACATGCGCACTTCATGCAGAACATACAATTTAAGTTTAAAGTCGATATCTTGAAAACTGTAGAAGTTTGCATAACATGATTTTGTTAAAACATGTCCCCTGCAAAAAATAATGGACTGATCCACACGAAAAATATTTCACGCACATCTACACTTCATGCCGAACACATGTATAAAGTTTCAAGTCATTATCTTAAAAAACTGCAGAAGTAGTTCGCGTCACATGATTTTGTTGAATCGTGCTCCCCTCCGAAAAATTATGGACTGATCCACATGAGAAAAAGTTATTTGCGCAAATGTACTCACTAACATATGTTTAAAGTTTCAAGTCGATATATTGACAACTGTGACGTAGTAAGTGTAGAAGTTTGCATAACAAGATTTTGTTAAATCATGTCCCCTGCAAAAAATAATGGACTGATCTACACGAAAAATATGTCACGCACATCTACACTTCATGCCGAACATATGTATCAAGTTTCATGTATCTTAAAAACTGTAGAAGTAGTTCGCGTCACAAGATTTAGAAGTTTGCATAACGTGATTTTTTTAAATCATGTCCCCTGCAAAAAATAATGCCCTGATCCACACGAAAAATATGTCATGCACATCTACACTTCATGCTGAACATATGTATCAAGTTTCAAGTCAATATCTTCAATATCTTAAAACAGTTACTGTAGAAGTAGTTCGCGTCACAAGATTTTGTTAAATCGTGCTCCCCACCAAAAAATAATGGACTGATCCACATGAGAAAAAAAATAGTTCACGCAAATGTACTCACGAACATATGTTTAAAATTTCGATATCTTGAAAACTGTGACGTAGTAAGTGCCACAGACCGACCACCCAACCAACCGGATGATGACTCCTATATAGATTTTGTTAAATCGTGCTCTCCTCCACAAAATAATGCATTAATCCACATGAGAAAAAAAATAGTTCGCGCAAATGTACTCACGAACATATGTTTAAAGTTTCAAGTCGATATCTTGAAAACTGTTGACGCAGTAGGTCCCACAGACCGACCACCCAACCAACCGGATGATGACTCCTATAACAGTCAAACAGGAGTTATCATTCTTATTGTAACAGATGTTGCTGTTCATGATGATGACATATTCCATGTATGAAGTGAATAGGACAAATACTTTCAAAGTTATAGGCAACATTAAGTTTCATGTTAAAGCTTGGGGACTACCAGACGACACAGACGACGACGACAAAGACGATGACGCCGACGGCAAATTAGGACCCCTATGTGTCTACCTGCTATCGCAGGTGACACAAAAAACAATGTCAGAATCTAAATCATTTTGTTTTCGATTTTATAGAAACAACAAGAGTGCCAAACTGACACAAAATACGCCTGTCAAAATGCTGATCATCAAAGTTGCGTAACAATCCGATGAAAATTATTCGACTTGAAGAGCAGATACCGCTAATTCAGTTTTTGGACAATTCACGGGCCATAATTCAGGAGTGCCTGGGGGGATTTGGCTGGTTATAGAACTTGGTCGAGATATTATGCCCACCAACATATTCACCAAGTCTGATAAAGACCGGATGAAAACTCTTTGACTTAGAGAGCGGAAACAGTAATTTTGGACAATTCAAGGGCCATAACTCAGGAGTGCCTGGGGGGGATTTGCCTGGTTATAGAACTTGGTCGAGATATTATGCCCACCAACATATTCACCAAGTTTAATAAAGACCGGATGAAAACTCTTTGACTTAGAGAGTGTAAACCCTTATTTTGGACAATTCAAGGGCCATAATTCAGGAGTGCATGGGGGGATTTGACTGGTTATAGAACTTGGTTGAGATATTATGCCCACCAACATATTCACCAAGTTTGATAAAGATGGGATGAAAACTCTTTGACTTAGAGAGCGGAAACGCTGTGGACGCCGCCCGCCCACCGCAGGTGTTCCCATAATACGTCCCGTTTTTCAAAGGGGTGTATAAAAATGGCTTAGTTGCTGTGTTGAATTTCATCATAGACTATCCCTGTCCTACAGAATAATGTCAGAGAGTAAGACTATTTTCAATATTAGTGATGCTTACAGAAGTTGCCTGAATTTGTCAGATGGCGATAGTAAGTCATTTTTATAAACAAGTTCGAATTGCTAACAACGCAGATGAATAGTGATTCAGCTACGATATATAACTAGTGACACAGCCACATAGGAAGAAATGTGATAATGATTATTACAGGAAGGTATGTGATAATGATTATTACAGGAAGGTATGTGATAATGATTATTACAGAAAGGTATGTGATAATGATTATTACAGGAAAGTATGTGATATTGATTATTACAGGAAGGTATGTGATAATGATTATTACAGGAAGGTATTTGATAATGATTATAACAGGAAGATAATGTAATAATGATTATTACAGGAAGGTATGTGATAACGATTATTACAGGAAGGTATGTGATAATGATTATTACAAGAGGTATGTGATAATGATTATTACAGGAAGGTATGTGATAATGATTATTACAGGAAGGTATGTAATAATGATTATTACAGGAAATTATGTGATAATGATTATTACAGGAAAGTATTTGATAATGACTAATACAGGAAGGTATGTGAATATGATTATTACAGGAGGGTATGTGATAATGATTATTACAGGAAAGTATGTGATAATGATTATTACACGAAGGTATGTGATAATGATTATTACAGGAAGGTATGTGATAATGATTATTACAGGAAAGTATGTGATAATGATTATTACAGGAAGGTATGTGATAATGATTATTACAGGAAGGTATGTGATAATGATTATTACAGGAAGGTAATTTGATAATGATTATTACAGGAAGGTAATTTGATAATGATTATTACAGGAAGGTATGTGATAATGATTATTACAGGAAAGTATGTGAAAATGATTATTACAGGAAAGTATGTGATAATGGTTATTACAGAAAGGTATGTGATAATGATTATTACAGGAAGGTATGTGATAATGATTATTACAGGAAGGTAATGTGATAATGATTATTACAGGAAAGTATGTGATAATGATTATTACAGGAAGGTATGTGATAATGATTATTACAGGAAGGTAATCTGATAATGATTATTACAGGAAGGTAATTTGATAACGATAATTACAGGAAGGTAATTTGATAATGATTATTACAGGAAGGTATGTGATAATGATTATTACAGGAAAGTATGTGATAATGATTATTACAGGAAGGTAATTTGATAATCATTATTACAGGAAGGTATGTGATAATGATTATTACAGGAAGGTAATGTGATAATGATTATTACAGGAAGGTATGTGATAATGATTATTACAGGAAAGTATGTGATAATGATTATTACAGGAAGGTAATGTGATAATGATTATTACAGGAAGGTAATTTGATAATGATAATTACAGGATGGTAATTTGATAATGATTATGACAGGAAGGTATGTGATAATGATTATTACAGGAAGGTAATTTCATAATGATTATTACAGGAAGGTATGTGATAATTTTTATTAAAGGAGGGTATGTGATAATGATTATTACAGGAAAGTATGTGATAATGATTATTACAGGAAGGTATGTGATAATGATTATAACAGGAAGGTATGTGATAATGATTATTAGAGGAAGGTAATTTGATAATGATAATTACAAGAAGGTAATTTGATAATGATTATTAGAGGAAGGTTTGTGATAATGATTATTACAGGAAGGTATGTGATAATGATAATTACAGGAAGGTTTGTGATAATGATTATTACAGGAAGGTAATGTGTTAATGATTATTACAAGAGGTATGTGATAATGATTATTACAGGAAGGTATGTGATAATGATTATTACAGGAAGGTAATTTCATAATGATTATTACAGGAAGGTAATTTCATAATGATTATTACAGGAAGGTATGTGATAATGATTATTACAGGAAAGTAATTTGATAATGATTATTACAGGAAGGTATGTGATAATGATTATTACAGGAAGGTATGTGATAATAAGAGGTTATTAACCGGTGTTCAAGGGCCGGGAGGTGATATCGGCCCGGAGGAGCAATATTGGCCCGAGAGCTTTAGCTCGAGGGCCTATGTTGCTCGGCCGGGCCGATATCACCTCCCGGCCCTTTAACGCCGGTTTATAACCATTTTATTACATGTGCTGGGCTGATATCAATGTCTGCCATTTTTATGCTCTGTTATTCATACATTTACTGAGCACTAGTCTATTCATTAATCAACT
Organism: Corbicula japonica; assembly: GCA_038501625.1. Lineage (NCBI taxonomy): Eukaryota > Metazoa > Mollusca > Bivalvia > Venerida > Cyrenidae > Corbicula > Corbicula japonica. The sequence continues at coordinate 5,123,707 of JAZAYU010000044.1, read as the reverse complement.
ACGTCACGATGAATGCTTTCAATACTACGTCATTTAGAGTTTTGTGACGTAATTAAAGATTGTTTACATTTTTAAACTGTAAAAGAGCAAGTTGCGTTGCTGTCAGTTGATTTTTTAGTTTTATTTTTTTTAAGTGATTTTGTCTTCGAACGATTTGATAAAATTTTGCAAGATATGAGATTGTGAAAATGTGAATTCTGAAAGTGTTTTACAGCGGTATGGGTATGTAAAGGCTGTTATTTGCGAGTGTTTCATTCTCATAACGCTGCTGCGAGCTTCAATTCAACAAAAACATAAAAGGCATATCTTGTTTCAAAGAAGAATAGGCATAAAGCCTAAAGGAAATATGAAGGAACATGATCCGGTGCTTTTTGTTCTTGGTTATCCCCAGGTATGTATGTACAATGTGTCCCTGTTTCTCTTGTCATTTTATCGCTCTTTGAATATGTATCAATGTTTGCATGCATGTTCTTTTTAAATATGTTCTTGCATCTAGCTCCAAAAGACTTGAATTGGACTCGATCGATTCAATCGTCGCCATCTTGAAATGAAAAAGTTTAATCCTGTATCAATGGTTACCACGCGCCGTAATTCGTGATACGGGATTTCTGCCCACGATATCAGGTTTTCGGCCCGCGATATCAGGTTTTCGGCCCGCCCTTTATCATGCAAAGTACCCGGGCATTTTGGTCGTTATTTGTTACTATTTATAGTAACACATGTAATAATGATCATTACAGGAAGGTAATTTGATAATGATTATTACAGGACGGTAATGTGATAATGATTATTACAGGAAGGTATGTGATAATGATTATAACAGGAAAGTATGTGATAATGATTATTACAGGAAGGTAATGTGATAATGATTATTACAGGAAGGTATGTGATAATGATTATTAAAGGAAGGTATGTGATAATGATTATTACAGGAAAGTATGTGATAATGATTATTAAAGGAAGGTATGTGATAATGATTATTACAGGAAAGTATGTGATAATGATTATTACAGGAAGGTTTGTGATAATGATTATTACAGGAAGGTATGTGATAATGATTATTACAGGAAGGTAATGTGATAATGATTATTACAGGAAAGTATGTGATAATGATTATTACAGGAAGGTTTGTGATAATGATTATTACAGGAAGGTATGTGATAATGATTATTACAGGAAGGTAATGTGATAATGATTATTACAGGAAGGTTTGTGATAATGATTATTACACTGTGGAATCTTTAAAATGCAGTCTGTTTAAGATCACAGTCCCTTATAACGCAGTCGCCCTATTTTTTAAGTGCAATTTTTACCATGAAAAGGCAAATAAATCGGAATTTCTGCGAGCATCTTAACAAATTAGATCTATGGTCTCTTAATCCATTACAAAAAATTAGCACCTATCTAATTCTAATCTTGATTTAATCAAGTCAGTGACTTGCTGTTTTGCTCTTATATATTGAAATTTGGTGTGCGGAATCATGATGTAACCTGGAATTATGCATAATCTCGTTAGTTGTGTATTAGATATGTTTGTGCGGGAAATCGGGACATGTATTTTGTGCAGAAAAAAATATAATGTGGTTTCACTTATAAACGTGATACCTATGCTGGACCCATTATACTGCAAGAACGCAGTGTATATGGTTAATTGCTGTGATTTGATTTGGCATACTTTCCTTAGCAAAAAATAACCAGAAATTAACACCCTTCAACCACAGTTTTATAGTATTAACCCTTTTTGCCATGGATATGCATTTTATTACCAGTCTAGATCAAGATCAGTTGGATCATCAGTGCTGGATGATTTGAATCTATACTCTTCACACATGGGCAATTGAACATCTATACTTTTTACACATGGGTTATTGAACATGACTTACAAAACAGGCAATCATGCCTGGCAGAGGCCAAATTTGTATTATTGAAAAGAAGCTTCAACATATTTAGCAAAAATATACTTTGTGTGTTTAGCTTATAGTAAAACAATTTCTCCTTTGTGTTAGCAGTTGTGAGCATTCAGGTCTCCAGCTAGGCCAATCTCTGCATAAAGCTTTTGTGATACTTACAAGTTAGAATTCTGCACGATGAAGTCGACAATGGGCAATGAGGTACCGTCTTCCTGGGATATGGCAAGATGTAGGGCTGTCTCATTATCTTCCTACAATAAACCACAACATGTCATACTGTAACAGGTAACCCTGTTGAATTCCAAAAACGGTTAATCCTAAACCGATTATGCTGATTTCAACCATTAACCCTTAACACCAATGTTAAGGCCTTAATCCCCAAAAAGGTTAATCCTAAACCAATTACACTGATTTCAACCATTAACCCTTAACACCAACGTTAAGGCCTGAATCCCCAAAAAGGTTAATCCTAAACCAATTACACTGATTTCAACCATTAACTCTTTACTCCTTTTGATATGGCTTACAGGAATAATTCTTAATCATTAACCCTTTCACTGCCATAAGGACGGCATATGCCGTCCCTATTATTTTCGGCGTGTTTGCCATATGGATGGCTTTTGCCATTTCTATACTGAACACAAATAAAAAGTATCCACTTTTTATGCTTATATTCTCATTAACATGTTTTCATTTAATCAGGTACGCTTTGAATGGTGTTTAATTGGTTAATCTCAGTTGTTTTCAATTTCTATTGTTCATAAACATAATCTTCCACACCAATACCTAAGCAACGGCAAGTCGAATAACAATTAATAATCGATTACAAAACTCTACATATTCAATTTAAAGGGAGGTAATTGGAAATGGTTGGACTTTCTAGCGTAGTTTATCGAGGACTCCTTGTTTTATTGATGAATGTTTTATGATTTTATTGATCACAAGAGGTGGAAAGATTGATTTAATTCAAACCAATGTGAATACTTCAAAGAATCACCGACTTTTTCCTGGAACTCTCATTACAACAAAGGGAAAGATAACTAAGTTGTGACTGCAGATTTTCAAGAACACTTTTTCTGTTAGTAATGATAACAGAAATGCAAAGTTGTCAACATACAGATTTCTCAGTTTTCGTTTTCAAAGTTTACAAAATTTAAGATAGAAAAGTGGATACTTTTTATTTTTGTTGAGTATATATATAGACCAGCATGCAAAAAAGGGTTAATAATGCTTTTTTCATAACTTAAAGATGTGAATTAGACAATGAGCTCTTACTGAATCTGGCAAGACAGTCATGAGATCTAAACCCTCGGCATACACTTGTATAATGGCTTGTACATCACGTGTCTGTATAGCTTGTTTAAGGTCGTCTTGTAGCTCGTCCGTGTCACTACATGTCTGTATAGTAAACTTATGATGAACATATTTGGCTTTTATAAACTCCTCTCTTTCTTTCCTGAAAAAAAAAAGTATTGCAAAAATGTTTGTTTCATTGTTGTACTTACCCTACACTCGCTAAATAATAAATAATGTTATCTACTCACCGTTCTTCCTTACTTTTACTCCACTAGATAAGGCTTTCATCCCATATGCAACCTCTGTATATCCAGGGCTGCCAGCACTTATCTTATATAGTCTGAATAAGATCTATGCTAGTTGCTTTTATATTAATAGATTATTTCTGATCAAGAGGTGAACAGCATAGATTCTGATCAGACTGCAAAGATGTCAAGGCTATTCTGGATCTACACCAGTCACTTGTGGGATTTGAACCATATTGCAATAAAGTAAAGGTTAATAGCACTATTTTGCAGATTTTGATCTAATAAATAACAGTGCAGGCTGCACTGGCTGCATCAGACTTTGGCTTATAGTTAAACCCTAGCACAAAAATCTACAATGCTCAAAATAAGCTCTGGCTGTTTTACCCACTTTATGAACTTATGTAAAAACAGCTAATATTGTTAAAACTATTGTGTTATTTCTCCTTAGGGTTAACTTCCTTCATATCTTGTACAGCAGACAATGTATTCATGGAGTACTTATTTTTGTCAATTTCAATCAAAGATTAGCCAAACTATTTTTTCTAAACTAAAAAGCCACAAATTCATTAAATCATGAAAATGCTGTTTTATCAAAAACCAAGAAATTTTAAGGCATTTACAATAAACATGAAGAGTAGAACTTACATGGGACTATTTGATTTGGGTTTGAGAGCTTTGTCAGCCAGTCTGGCCTCCATCACTTCATTGAGATTATCATTGCCGATTACCCTCGCTAACTGAAATATAGAATCATTACATTAATATTGAGAATGAAAAATAGTGTTGTGCTTAATTACAGTGTTTTATTACATATTGATATGTAATAAACACAGCTTCATGGAAAGGAGAGACTATCACATTACCTGATCAAGACTAAATGGCCCTGTCCTATCCAATTTTAACTGATGCAAATTTGTGATTGGACAGGATTAAATCTCTAAAGAGACCATGTGACATATCATGTGACTTTGGTGTAAATTGCTTAATTGTTTAATATATTGTCAACAATTTTTTACTACTTAAAAACAGACATGTTCAAAGTGTGAACACCATCCTACAAAGTTCTCCTCTCTACACTGTAATTAGTGTTACTGTGAAATCATTAATGTCTGCAGAACTAATTTTTACCTGCAAAACATTCAACACATTTAAAACCACCACAAATAATAGAAATGAAGCCTCTAACAACTTATGTATGGTTGCAAAAAGTTGACATAATAAACAGACAAAGCAAAGTTACAGTTAAACATGAACCTACATGAAAACTAAAATTGTTAGTTAATTCTTTGCTAAAAGATGTTTATAAAGTATATAGAAGTATGTCAGTTGATTTGGTATAGAGCTCACTTCAAAGTTATTTTTATTCTGAAAATAATATCTCCATGTTTGTAGGAGAATGGAATATACACTGAATGGCCCTCTGTCCATACATGAGAAAGCTAAAGCCTGGACGCAACCAACTATAGTAGCAGCATTGCACAATGACCAAGCACCAAGTGTGACCATGATTTTGGCATGAGGGACATGGATGTTGCAGGTAACAAGTTGTCTTCATATGCCAAACACATTTGAAAGTAATTTTGAAATCAGTCCATACATGACAACCCCCTTTAATCTATGTCCTTACAATATTATGCAGTATTTCATAGTGTTACTGACCTTGTTATTTTAAAATCCTTTCATTCATAAAGCAGTTATGGCCTTGACAAGAAAACTCTATTTATAGTAACATAACCTTGACCTTGAACAGGATACTGCAATGTGAAACGTCTTCATAATATGCCAAACATATATGGCAAGTTATTTTAACATTAGTCCATACATGAGAAAGTTAAAGTGTGGACATGAATTAGGCTGGTCGTCCAGCTGGACAGATGGGAGGCAAAACCGTCACATTTTATTATGCTTCCCTTTGGAGGCATATAATGCATTTATCTATTTCTGAATGTGTCCTTATTTAAAGTTCAACAGCAACAGCAGATAACTAAGAGACACCTACCAGTAATTGTGAAGTTCCTAACTGGTCTATTTCTAAGCTTTGTGTTCGTGAGATGTGTACTCCAAGGTTTCTATGGATTCCACAACATTCCAGGCAGATAAGGATTCCCAGATTTGTGGAAAGCCATTTTGGATCTGAAATATAGAAGACATCCATTAAGAGTTGAATATTGCAGGTAATATGCATCTATCATTTCCATACATCTAGAATGTTTTCTATTGTCAATACTGAGCTTACCGAATCCAACAATATTCACCTGTCACTGCATTAATGTTCATAAAGGTAATTGGATAAACACAGGTATCTAATCAGCAAATATAATTGTTGTTGTTTAACATCTATTATGAGCAGTTTATTGGTATATCTGTCTAACTTCTGATCTGAATGTCTAAAAAAATCCAGCCCAAAATGAATTTGAGCCACATAAGAAGTCATTTTTTGGTGTTTGCATAACATTTCTGCCAAATTTCATGATTCCAAAGTAGCAACAATTAAATGTCAATACATATCATATATATGTAATCCTTGCAATATTATATAGAATAATACATATTGTCTTACCAGGAGCAGCACAATCACAGCATACATTGTTGCCGGGAAGTTTGGTAATTCTCTCTATGATATTGCGCGTGAGTTCTTTGACACTTTCATTCATGGTCATGGATCCACCTGTGTCCTGGAATGCCTTCAGTAAGACCTCTTCTTTTGCATTGCTTAATACTGATATCCACCTGTACACATAGTACACATTTAACAATGCACACACCTAAATGCCCTAGTGCCTTCCACTTTTTGTTTTCTTCCTATACTTTAAATACTCAGTTACATGACAGGGAGTTTTCCTTTTGCTGTCTTTTTACCAAAACAGCAATGCATTACAACACATTACAGATTCCTCTGTAATGATGTTTTTTCATTAAAGGGAAATGTACATCCTTTTCAATTTTTACTGTACAATGATACACACTTTCAATGGGCAACTGTACCTATAACAGTACATATAACTGTCATACACTAGGCATGTATTTACGAGGCCCATCTGATTGTTAAACCGCATTTTTAACATCACTGTTTACAAATTTTCATCTAACCATAATACTTATTTTAATTGCTGTTTAAAGGTTTCTAAATTAATGTGACAATGAGTTTTCATTGTTTAAAATTTGTAACATTTTCACTTGTAAACTCATAATCTATTACACTAATAGAGTTAGTAGCTATGCCTAAATTACAACACATTAGTGAATACAGGAACAGCTGTTTTACAGTTACTTGTCTTGAGTTTCTCATTCCTAATCCATGACAATCTATTGACTGTCAATGAAATTATCTATGTCTTTAACTGATTTCAACAAAATGAAAACATATACATACTGTTCCATTTCTTTTTCATCATCTGCTTGAAAGTGGTAAGTTCTGTTACCTGTACAATATTAATGTCATTATATAATTATAAACAGGTAAGTTCTGTTACCTGTACAATATTAATGTCATTATATAATTATAAACAGGTAAGTTCTGTTACCTGTACAATATTAATGTCATATAATTATAAACAGGTAAGTTCTGTTACCTGTACAATATTAATGTCATTATATAATTATAAACAGGTAAGTTCTGTTACCTGTACAATATTAATGTCATTATATAATTATAAACAGTTACTCAGTGCTGATAATGTCTGTAATATCATCACATGATACACACAAGTACTAAGGCATTTATCCTTCTTTAATAGGACACCCTGTTAAAATTTCTTACATATCTTGCAGTTTTCCTCAAAAGGTTATTTTAAATCAGATTTTTTTTTATTTTTAAAGAGGCAATGTCATGTCATTCTATTTTCCCCTAATTTATAGGGCAGAAACCTATTTCCCTAGCAGTATAAAACAACTAAGAACATAATTGTCTTTCCCAGCAACAAGTCATTGCCAGATCAGCCTGTGCATGCCTGAGCCAGACATGGGTCTACACTTCTTGCTATCAATTTAACCCTTTCCTAGATATATACGTATTTTTACGCGTGTGCAACCAGTGTAGATCCAGATCAGCTGGCACATCTGTGCCGTCTGATCTGGATCTGCACTGGTCTCAGTTTTGTCAGAAATAACCTAATGAATCAAAAAGCGAACAGTTCAGATCCTGATCAGACGGCACGGATGTGCCGGCTGATCTGGATCTAAACAGTTCGCCCAAGCAATAAAGGTGTATCTATACAGGAAAGGGTTAATAAATACATGTTAATAAAATTGCTAGTCAAAGTATTTGTCACATTTGCAATCAGTTTTGACTATTGGAAATTTTGTGAGGCTTCACTAAGTTCCATGTAACTGTTGTAGTATAATTCTGGTTATAAAAATGAATTGGCAAACTAGTATTGTAATTGTTGACTATATGTTTCATTTTTATTTAGACAAATAAAATTTATTATTCTTTGAACAAAAGTGTTAAATAAATTAAATTAACAATTATTTTTGTCTTTAGACTGTGTTCAATTTCTTATAAAGTCAAACATCTTTTCATTTCGTTTTGATGCTAATTTAACAGTTTATCACAAGTTCTTCATGTATATATAAACTTAATGTAAATATATAATTAACAATTTTCTGATAATAGGTGGATTCCTTATAAATAATTATGTGTTGATTTGCTTTGTGATCAATTTTAATTAACAGTTTGTAATTTTGTATAGACAATTTTCTGATAATAGATAGATTCCTTATAATTATTAGCTTAAAATTTGCTTTGTGATGTGCTTTAATTTACAGTTTGAAATTGTGCATTGTATGTTTTGTTTAGCCTGTTAAATATTAAACTCTGAAATAAAATTGCAAAATGTTGTTGTTGTAAAATATATAATGTAATGATCACCCTCAAGATCACAAACAACAAAACACACATTTCAAAAAAAGTAAAATTAATAATATTTATTTAACTTCAGAATGTAGTAATAAATTGTAAAATCTACACAAGACATGTACATGAAATAAGGCAACACAGACAAATTACAACTTATAAATGCCTCGTTTACCACATAAGAGCTCTACAAGATTTTATTTATTTTAGTTTTGTGTGCCCCTGTATATGTCTTCAAAATTCCAGCTATTCTATAATGGAAATCTGGAATATTTTATGAAAAACAGTGTCAAATAAATAATAATTTTACTATGTAGGGGATTTTGTCCGTAGGGGATTCTTGATACTAGGGGATTTTGTCTGTAGGGGATTATGTCATGTAGGGGATTTTGTCCGTTTTCTTGAAAATATACCTAGGGGATTTTGTCCGAAGGGGATTATGTCCGCATACCCATTTAAACGGTTAATTAGTGAATAAATTTCTGAAGCATACTCCTTTGAACTATGAATAGACTATTAACTAGGAAAAGTCATACCATGACTAGAGACTAAATCAAAACATTTCTTCCCTGGATCTTCTGAAACAAGCTGAAAAACAAACAGAACTTGTACAATCCACTTGACACCTGCTACATAAGTCTGTTGCTGTCTGCTTTATTAACATTTTTACTTGAATGCTTCTGCATTCTTGATAAAGACAGCTACTACAGGTTATTTTTTCCCATTGGAAAATGACTCACAACCTCACATTTTGAAATTTTATCAGCATTTTGTCTTAAATTGGGAAAACCAATAACTAAACAATTCTGATTTTTTTTCTTGGGATGTCAACAAATATCCGAATATTCGGATATCCTTTCGGATCATCGGATGTTCGGATTGAATTTGGCATCCGGATATCCGTTTATAAAAACTTTAAATTTTTAACATTACTTTTATTTTGCTAAATTACCTTTCTAAAATGTCCGTATGCATTTAAGCAAAAGAATGTTAAATGTGATGACACACAGTAAATTGGGCTTCAGAGCTTTATATATGTGTTAAAATATGACAGTATACATAAGAACTTGCTAATTAATGGTCATCGTTTGAAGTTAATCTATTTTGAGTAAAGAAAATTATCTTTAATTCTGTGTGATCGGTTTTATTGTGAAGGGATAGAGCTATAATTCTGTAGACAACATGTTTAGCGGTCAAAAATCAATTACTCACGTTTAATTATGTCAGTTTGCTTCTATCTACTAAATTATTGATGAATTCATCTTTTATTTGATCTCGCGATCTTGATTAACATCTACGTTTTAAACAAATAATTTGTAATGCCTTCCTTTCTATAGTTCGCTGTTTGCGACATTTTGTGAAGTAAAATGTTGATGAAAAAATACAGCAAATGTATAGTTCATTCACACACTTTTTTATCATTTTAATTCCAAACTTTTTGCAATATTTATTTAACAACTGAAAAAAGAAAAGAAACTTATTGAGAATACCCAATGTTTTATTGTTCGTAATTAATTAAAATATTAAAGTTATGATACGTTTATGTCTATGGAAACAACATATTTCTATTAGCAGTGATTATATTCTGATATCCCGATATCCAATCAGATTGTTCAACGGATATCCGGATCCCAAATTCAGGATCCGTTGACATCCCTAGTTTTTTCCCACATGCTTAAAAACAGTATAAGAATACAGTAATACAAGAATAAATAATAATATTTTTGTGACTTTGTTTTCAAGGTTTCAAAGGTCAACAATTTCAATAACTTTTAAATTCAATTTCAAAACATTGGACTGAGAATATTTATTAGGGATGGGATCGAATACCAAAATCCCTATTCGAATATTCGTCGGAAATATTCGAATATATTCGAATATTCGAATTTTATTCGACTTTTACCTGAGTTTAGATAGAATGTCCAGAAACTAAATATGTCCGAATTTTCCTAATATCTGAAATATGTAACATTTGATAATTGTTATCGTATCAGTGTTTGCTGTTCATTCCTGTTAAATATCTTAATATGTACGACTTGAGTAAAGAAGTTTGAATCAAAACATGTATTGTTTGTTGTTATTTATGGATAGCATATTATACTAACGAATAGTCTCTGACGCTGACAGTCCGAGATGCATTCTAAATTTAGATCAGCACGAATGCTTAAGAAGACTGTGTTCTATTTTGATGGAATGACATAGCTCAGACCGAAAACCAAATTAAACAGACATTGAAACATTTGATTGGATACATGTATATGTGATTTATAATTGTCGCATTTCATTTGCTAATTTTTCCCATAAAAGACCAATGAAAATATCGATAATCTATACCGTGATCGCAAGAAAAACAAACTGTCAACTTGCCAATTAGCACCGCGGGTGACAATAAACAGGCTTTAATCCATCGCCCTAGTAAGCAATCAGTCCAATAATTAGGGCCTATACAACACCACCTGCTGTGACACTTTGTTTTTATAACAATTAAGTACACCTGCAATTTGAGGTGATGCAACAATTAGGCAGAGAAAAAGATGTTTACCCCCTGCTCAACCTTGAGAACAAAAGATCAATTAATGTTCGTGTAATTTTTTGAAAGTGCTGTATTTACCTACTTTTAAGTGGTCTAAGGGCCTGTATTTACGCATTTTATTACGGACAACTCCAGTAATTTTAATCTAACATGCTTTTTGGAAGAGACTGAGCATACTTATATTAAAAAATCCCGAATATTCGAATCCGAAAATCTGATTCGAATATTCGTTGTCAAACCGAATATTCGAATATTCGGCCCCATCCCTAATATTTATCAAAATTTGTTAAAATGTTATTACACATATATAATTCACACTTTTTTTAATTGAGAATATAGACCATTGCCAGCTATAATATTAGACAAAAAAATCCCTGCTTATTTTTATTACTTGATGATTACTTTGCTGGGCCATTTTCAATTATTTATATGTACATATTTAATGGATGAAAAAAGTGATAATTTCAAATTAATATTTGGAAGAAAAAAACAATGATGTTGTAAGAAATACTTACTTTTACTTGACAAGTTAATAAATTAAGCCTAACAGGATCCTTGGTTTCCTATAAAGAAAAAATATCACATGCTTTAACATGCTACTCTGTAGATAGGACTTTTATCACCAGTGTAGATCCAGCTTCAACCCGCTACTCTGTAGATAGGACTTTTATCACCAGTGTAGATCCAGCTTCAACCCGCTACTCTGTAGATAGGACTTTTATCACCAGTGTAGATCCAGCTTCAACCCACTACTCTGTAGATAGGACTTTTATCACCAGTGTAGATCCAGCTTCAACCCACTACTCTGTAGATAGGACTTTTATCACCAGTGTAGATCCAGCTTCAACCCGCTACCCTGTAGATAGGACTTTTATCACCAGTGTAGATCCAGCTTCAACCCGCTACTCTGTAGATAGGACTTTTATCACCAGTGTAGATCCAGCTTCAACCCGCTACTCTGTAGATAGGACTTTTATCACCAGTGTAGATCCAGCTTCAACCCGCTACCCTGTAGATAGGACTTTTATCACCAGTGTAGATCCAGCTTCAACCCGCTACCCTGTAGATAGGACTTTTATCACCAGTGTAGATCCAAATCTGGACCAAGGTAGATCCAGTTAAGCCTGTATACTTGTGCACTGTTTGCTTTTAGATTCAGATTATAAGATTATTTTTTATCACGAATGGTGTAGATCCAGATAAGATGGCACTGACATGTTGGCTGATCAGGATCACCACTTTATTGCTCTTGTGATAAACGGCACATCCACGAAGTAAATGGTTATCATTTGTCAACACATAATCTGTTACACATATATAATTCACACATTTCCCCCCTTTGTGCAAACACAGGTCAGTTTTTTGAATGCTGTGCCAACATGACATTAGCATAATACTTTTTTCAGACGAAGTTTAAGAGTTATTTAAAGACCCAGACATTGATACATAACACCTACTTCCCAACATGAAACACCACTTTTTTCAGAGGCGGACAGCTTTCAGTAGAATGCAAACAGGGTTTTAATAGTTTTCAAAACAAGGTCTCATTGTAAGAACTTTGCAAGTCATATATTGTATTTGATTATCTTTATTTCTTATTAAGTAATTTAATTTCTTTTTTTTTTAAGTGTTCAAAATTTTCTCTTGCAGCAAAATGACCCCAGGGTCAAAATATGGCAGGGCAAAAAGCAGAAAAGTTAGAATCTGCTTGCATCAAACTGCAAGAATCTGCATCAATTGAAATCTCTATGCAAAACAAACCAATCAATAAGGTGTTCACAGACTGGCTTTATTTACTTCCTAATCTTTACTTTACATGAATACATTACTCAACACTAACTTCACAGACTTGAACTGAAAATGTTTACAGTGTACGCAGACAACTTACATCAGAGTGACTTATAGACATGATTCCATCTTTGATTCGGCATTTCCTCTTCTGCCAGATCTTCTTCAGCATGCCTTCACTTTTCTTCAGGAGGTATCCCTCTTTAATGCTACCATGGTTCTTGTTTCCCTGCAGCTGGTGTAAACTATAACCAGGGGGAGTAACTGATGTCGAGCTCGGCTGAAAACATAACACCTGGCAAATCAGAGACCAAGATCATAAAACTTAGCATGGAAACCAGTCTCAAATCTCAAGCATCTGATTGGCTGAAATGGCGACCAGTCGCCATTTCAGCCAATCAGATGCTTGAGATTTGAGACTGGTTTCCAATCTCAGCTTTATAACCTTCAGCCCTGTTTCTTGTTTGACACTAAATTAGCAGTCAGATTTTTGTTTGATACTACATCTATGCTACATGTATTGTAGTAAACTAGAGGTTTTCTTTAATATTTGAGAATGCAAAAAAATAAACAATACTGGTTATCACTGTCCATATAAACAATATCATTAACTTCAGCGTGCTTGGTAGGATTTAACTGTTTATAAGATTTCCATAACTTATTCTTGTTTAGGAAGTGTATATATAATTCAAGACAACTGTTCCTTTACAAAATATACATGTATAAAGGCAGCCAGTATAGTGTGCATACTATAGGAGTGTTGGAGCTTACAAATGAAATGTTGATTACAGATATTAACTCTTTACTCCATGGATACAGCATTGTGGACAGAAATAACCTATTTTGCAGTCTGATCTGGATCTCCATTGGTTTACACATGAAATTAGTCACATCCATGGATTAAAGCTGTAACAATGATATGCAAGTGTGACGTCAAACAATAATGAAATTACATTCCACTTAATTGAATAGCGTTTATTTGAATATTTCGCTTAATATAGTAGAATATTAAAACACAAAACCATTTCTATCTATTTCAATGATAAAAAATCTCTTTATTTGAATAGGTCACCGCGTGCATTTTGTTTATTAAGATAGCACTTTCCCACCTTACAACGCCTTACGACGCTAATCCTACTTGAAATTACACATTTCTGCCCCAAGGCAATGTACATTATCGGTAAACTCGATAAATCTGTCACTGTTTATCACCTGTGTTACATAATGAATTCCGTTCACTGGCACGCATAATTGTGTTTACAGCATACATTTATAGCAATGACGTCACAAAACGGGTTTCCCCGCATTGAGAATTTTCATTTGATGATCATGTTTAAAGGAAACCGGGAAATTCCTGAATAAAAATAGATTAATCTAACAACGAAAGAAACAGAAAAATATCTGGGTTTTTTTTAGAAATGTATGCAAATAACAAATAAACTTTACCATACTTGCTCGATAATTAGAACTTTAATCAGATCATGCAAATGAATCTTAATTTAGGATGGGTTTTATAATAACGTATACGCAACATTTTGGCACCCCAAGGGAGATAATAACTCTTCACAAAGAAGATAGTGGTATAGTAATCGGATAAATTAATCATGAATTTCGGATACGAAAGTTACCAAAGAAAATGAGTCAACTGTGTCGGCAAAACAGAAAATGTTTGAAATGGCACAAAGTCTAAAGAATCAAACGTATACACAGCGCATTTACTGGTATTATCTTCATACCAGATTTTATTGAACATGATGATACAGATATATTACTGAGCACATTACCCCACCCACCACTGACAAAACTGAGAATTTGTAAGCTCCGTATATTATGATACTCCGGTTAATTGAATCAAGGATCCTGACAAATAGACTATCCAAATAACCGAATTCTACTGTAGTATTTAAACATCCAACAATGTCCATCTCCCAGCTAAGCCTGTTATCTTCAACTTCAAACTATTACACAAATCTCTTAAATAGATAAAACTAAAACCCTTGAACAAACGCAAATGAAAACATCAAAATGCATGAGAATCCGAAACAAATACCACAAGATATATAATGGTAAAATGGCTTAACAAAATAAAATGGTGTGGGAGGCATGTGGAAAAAGGGGATCCATGCATCCATAAACAATGCTGTATTCAACCTCTTTAACCGCCTGGACTAGCAGCAAAACGGAAGTCTCTAAATTTGCATAGAAAAATACGAAATATCAGTACTGACTGAAGTTTATGTCATTTTATGTAGGGAAATCAACTGCAATTTTTTATTACACCAGATACAGTAGACCTGAGAAGTTGTCCAAACAGGTCGAACTTGGTCATTAGTTTTATTGCATTATATAGCATCCGAGTAATCTGGACACTGGGTAAGCAGGTGGGGTAACCAGAAGCAGCAATAGCTTTTTGAAAGTATTGTTTCAGCAGGGAAAAAAGGCAAAGGTTATTGATCATCAGACTTTGATATATCAGAAATGACCGACCTTAAGGCAGGGCATGTGTTAATTGGGTTGAAAACACTCATTCCAATATATACACATACCATTGTAATAAAACTCAGGCCAGGAATAAGTACCAAATATCAAGCTTGCGACTGCTTAATGTAACTGTGCTCTTATTAACCAATCAGACAGCTGAAATCTGAGACTGGTCTCCCTTCTCTGTTAAATAACATGGGAACCAGCTCCTAGGATTCTCATAGTTCTCCTAGAGTTTACAAGTTTTAATTGGGAGGTGCAATTTATAGACTATGCTGTAGGAGTTGGGGTAATATACTCTAGAGATAAATTCAAGTTCGAATCAAAACCTGCAAAACCTGAATGTAGCTTGTTCTTCATTGTGACTTATTCAGGTATGAAAGGTTTAATTCAGATAAACCTATTTGTGCAGTTTGTTCATTGTTGTGAATTATCTGCTACAAATGGTTTACCATAGAAATAAGCAAAATGATTTTCTCATCCAACCCAGCAAAACTGCTCACTGTGGCTTATTCTTTACTGCAACCTCCATTAGGTATTATCAGTTTAGGGCAGACATATGCATAGAGATTTCTCATCAAGACCAGTGCCCAACGTTATAAAACTGAGCATGGAAACCAGTCTCAAATCTCAAGCATCTTAACCAATCAGAGATTTGAGACTGGTGTCCAATCTCAGCTTTATAACCTTCATCCCGGTAGTTTGATATACCTACATGACTAGTGTAGATCCTGATCAGACTTCACATATGTGCAGGCAGATCTGGATGTCGACAGACTGCCCATGGGACACAGTCCATATCTCATAATGTTATGGGTAAATACCATTTGATTTACATTCTCCAGAATGATACCCGATCCATTAATGATAATGTACAGAAAATGTATACATGTACACAAACTACAGACTATATCTATGACAAACACTTAACATTACCCATTTTCCTCCTGATAAGCGGAACGATGCATGCTAATACAAAATATAGAACAATAAAAGAACTGCGCTGTTACAACTGTCATAAATATTTTCTATCTAAAATAAAAACAATAATATTTGGCTTTAAATTTATCAAGATTCTGTATTATTTATATTTTGAATAGGGGAATAGCAAAATTCAAAATACTGACAAAGTTAAGTAAATATGACAAGCGTGATGATCGATTCTGTCAGAATAAAGGATTAGTTAAGTTTCAAATCTTTCAATGACTTGAAGAACTAAAAACAATAACAAGAAAGTTTATAAAAAGACCTGAAGATGCTAGAAGTGTTTACCATGGCATTTGATCTGTAACAACTAGGATTTTGAAAGTGTTTCATTCAACTGCAGCAACGAGCTTCGTTTTCATCAAAATGCATATATATAGGGTAAGGCCTTGAAGAGAAAATTTGAAGGATTGTTGCATATGGATATTTAAATTGGGATAGTTGAACGGTATGTACACTTCTTTGCTCCTAATCTTTTGTTTGTTCTGTTTATATCCACAATGACCATCTGTTAATTCAACTTTCTTTCACACTTTTTAACGATTTTATATTAATTTTATTTGTAAAGGTCATTGAAATCAATGATTTTTTTAAAAGAAAGCGTGTCATTGGAGTCAACAAATCAAAATTTGTAACAAGAGTGCCAAACTGACACAAAATACGCCCGTCAAAATGCTGATCATCAAAGTTGCGTAACAATCCGATGAAAATTATTCGACTTGGAGAGCAGATACCGCTAATTCAGTTTTTGGACAATTCAAGGGCCATAATTCAGGAGTGCATGGGGGGATTTGGCTGGTTATAGAACTTGGTCGAGATATTATGTCCACCAACATATTCACCAAGTTTGATAAAGACCGGATGAAAACTCTTTGACTTAGAGAGCAGAAACAGTAATTTTGGAAAATTCAAGGGCCATAATTCAGGAGTGCCTGGGGGGATTTGGTTGGTTATAGAACCTGGTCGAGATATTATGCCCACCAACATATTCTCCAAGTTTGATAAAGACCGGATGAAAACTCTTTGACTTAGAGAGCGGAAACAGTAATTTTGGACAATTCAAGGGCCATAATTCAGGAGTGCCTGGGGGGATTTGGCTGGTTATAGAACTTGGTCGAGATATTATGCCCACCAACATATTCACCAAGTTTGATAAAGACCGGATGAAAACTCTTTGACTTAGAGAGCGGAAACAGTAATTTTGGACAATTCAAGGGCCATAATTCAGGAGTGCCTGGGGGGATTTGGCTGGTTATAGAACTTGGTCGAGATATTATGCCCACCAACATATTCACCAAGTTTGATAAAGACTGGATGAAAACTCTTTGACTTAGAGAGCGGAAACCATGTGGACGCCGCCCGCCCACCCACCCGCCCGCCGCAGGTGTTCCCATAATACGTCCCGTTTTTCAAACGGGTGTATAAAAATATCACGATTTGAAATCAGCCATTTTGGAACGTAGAAACTACCTGAAGTGGCAAAAATACAGAATCGGAAAACAACAATGTGCAAAACAGAATTATTAATCTGACGAGTTGTAGCCTTCTTGCGGATTAACGCTGCACTATGCTAAAATCATTTATGGGCATATAATAAATATAAACAAATGATGCCAAAGATGCAGTGAATCAGTCTTAGTTCTCAGGATATAATGCTTAACCCATTACAACATGGGATACAGGAATTCAGTCTAATCTAGATAGATCTACACTGTTCACCATTCAGTCAGACAAGTATTCTTAATCATCGAAACACTTAAATTCAAGATATCATGTATGAGTTAAAATGGGGATTTACCCATAAACTTCTCTTGCAAAACAACTACCATAGACTTTATTTCATAAGAGTTTTCAGTTTGAGATACTAACATTTACTGCAAGACTCTTTGTTTTGTACTGTGAATGCTGTAATATTCGTGGACTAATAATTTCTACTAATTGAAAACCACAAACTCAAGCACACACAAAATGTGGCTTTAAACCACAAGGTTTCATGAACCACGTAAATAAATGCATGTACAGTATTTGCCAATCAGTTGTGAAATATCTCACCTCTTTATATCCTCCCATAGAGTTCTTCAGTGATGTCTGCAATTCTTGAAGCTTGGTTCTCTCCAGATTTTGTGACTGTTTGATTTCCTTCAGTTGTACACCAAGGTTTTCCACAAACGTCTGATGCTTCTCCACCTCTGCCTGACCCTTGTTAAAGTACCTAAAGAACACAGACAAGTATATACACTCCAACCTGTGCTGTAGACCACAAATACAAACACCTCCGGATAAAGACAACACTTCATTTGTCCCAATGATTAGCTAACAGAACAAATTCGCCTGTGAACAAAGGCCACCTGCCTTCAAAAACCACCTTTATGTTTTGCCCCGAGTTCAAGAAAAGTTTGAATGAACTGCAAATTCTTTATTTTCTTAGGGTACTAATTTTCAAGGATTTGGTGGACAGATTGTTCAAGAAAATTTAAACAACCAAGAAATATATGCTTTTAATGTGCTATCAGTGTAAATTAGCTGCGAAGTTCTTTAAGCTGTTCTCCTAGCTCCGGGATTACATGTACTAGTATCTGAACTCGGGCCTAAATCTGATCTCTGTGTTAACACTTTTAAATTATTCCCTTTAACCCTTGTGTGACCAGAGTAGATCGGGATCAGACTTCATGGATGTTCATGTAGATCAGGGCTAAGACTGGTCTCCCATGAGAAATAAGCAATATCTATAAGAGTAAAGGAT
This sequence comes from Corbicula japonica, assembly GCA_038501625.1. Lineage (NCBI taxonomy): Eukaryota > Metazoa > Mollusca > Bivalvia > Venerida > Cyrenidae > Corbicula > Corbicula japonica. The sequence goes on along the minus strand of JAZAYU010000044.1, from coordinate 5,104,869 downwards.
TAAGTATGTTACAATATAGAAACTATGGATGGCAGAAAAACATGAAGTACCATTTTTTCACCATCAAAACAAAGTAACCACTCTGGTATGTACTAACATGTTTACATCTAACATCTTAATCTGACTGATTAACTATGAACAGCTTGTTTACCTGATTTTTATGACAGAATTTATAACGAACATGATTACTAAGATCAGGAAAACACTTCCTGGAGTTGTCACCTATAAGCACTTTTCCAGTTTTCTGCAAATATGCCAGCTGTCATCTGCAGAAATATGTTTAAACTATGACCAATTAAACTGCAGCATCTTTCTTACAAGAACTCATTGGTACCTTTGAATTCTAAATTTGATGTTTCAGGGCTTTTTCAGGGGTTTTGGGGAAAAAGGCCCCTGCCCAAATTGGGAATTTTTGACGCGGTAAATAGTCAAATTTGGGAAAAAAGTATTGACAAATCAAACAAAATTGGGAAATTTCAACATTTATTTATCTGCATTATAGCTTGATTTGCCTTGCTTTAGTGTCCCTGGAAGTGTTACAAATCTCTTCCAGAGTTTGTTCTGACAGCTTTACAGATGTATCACTTATACAGTTTATGTAGAATGACCATCATCTGATCCTTAGAAACTTGGCAAGTTTCAACTGACTGGGAAAGAACTTGGGGACATTAAAATTTTGAAACATTGAATGTTTTGTTCCTAAAAGAGTTTAGTTTTGGAGTACCCTTGGCATCTTTTTGTGCGGCCTTTTTGCATTGTTTTTACTATTATACGACATTTTTTAACTTTCGTCACTAGTTTTCGCTGGTCAGTATAAACTGCCGGTCCTGCACATACCATTTTTGATTCATCCTTTCTGTTTTGTACGCAGTCAGACAATTATCACGAAAAAACATTTGTTCACAAAATAAAAAAATAATTTCTGTTAATATTCAAACCATAAATTGACCATAATATGAGTTATCTGGAATCATGGGCGCCGCGATCCATGGTTAGACTACAGTAATTCATTTCCCATAGACTCCCAGTATAGCTTCATCTCCAATTCTGAATTAGCTATTGGGTCAAGGCCTTAAAATCTTACTTTTGCAAATAAAACTAAACTAGAGACATCATAAAAACACAAAAAAATATAGCGTAACCAGTAAACTTTTTCGCGACATGCACTGGAATACCACTACCCTCAGCTGTGCGCCACTTTCAGTTTCACTTTGTCCAAAATAATACCCATTTTTAAAGATGAAAATTTTCATACACTCAAAATAAAAATGCAAATGTTTTGTTTCAACTTCTTCTATACACTGTGCATTTTCACATAGCTATTTAATATTTTTTATTCTGCTTTTGCATTTTCAACCAATCGCAGAATTACTTTATCTAATGGTCCTTACAAACAAAATTGACAAAATTGACTGGTTCCCGAGCCACCTGAATTACTGTAGTGTACCCCCATCTTGAACTTGCGGTACGGTGAATACCGGTTTTTACCAGTACATACATTTTTAAAGGAAAGTAGTTTTCACAGATCGCCGATTAAACGTAAACTAATGATTCGCGTATATTTGAAAAGTCTCCATTTTATAGTTTATCGTTTATTAATTTTTAAAAGCAAAGGGCGTTTCAGTTCAAAAGGGGAATAAATTTACGAGATTGGGAATTTTTTTCTTGAAATTGGGAAAAATGGTCACTATTTTGCATTGGGAACGGGGCCGAATATCGGCCCCGTGAGACAGGCTGAAAAAGCCCTGTGTTTCAAAACATGATTTTTGTTCCTTAAGCTTTAAGTTTTAGGGAACAGAAAGCAAATTGCAAGTTTGTACAAATGTTACAGTGTCAAACCAAATAGTTTCTAACAATGTTAAACCTACTTTAAGAGAGGTAACTTTCTATTGATGGTCAGTATATCTGTGTCTTGCTGCCACTTATATCCACTTGTGAACACATCAAGCAGACACTTATATTAAAGCTCTCTTAATACTTCCTAGATTGCAAACAGATACAATTGATAAACTTGAAAAGTGTAATAGGAAACCAGGTTCAAGTGATGCTTGTGATGTGTAAGTGTACAACTGTGTAACCAGGTTCAAGTGATGCTTGTGATGTGTAAGTGTACAACTGTGTAACCAGGTTCAAGTGATGCTTGTGATGTGTAAGTGTACAACTGTGTAACCAGGTTCAAGTGATGCTTGTGATGTGTAAGTGTACAACTGTGTAACCATGCTCAAGTGAGGCTTGTGATGTGTAAGTGTACAACTGTGTAACCAGGTTCAAGTGATGCTTGTGATGTGTAAGTGTACAACTGTGTAACCAGGTTCAAGTGATGCTTGTGATGTGTAAGTGTACAACTGTGTAACCAGGTTCAAGTGATGCTTGTGATGTGTAAGTGTACAACTGTGTAACCAGGTTCAAGTGATGCTTGTGATGTGTAAGTGTACAACTGTGTAACCAGGTTCAAGTGATGCTTGTGATGTGTAAGTGTACAACTGTGTAACCAGGTTCAAGTGATGCTTGTGATGTGTAAGTTTACAACTGTGTAACCAGGTTCAATTGATGCTTGTGATGTGTAAGTGTACAACTGTGTAACCAGATTCAAGTGAGGCTTGTGATGTGTAAGTGTACAACTGTGTAACCAGGTTCAAGTGATGCTTGTGATGTGTAAGTGTACAACTGTGTAACCAGGTTCAAGTGATGCTTGTGATGTGTAAGTGTACAACAGATACAGATAATTAATTGGTTTCCTAATCTAGTTCTTGCTTCATGATATCTCAAACTCAAAACTCAACCTGTTCACTGGTCATGTTGGAGAATGGTCTTAATTTTAACCAATCAGATGCTTAAGATCTGATACTGGTCTCAAATCCACAAGTTATATCAGAGACCAGTCTTAGATCTCAGTAATCTGACTGGCTGAAATTGAACCACAGTTTAAGAAAAACAAGTGTCAGATCTGAAACTGGTAGAATGTATCTAAAGACAAATCTTCACTGAAGGATTGAATTGATATTTAACTGTGTTCATTTGGGTATGGAAAACAATTGGGGTGTTCAAAGTGTGCTGAATGACTGCACTATTTGTTGTGCAGCAACTCATTGCATAATGTGCATGCTCACTGAATCACAAGTTAAGACATTGTGCTCAGTCCAACAGTAAGCGGCTTTCAGTTGTTAATCATACTTGTGATTTTACAATGGAATATTCCAAACAAAGTACTTTGTTCATCAAAGCTTTGAGAATACAATCAAGAAAACAAACTATTCAGTGCAAATTTATCGATGAGCACCATTGAAAACACATTGAAAGTGTAGGTAATTTCAGACAGCAACAATTCAGATTTTTATTTCTGAATACAGAAAGGTAGATAGAAAGGAAGCTACTTGACAATTTCTCAGAGAACAATTTTCATAAATATGTTGGAAGACTACTTACAACTTGACAGCCTTGTAGTATTCTATGAGGTAATTCAGCAAGCTACTTACAACTTGACAGCCTTGTAGTATTCTATGAGGTAATTCAGCAAGCTACTTACAACTTGACAGCCTTGTAGTATTCTATGAGGTAATTCAGCAAGCTACTTACAACTTGACAGCCTTGTAGTATTCTATGAGGTAATTCAGCAAGCTACTTACAACTTGACAGCCTTGTAGTATTCTATGAGGTAATTCAGCAAGCTACTTACAACTTCACAGCCTTGTAGTATTCTATGAGGTAATTCAGCAAGTCCACACCCTTTTTCGTTTTAATCTCATTCACTTTGATCAAATACTGAAAATATGATAAGCATATATATTTCAAAACAAGTAATATTTTAACAGTACCAATATGTCCTTCCCACATCATTTTGTGAAAACATAATTATGCACAGAAGCTAATAATGAATTTTTGCATGTGCATAATTCACACAGTTGAACTTTATAGTATATTATAAGCAATAGCAAAGTTAAATTTCACTGGGGTTTGATATCAAACACTTTTCCTAGCATTACATTTCAGACAAACAACAAAAATTTTTCCGTTTTACAGTATTTTTGGTAGCGATATTTTGCAGAATGAAAATATATAACGAATTTTTCTTAACAACAATCGTCAGCGATTTTATATGATATTGCCATGTTTTGTTTATGAGAATGAATATGAAATATATAATTGGATAATTCAAGCTACAACTGAGAAATCGTTAAAGTAAGTGAACCATACGAACATTGCAGGACATTTTGCCATCTTTCTACTTCATTTCAGTTGCACGCCAGTTAAACATATGCCTTATTGGCAATTGTTGACAATTTGATAAAAGTGTGGTTTACAATAAAATGAATAAGCCATATATTACTACAATGACTAGCCAATTCACTGCTAAATAATGTAGTTATATGGGACTGAACCGATGATAATAATCAGTTATCTGAAAAGTTGAAGTTAGAAGTGACAATATAAAAAACTTTGAAGTTGATAACTTGAGATAACTAATTTTCAAGTGAAAGTAAAATCGAGTTACTCATGTCTCCTCAAATGTCAGATGTCAATCAAGTTTTTGCACCTCAACATGTTACCATCTTCTTCAAGGCAGACTGGCAAGTTGGAATAACATGTAAATTAGGAGCAATTAGCAGTAACACTGACATGTTTCAAACATGTACAGTGGGACTCTGAGTTCTTAAACATAACAATAATTAAAATCAAGACCTTAGGAATGAAATATACAAAAATTTCTCAACTTTGCCAGATATATTTTATCAATTTATGACACCTACCTACTGTTATCGTGTATCCTATCATTGCAAAATGATGCATAGCTTAAATTTTTTGAGGGTCAAACAATTCTACCATGAAACTACAGTCGAGTCACAATTTTACGAATCGCGATTTTACGAAATAACGGTATACTACGAATAAGGCGGCCGGTCCCGTCCGTATTCCTTCTTTATTCAATATAAAAAAGATGCGATCGAACGAATCGCGATTTAACGAAAAATGCGATTTAGCAAATAATTATGACAGTCCCTTAAGCTTATTAACCATGTAATATACTAATAAAGATGCAATTTTACGAATTTCAGTCAGGCAGGTGATTTTCACACCTTTTCTAGCGATATCCGTTTTTTGTATTGTTGAGCAATTATCGACCCAAGCAGTTGTGACACGAAATGCTCTGTAAACAACCATTGGGCGTGTTCGGTTGTAACAAACAGTTTGAGTGATTAAATGTCAAATGTTTAAAATTGTATAAAATCTGAAACATGTGTATTGCTTGTCATTCTACTTCTGACATTTAGTTCTGCATAATCTTTTTACTACGGTGAGTATTAATTCAGTAAATTGATATCGATATTCTGAGAAATTCAGTGAAGGGCCAGGTTTTTTGATAGCTGAATCTGAAATTTAATTGATAAATGATAACATGTAATTTTAAAATAAAAGTAACTAATGCGAACATTTCTTTTCTTTGCCTTTTATTTATTGACCTTGACATATCACTACAATAACACATTACGACATATAACGACATTGACGATTTGCGGCGGTAAACAACCAAAACTATCAAAAATGCGATACTACGAAAAATGCGATTTTACGAATAATCGGCTTGGTCCGATGCCTTTTCGTAAAATCGCGACTTGACTGTATACTCTTGGACAATTAAATTAGGAATTGCATTGGTTAAATAAAAGTGTTGCTAAGCTGACAAGTACAATCTCTGTGTACCCACCATACACAGCTGTAACTGAAAGATCTTTCTTTCTTTTCCCATCTCCTCGGCCACTTCACTCCCCGATAGCTCTTGTCTGTACAGACCAGCTTCTGTCGCCTTCTTCTTATAATCTTTTTCCAACTTTGAGCTAAAAATAAACAATAGTTGTGAAAACTTCTCGACAAAATGGCTTAATATGGAGAAAATATTTTAAGTTGTTCAGGGATTTTAATTTGTACCAGTAAACTTTGCATCGTCTATGTTTTCTGTGTGTGGTTATTTGTGGTTTACATGTACTTATATTCCTTTTTAATATAAGTAACTGTGTTATCATCTTTTTTTGCTTTGATTAAACATCTCCATAATAAATACACAAGAATCCACAAGCTTTCTGATGCTTGTACTAATGAACAATCGCTTTGAAGTTAACAATACTGCCCAGGCCACACAGTTCTTGAATGAGGCACATATACTTGAATAAATTTATCTTACCAAAGTGCCTTCTGTCTCAGAAGATGACACTTACAATTTTGATTCGTAGTCTTTCCAAGCCTTGTCAAATGGTTTTCTTAGATCACCTTTTACCCCTTTGATATCCCCTTTAAGAAAAGACTCAAGGGGGAACTGTAGACTGTTGTGCAAACTTTTTGACTGAAATGGAACGTCACACAGATTATAAACAACTTCTGCCTGAGCCAGAGCAAATTGATTTTTCATTAGTTTTCATTAGTGAACATTTTGTCATGGTAGCCGAGGAATGCATCTCTCATTCATAATTGTGAGGGGTGGGGATTTAAGATGACTTTTTCCAGCACAGGAACTGATCTGGAATATAAAATTTACCTTCTACAGACTAGAATACCGGGTCTGGTAAAGATTTGCACAGATCAATTATCTTCACCATCTATCTTCTATTGATGAACTGATTGTATTGCTGACAATCATATCACTTGGATTTCATTACGATTCACTGCCTTTGTTATTTATCATCCTACTACAAAATGATTTCCACTTTAATGAAACCACTGTGTATAAAACAAGACAGTATACATATATATACTTTTTATAATTCTAAGTAATGTAAACCAGAAGTATATCACAAGTTACTCAAAATGAAAACTCTGGTAACTTACTAAATCTTCTATTAGAGTTCCTAAAGTCTTCGTTACTCTGGCAAACTCCTGCAAGGCTGTGTCTGTAAAGTATTACAAGATATGATTCTCTAACATGAATATGCTATGTTGTACAAGCTGTATTGTCAAAAAAAATAAATCAGCCTGTATTAATTTGAAACAAAATTTCTATTGATGGCTTTGAGCAGTAACTGTAAGTAATATAATCAATGTATTAAACCATTTTTTTCTATAGTTATATGCTCTGCATAGCTTAGATAATAACATTGACAAATTGTGTAAAACTTAATAATTCAAACAAAGGGTGGGCTATAAATAACCAAAGTTAAATGGAATTAGGACATCTTCCAAAATCCTCATGAAACTAGTATTTGGTGTTCCGCGGTACACATGTGTCGCCTGCTTGCAAAAAGTTGAAATGTGGGCCTATGTTTAATCATATATGCTAAAAAGACTTAATTCAGGTTTATTGCAATACTAAACCATGGAACACTTGTGTCACCTAAATTGCATTTGAAATGGGCTTAACTAAAAAATGGTGGAACCCGAGTTATCATTCTTCACCAATAGCTATGTGCATGCAGATGATATACTCCAAGTATTAAGTGAATTGGACAAGTACTTTCAATGTTACAGCCAGCATTTTCATATTAAAGTTGCATTTGAAAGGGGCATAACTCATAAAATAGTCAAACCAGAGTTCTGATTCTTTTTGTCACCAATGGCCATGTTCATGCAGATGATATATTCCAAGTATTAAGTGAATAGGACAATTACTTTAAAAGTTGTATATGCAACATAAGGTTTCATGTTAAAGTTGCATTTGAAAGGGGTATAACTCATAAAATATTGAAACAGGCGTTATCTTTCTTGTCACAGATGGTGTTGTTCATGCTGATGATATATTTTGAGTATTAAGAGAATAGGATAAGTAATTTCGAAGTTAAAGTCAACATTAAGTTTCATGTTAAAGTTGAATTTGAAAGGGGCATAACTCAAAAAATTTTGAAACAGGAGTTATAATTTTTGTTGTCGTCGATGGCACTGTTCATGTTGATGATACAATCCAAGTATTGAATGAATAGGACTTTCAAATTATACACAAAATTAAGTTTCATGTGAAATTTGCATTTGAAAGGGGCATAACTTAAAAAATAGTCAAACAGGAGTTATGATTCTTGTTGTAACAAATGTTGTTGTTGTTCATGAAGATGATATATTCCAAGCGTGAATAGGACAAGTACTTTAAAAGCTATAGGCAACATTAAGTTTCATGTTAAAGTTGCATATTAAATGGACACAACTCATAAAATAGTCAAACAGGAGTTATCATTCTTGTTCTTTGTAATGACGTTGTTCATGAAGATGATTTATTTTGAATATTAAGTGAATAGGACAATTACTTCCAAAGTTAAAGTCAACATTAAGTTTCATGTTATAGTTGCATTTGAAAGGGGCATAACTCAAAATATAGTCAAACAGGAGTTATGATTCTTGTTGTTACCAATGTTGTTGTTCATGCTGATGATATACTCCAAGTATGAAGTGAATAGGACAAGTACTTTCAAAGTTATAGGCAACATTAAGTTTCATGTTAAAGTTGCATTTGAAAGGGGCATAACTAAAAAAATATTGAAACTGGAGTTATCATTTTTGTTGTCACAAATGGCATTGTTCATGCTGCTGATATATTCCAAGTATGAAGTGAATAGGACAAGTACTTTCAAAGTTATAGGCAACATTAAGTTTCATGTTAAAGTTGGGGGACTACCGGACGACGGCATTGCCGCCGCCGCCGCTGACAATGTCGCCGGACAATAGGATCCCTATGTGTCTACCTGCTATCACAGGCGACACAAAAATGTAAGAAGCACAAACTACTGTGACATATTTTAATAATTAAATAACATGTATCATTTTTCATTTCTGTTCAAAACAAACATGAACTAGTAATTATGTCAATGAAAGCACAATTGTTAGGAGACACAAGCTAGTCACTAGTCTCAACATTATGCATATGACTGGTTAAAACTTAGACCTATTGCCAAATGAACCAATCAAAAGCTAGAGATTTTATATATCTAATCTCAGTTTTATTGGCCCCAGATGGTTCTCATCCATAAATACTTTCAATATTTCTTAACCCTGCACCATTACTAACTAGAATGTTGTGTTCCGCGGAACACATGTGTCGCCTGCATGGAAAAAGTTGAAATGTGGGCCTATGTTTAATCATATATAATAAAAATATTTTATTTCAGTTGATTTCAATACTACACCACAGAACACATGTGTGATCTAAATTGCATTTAAAAGGGGAATAACTAAAATAATGGTGAAACCTGAGTTATCATCTTTGAAAATTGGTTTGTAAATGCAGATGAGTTATTCAAAGTATTAAGTGAATTAATTGAACAAGTACTTTCCATTTTACAGGCAACACTAAGTTTCATGTTAAAGTTGCATTTGAAATGGACATAACTCATAAAATATTGAAACTGGAGTTATCATTCTTGTCGTCACAGATGGCATTGTTCGTGCTGATAATATATTCCAAGTATGAAGTGAATAGGACAAGTACTTTCAAAGTTATAGGCAACATTAAGTTTCAGGTTAAAGTTGCATTTTAAAGGGGCATAACTCAAAAAATATTGAAACTGGAGTTATCATGCGGACAAGTGCTTTCAAAGTTATAGGCAACATTAAGTTTCAGGTTAAAGTTGGGGGACTACCGGACGCCGCCACCAACGACAACGACGACAACGAAGATGACGCCGCCGCCGGACAATAGGATCCCTATGTGTCTACCTGCTATCGCAGGCGACACAAAAATGTAGTACAAGTCTTAGTCTCATCTTGATATAAAACATTTAGTCCCTTCATTATTCACAAGGCTTTTCCAGTAATCTGTTAAATGGGTATTTAACAGTATAGACTCTGTTCACACTGTGCAGATATACGGGTTGATCAGGGTCTACACTGTTCACACTGTGCAGATATACGGGTTGATCAGGGTCTACACTGTTCACACTGTGCAGATATACGGGTTGATCAGGGTCTACACTGTTCACACTGTGCAGATATACGGGTTGATCAGGGTCTACACTGTTCACACTGTGCAGATATACGGGTTGATCAGGGTCTACACTGTTCACACTGTGCAGATATACGGGTTGATCAGGGTCTACACTGTTCACACTGTGCAGATATACGGGTTGATCAGGGTCTACACTGTTCACACTGTGCAGATATACGGGTTGATCAGGGTCTACACTGTTCACACTGTGCAGATATACGGGTTGATCAGGGTCTACACTGTTCACACTGTGCAGATATACGGGTTGATCAGGGTCTACACTGTTCACACTGTGCAGATATACGGGTTGATCAGGGTCTACTCTGTTCACACTGTGAAGATATACGGGTTGATCAGGGTCTACACTGTTCACACTGTGCAGATATACGGGTTGATCAGGGTCTACACTGTTCACACTGTGCAGATATACAGGTTGATCAGGGTCTACACTGTTCAGTTTTCAATTTGTTAGTATATTTCTGACCAAGAAGCAAACAGTGTACATCCTATCAGATTGCACAGATGTGCAGGCTGATCTAGATCTACACTGTTTGCCAGTGTGATTAATGCAGTGCTCACTCTCAGTCGACACTGTCGCCATTGGGATAATTTTACACTATTGTGGATTATTTAAAGATGCTATTTCCCACGAATATTGCAACAAAGCACTTAGGCTTAGGCTATCAATGTATTTTTCTGAAAATGTTGCTACTATTATTTGAAAACAGCCAGCATGAACACTAGATTTAAGGCACAGTATAAGAGAAAGGGTTAAAGGAATGAACTGTCATGCTATGTAAGAAGTAGCATACTGATTTGGCTGTAGCTGTTACTGGTACAGTATAAGAGAAAGGGTTAAAGGTATGAACTGCCATGCTATGTAAGGAGTAGCATACTGATTTTGCTGTAGCTGTGACTGGTACAGTATAAGAGAAAGGGTTAAAGGTATGAACTGCCATGCTATGTAAGGGTTGCATACTGATTTGGCTGTAGCTGTTACTGGTACAGTATAAGAGAAAGGGTTAAAGGAATGAACTGGCATGCTATGTAAGGAGTAGCATACTGATTTGGCTGTAGCTGTTACTGGTACAGTATAAGAGAAAGGGTTAAAGGTATGAACTGGCATGCTATGTAAGGAGTAGCATACTGATTTGGCTGTAGCTGTTACTGGTACAGTATAAGAGAAAGGGTTAAAGGAATGAACTGGCATGCTATGTAAGGAGTAGCATACTGATTTGGCTGTAGCTGTTACTGGTACAGTATAAGAGAAAGGGTTAAAGGAATGAACTGGCATGCTATGTAAGGAGTAGCATACTGATTTGGCTGTAGCTGTTACTGGTAATGTAAGGACATACTGATTTGGCTGTAGCTGTTACTGGTACAGTATAAGAGAAACGGTTAAAGTAAGTAACTGCAATGCTATGTAAGGAGTAGCATACTGATTTGGCTGTAGCTGTTACTGGTGCAGTATAAGAGAAAGGGTTAAATGAATGAACTGGCATGCTATGTAAGAAGTAGCATACTGATTTGGCTGTAGCTGTTACTGGTACTCTTGCTAATCCTCTCCAGATTCTCCGCAATATCTTCCTCATTCTGGGCATGCTCTGAAATGTGGAAATCAACAACCCTTCACTTCATGGGATATGGCTTATATCCAATGGGTGACCATTCTTCATTCAGATCAGCCTTCATGCAGTCACATCAGAACATACACGGTTTGCTTTTAGACACATTTGGTTTTTTCTGATTAAACAGTGAATAGTATAGATCCAGATCAGACAGCACAGGTATGTTGGCAGATCTGGATCTACACAGGTATGTTGGCAGATCTGGATCTACACTGGTATGTTGGCAGATCTGGATCTACACTGGTCAGCCATGTTATAAAATGCAAATCCATGGTTTTAAATCATTTAAAAAATCATTCTACTTGAATTCTCTGTATCTGATATTACCCTAACAGAATAAACAAAATGTTACATGTAAAAAGTTAAATAAATAAAGAAAAAACTGATAGAAAAATCTCTATTATAGGAGAAGTTACCAATAAGTTTTCAAAGAATTGTATTTGCAAAACTTACACCTCATTTCTGTCAGAACAACTGATTATTGAAACAAGGCAAAGTTACATTTAAGTTGACATAGATGATAACAAGAGCCAGTCAGAAACGACTGCAAGCTCGACTATTCGAAAAGTTAGAATTATTAAGCACATTGTAACTGGGCTTCATTTAAACTGGGGAGTGATTCAGGAGTTTATGACGCCTCCAACAAACACACATGAACAAAAGTTTCTAAATCCAAGTTAGGAAATCAATAAATTACACTTAATTTATTCTTGTAGATTTTTTGGGGTTTACACAACCCAGCCCATACACCCCTGATCCCACACCCATCAACCCACTATCTTTGCCCACCTATAGTGGTGTGGCTTGGTGTAGTACAGTATGGTATGCTGGTTGCTGGTGTTGTCATTGTTGGTGTTGTTGTTGGTGGTGGTGGTAGTGTTGTTGCTGGTGGTGGTGGTGGTGGTGGTTGTTGGTGTTGTTGTTGATGTTGTTGGTGGTGGTGGTGTTGATGTTGTTGGTGGTGGTGTTGGTGTTGCTGGTGTTGTAATAGTATAGTAAAAGTATAGTAATAGTAATAGTAATAGTAATAGTAATAGTGTAGTGTAGTGTAGTGTAGTGTAGTGTAGTGTAGTGTAGTGTAGTGTAGTGTAGTGTAGTGTAGTGTAGTGTAGTATAGTATAGTAATAGTATAGTAAAAGTATAGTAAAAGTATAGTAATAGTATAGTAATAGTATAGTATAGTATAGTAATAATATAGTAATAGTATAGTATAGTATAGTATGGTATGGTATGGTATGGTATGGTATGGTATGGTATGGTATGGTATGGTATGGTATGGTATGGTATAGCATAGCATAGCATAGCATAGCATAGTATAGTATAGTATAGTATAGTATAGTCTATGCCCCCACCCACCCCACAATTACTCAACACTTTCAACCAAAGTATGTTAAGTACATCTGTTTTAAACATTTTCTATAGCATTACATATGAAAAACACTAACATTGACCCTTTAAGAATTATTTATAAGTCTTAATTCTAATTTCAAGTGAAAAGGGCAAAAATCAAATATAAAAAAGCAAGGATGAGTTATGGGTCTTTGAAAATAAACCTGATGTAAGATAAAATAAAGGTATACAAAGTTTTAAACCTTAATTTTTAAGTCTAAAAAGGGCAGTAATTTGAAAAAATTCAAAGAGTTATGGTTCTTGGCATACATAGTCAGGGTCATGATGATGAATAAGTTTCAAAGCTATAGTACAAGAAGTATGAAAGTAACTAGCTTGCACGCAAACTTTAACCTGAAATTCTAATTCAAAAAAGGGGCATAATTTGATTAAAAATGAAAGAAAGAGTTATGGTTCTTGGCATACATAGTCAGGGTCATGATGGTAAACAAGTGTCTTAAGTTTCAAAGCTATAGTACAAGAAGTATTTAAGTAACTACCTTGCACGCAAACTTTAACCTGAAATTCTCAGTCGAAAAAGGGCCATAATTTGTACAAGAAGAAAATTAGAGTTATGGTTCTTGGCAGACAAACTTGAATTATGATGATGAAGAAGTGTTGAAAGTTTCAAAGCTGTAGTATGAGTAGTATGGAAGTTATGGGTTTGTACAGTAGCTTGCACGCAAACTTTAACCTGAAATTCTAAGTCGAAAAAGGGGCATAATTTGATAAAAATGAAAGTTAGAGTTATGGTTCTTGGCATACACACTTGGGATATGATGATTAACAAGTGTTGAAAGTTTCTAAGCTGTAGTATAAGTAGTATTGAAGTTATGGGTTTGTACAGTAGCTTGCACGCAAACTTTAACCTGAAATGCTAAGTCGAAAAAGGGCCATAATTTGATCAAAATGAAAGTTAGAGTTATGGTTCTTGGCATACACACACGGGACATGATGATGAACAAGTGTGCCAAGTTTTAAAGCTGTAGTACAGGTAGTATTGAAGTTATGAGTTTGTACAGTAGCTTGCACGCAAACTTTAACCTGAAATTTTAAGTCAAAAAAGGGCCATAATTTGATCAAAATGAAAGTTAGAGTTATGGTTCTTGGCAAACACACTCAGGACATGATGATGAACAAGTGTGCCAAGTTTAAAAGCTGTAGCTATAGTAGTTTTTAAGATATAGGTAGGTTGCACGTAAACTTTAACCAAAGCGGGACGGCGACGGCGACGCCGACACCCAAGTGAGTACAATAGCTCGACATATTCTTCGAATAGTCGAGCTAAAAACAATTTTTTGTAATGTGAACAGCAGAAATAATGACAAAGAAATTCATTTTTTATTAAGTTATTAACACTTCTACACTCATTATCAGCTGGTTAAGGTACTCCATTTCTAGGCATTTTTCTGCGTGTAAACATAATATTATTAATTTTTAAAACCAAATCAATACCTTTATTGGGCACATTAAAAGTAACTTATTGCTAAAATCTGAAACACTTACTGCTGGTAGAGTTATACAAAGCCCGAACAGACTTCTTCAACTTTGTAAGTTCACTTCTGTCTGTGTCAAGTTCCTACAACAGGAAATAATGATATTATACATTAAATATACCTAAAACAAAAATCTCATATTAATATGTTATTTAAAGGTAATACAATAGTAAATGTGGACATAACTATGATCACATTTTCTTGAATGTAAAATGCAGTAATTTTCGCAAGGAAGAGCAGATATCTGCCAACAATAACATTTTTGGCCCAGACTAAGTAATAGTTAATTGAAAACTTATGCATATTATCTCAGTATGGTTTCCAAATACAATCTATAAACAGCTTTAAAACCTTTAGCCTAACATCATCATTTCAAGGATTATTGTGTTAATAAATAAATGAAAAGAAATACCGTATATACTCAGCCATTAGTCGAGGTTTTTTCCTTTCAAAATCACTTCTAAAAAGTCAATGACTTATGGCCAACAGGGTGGCTATACCACGTGACTTTTCGGATGTCGTGCACATATTTATATTGGAAAAATCGCTCGCTTCAGGTAGGGTTTTTGCTTATTTCTCAGTAATTACTTGGCCGATTTTGACCAGATAAAGCGCACCGTACTTCTGTTACCAAGCATTTTCATCCACACTTAGTCTCTTCTTTTAGTTTATGGCCGTTTTCTCAAACATTCAAAGACAAATTTTGTCTGAAGCGTCGAATGTTTTGATGTCGTGCACACCCAATCATAAAATCCAATGATTCTCGCGCATAAAACTTTGTTAACGCTTACCATGTTATTTAGCTTGTGTCATTTAATATTCTGGAACACACGCATGTTGTATTTCATCCGGACTCGGGCTACTTATTGAGCTTTTTACATTTTTTTAAACGGATGTCGTACACACCTGGAAAAATAGACGATGTCGTACACACTCTGGTTTTCTTATTTAGTCACCGGGTGCAGTGTTTGTACTATTTCTCGTTATTCTGTAAACAAATCATTTTATTTTCATATGTGATCCTTCTGAATATCAACCTCTCAGTCCCTACACTAAATAAAATAGTTTTGAAATATGGAAACACTCTGGAATGCAGGTTTTCAGTCTACGGCTCATTCAATGGTTGTGATGTTTTATTTTTATCCAGCTCAAAGTCGGTTATTACCAGTTTAATGTAGTATAAAATAACCGCGAAATATAACATGGTAATGCTTCATCATAACCAAAAATGAATATTTGTTTCTACAGCACAGATTTACACATTTGGTCAAAATATTCCTGTGTTTACAATTTTCCAAATTCTGTGTGTTTCAATTGATTTTTAAATGAATACGTTTTTAACATTGTCAAATAGCATCTATTTTTGAATAATAAACAGCATAACGTAAATATATACATATTTAAAAAAAATAAAAGTCAGTAGCTGTGTATTCGCAGATGAAGTTTGTATGTTCCAACTATTAAAATATTTGTCCAAATTCATATCTGTGAGCCTTTTAAATCGATTAGGTGGGAGGCTGGCTTTTAAAGTGTGAGATCCGGATGAAAACAAAATAATTTTGTGACTTGATGTATCTAAATTAAACGCTGTTTTTACCGATGCACTGTGTATTTTAACGCAATCTTAAAGATGTTCTTTGTATAAGAAAACTTTGCCTCCGCTAGACCTCCGAGCATTACGATGATGAAACTTTCTGTACAAATTGTGGACTATAACCATTAAGAGCAATATTACTAGATGATTTTGACATTGATTGAAACAAAAAAAACCAACAAATATCAGCATAAGAAACGATATTTATAAAATCTGGCGATTGCTGCTTCTCTTAAGCAAGTACTCCTTAGGGAACTGCTCGAACATTTGAAAGTCTGTACCCCTAAGTTCATTCCACTGTCTGTGCAAAATCTGTTTTGTGTCTGATTCCCCTTTATATCCATTTATATAGAAACTATGTAACACTTATATCTCATTCACGCTGGTAATCTAGTCTTTTATTTAGATATGTCTTTTCCATTTGTGTGCTGTATTTGTGACATTATTTTGTATGATTTAAACTGCAATATAGACATCGTTCTTTTTACACGTCTTAATAAAATATCTGTTCTGTTCTTTTTTAACGCAAATTTACAGAAAATCTGGAACGATGTCATATCGTTTATATTTTTAAACTATAGCATTTATGTCAAACAAAATTTTGTGAAAGAATGGAAAACTTTTACCACACCGTTTTCGAGAAAAACTGGTTTACGTTTTGATCGTGCGTAAAATTGCGAATTTTTAATGTTTGACGTCGCTTTTAATGTCCGTTAAGTACGACTAGATTGTAATTTTATAAGGAAAACGATATGTAAATAGTTTCTCTATCAGAAACACCTTTTACAAACGATTTAACGTTATTGTTTGCAAAGTTATTCAAGTTTCAATGATACACGTTTGTTCACAGACAGCTACCGCTAGGTGGCGCGTCATTCCCAAAAATTGCTAACTAGGCAATGGGAAAATGCTTTTTTATACTATTCAAAATTTCAAACGTCTACCAGTATTTTAATTTCATATTTTGACGTCGTTTTTCGTAAATATAGGGTGCAAACTACCTTAAGAAACCGATCGGGATGTGTAATTCCATTTATATCGATTTTTGTGAGGGCTTATTTAAGAAACCAGAATTGAAGTTCAATTTTAAATATTTTTAACTTTCACACGTACATAGTGTGTATTTTTTGCCATGCCAACGTTAATATGTTAGCGAACAGCGAATCTTCCATGGCCAGAATGTACAAATAGCACTAGAAAGTTAGTTACATCAATTTCAGCTGAATTTTATAAATTTAATTAAACTGAAACTTTTGATTTTAAAATTTTCTATTTGACATATAGTTTATCGTCAATTCACCAGTTTAACAATTAAAGATTTTTTCTAGAGATTAGCTATCAAGATGTAGCTAACATCAAGGGGTCGGGACGGGGGTGGAGCAGGGCATGAACTTAAATACTTGGGACAGAACCAATATAAACTATCTATATATCCCACAAATTCATGTAATATTCCCCTATATTTCAATTTTTACCCTTGAATTGAACCCATGCATTCAATGTTCATAGGAGTATTTAAGAAGAATATGAACCGATTAAGAACAGAGTCGAATGAGATCAGGCTGTTTGAATGCTCAGGTTGACCCGGTTCTAAACAGGTCGCAAATATGTGATATAAGCTGTGCAAACATGTGAGAGGGTTAAGTTACTAATAATTACTTTAAAAAATTACTAATATGAAAAGTGAGTGTTGGCTAAATCCTTTAGACAGTTTCTTGATTGTTGTCAATGTGTATGTTGACAAATCATTCACTTTTTAATCGAAGTGTCATAGAGCAAACAGTTTTCGTGTTCGAAAAAAATATCTTACGAAAGTTTTACCGGAAGAGATAAAATCTGTACGTGTCCGCGCAATCAAATTGTTTGATAGCGTAGCGGTTTTCAGGAGATGATTTTAATCAGATTGAAAAAATGAGTGCTGTAAACGACTAATGTATGTAACATTCAAAGATTGTTCTGAAAGTCTTACACCATATATAATTTTAACTAAGTCATATTTGGTTTGCAGTTGACAAATTTAACAATTAACAAAAGTAAAACACCACATTTCAATTTCGAAGTATTCATTTGCTTGTACAATATGTACTCTTCTTATTCAAACTATTACTGCAACTTTACGATCACTAACCAGTGATTCATTTCAACAGCCTCAAATATAATATTAAAACATCGACAAAAGAACTGAACATTTATAATGAAAAGGTTTCACACGGAACATTAAACACATTTTGTACAAAATTTACAAATTCAATAATTGACAAGATTGATAAACAATACGTTCTGTTGTGATCAAGATATTTTTTTCAAAAATGTGGTAAACGAATTACAGACACGGAGAGATAGAGTAAGGTTGAACGACGATAATAAATATCTGTCTTCAAAGAATATGAAATACCTATACAAAAACACTGCACCCGGTGACTAAATAAGAAAACCAGAGTGTGTACGACATCGTCTATTTTTCCAGGTGTGTACGACATCCGTTTAAAAAAATGTAAAAAGCTCAATAAGTAGCCCGAGTCCGGATGAAATACAACATGCGTGTGTTCCAGAATATTAAATGACACAAGCTAAATAACATGGTAAGCGTTAACAAAGTTTTATGCGCGAGAATCATTGGATTTTATGATTGGGTGTGCACGACATCAAAACATTCGACGCTTCAGACAAAATTTGTCTTTGAATGTTTGAGAAAACGGCCATAAACTAAAAGAAGAGACTAAGTGTGGATGAAAATGCTTGGTAACAGAAGTACGGTGCGCTTTATCTGGTCAAAATCGGCCAAGTAATTACTGAGAAATAAGCAAAAACCCTACCTGAAGCGAGCGATTTTTCCAATATAAATATGTGCACGACATCCGAAAAGTCACGTGGTATAGCCACCCTGGCCAAGAGAAATAAAAAGAAGCTTTAAAAATTGTCACGAATCGCTGTCCTTTCAAATAAATTATGCTGTACATAACGTGTTAGCGAGTATAGGCAGTATTAGGAGATACGTTGTATCTATATGACATTGAATTCATTGAGAAACTGAATGAAAATTTATTGCAATATTATAATCTACCTACAAAGCTTGTTAGTAGAAAATTAGAAAATAGAATTATTCAGGTTCTTAACAGTTGCAGTTGTTTTGTTGAAACGTTTTCAAATATAATTGCATGTTTGCTAAATTGAAACATGTAATTAATGAAATATCATTTTACTTGTGACTACCTGAGTAAATCGAGATTGAACCCGGGTCTATTCAATTTTATTAATGGACCTTGATTGTACAAAATTTTGGCTGAAAACTGCCGAGTGCGTGTCAAACCGTGATGACATTTGATAACGGTACACATTTTACTGTGTACTCTCACCGACAGTCGCTAATTGCTATCAAAACAAACTCAGCATAACAAAGGAAGTTTATTATAAAACACCTGCCAATTTGCCCCAACTTTCCTCTACGCTGAAATTGTCTAACAGCTTTGCTCTAGCCAATCAGTAGCAAGTTAGCATGACAAATAACAAACATCAGATATCTAATCATAATTTATTCAGTCGTCTGATATTGCTTACATCACGTCAAAGAAATACTATGCCTAAGAGAAAGTGTCAGCCGTATGATAACGCATTCAAATTGCATGTGATTGAATACGATATTATATGAATAGACAAAAAGTGTTCTTTTGCATAAATTGTGATGAAATAAAACAAATGTAAATTCCTTAGAGCTTAAAATAAAATATTGAACAATTTAATAGTGCATTTTGTGACAGAATATGCATTAAAATAAATGTATGATGAAATAAAGCTGTGAATGATAGTCATATGTATTTTGTTATGTACTTGAAATAAAGTAAGCGATATTTCTTTTATCAGTACTTGTTTTTATTAATTTAAAATATTAGTTTTTTGTTCATGCTAAACATGCTTAGGTTTATGAAATTGCATAATAGAATTATGAAAGGAACAGCGAGTTGTACTTCTATTATTGATTTTCTCATGGTTACGTTGGCGATGTTTTGGGCCGTATATACCTGCCTAAAAGTTGCTTTAAGGAGGCATAATTTAAGCAGGTTTTTAACTCGACTTATGAATGAGACAAGGTAAAAAACGGCCTTTGAGAGGTGGAAATTCACCCATCGACTTATTAACGGATCGACCTATGGCTGAGTATATATGGTAGAAAGAAGTAAAATTAATATTAATACACTTCGAGGAAGAACATCACAAAATGACAAGTTACAAACACAAGAGCTGTCAGAGGAGACAGCATGCTCGACTATTCGAATCATTTGAAACAAATGCAATTTGAAGATTAAAACAATAACAACTATGGCCATACATTCATGTGCAATCAGGAAAAATATTTACAAGTGAATGGTACGGGAGGAATTCTTTTCAAATAACAGAAATAATTCCTAAATGTACCATAAATATTAAACTGAATAGGGGAATAACTATGAAATATTTCTGAATTTGTTAGAAAACTTGTTAGTAATTTTTTATTAGAGACATTTACTTTTAGTCAAATATCAATCACTTCAGTAATGTTACAGAAAAAGAACTGAAATGAAAATATAATGGTAGTTTGAAGTTGATACCTTAAGTATTTGCAAAGTTATCGATGAAGTGCACTTAAGTGAAAATATAAGTGAAACTAGAAATGTGTCCATAGGACACGAATGCCCCGCTATGCATCATTTTCAGACACTCAAGTGCAATGATGGGAATAATACGCGATACACTGCCCTTTCATGGTGAACATTTGTGTCAAGTTTTTTTGAAATCCCTCCATTTATAATGAAGTTACAGCCTGGACAAGAAAATTCTATTTTTGGTAACAGTGACCTTGACCTTGGACCTTCAGGCTTGGGTATTGTGCGGACACACTGCCTTTTCATGAGCATTTGTGCAAAGTTATTTTAAAATCCCTCCATTTATAACAAAGTAACAGCCAGGACAAGATAATTCTATTTTTAGTAACAGTGACCTTGACCTTTGACCTACAGGCATGGGCATGGTACGTGACACACCGCCCTGTCATGGTGAACATTTGTGTCAAATTATTTTGAAATCCTTCCATTCATAACAAAGTTACAGCCTGGACAAGAAAATTCTATTTTTAGTAACAGTGACCTTGACCTTGGATCTACAGGCATGGGTATTGTGCGGACACACCGCCTTGTCATGGTGAACATTTGTGCCAAGATATTTTGAAATCCCTCCATTCATAACAAAGTAACAGCCTAGACAAGAAAATTCTATTTTTAGCAACAGTGACCTTGACCATTGACATACAGGCTTGGGCATGTACGTGATACACCGTCTTGATATGGTGAACAATTATACCAAGTTATTTAAAAACCCAATAAGAAATAACAAAGTTACAGAGCGGACACGATTTTGCAAGAAAATTCTATTTTTAGTAACAGTGACCTTGACTTTGGACCTACAGGCATGAGTATTGTACGCGACACACCGCCTTGTCATGGTGAACATTTGTGCCAAGTTATTTTGAAATCCCTCCATTCATAACGAAGTTAAGGGCCGACTGTATATTTTGCTTAACACAAAATGTAAGCGAAAAAGGGGCATAATTTGAAAAATATTGGAAGAAGGGTTATGGGTCTTGTTGGTTATGATGTAGATTTTGATGGTGAAAATATATTTCAAGTTTCAAGGCAATATCTCAATTAGTTTTAAAGTTAGAGGCAAAATGCATATTATTTTGCGTAAGGCCTACGGCTTTCGCATGTATACTACAGCATATCGTTCCGACTAGTTCGATTAACTCGCGCGTTTAACGAAATAAAAACGTACGCAGCCCACGTGATATACCGGAAGTGAAAGTAACACATGTTCATATTTGTTCTGGCGTTCGAAGAGGACACTCTTTACTTGAGCTTTTTAGTTACTGTTAGGTAAGTTTTGAAGTGTGTCGAGCCAACTAAGGACGTAGTCCTAGTTTATCGTCTTTTAGACGTATTAGCGTGTATCTCCTTCCTTATTACAGTATGGGCTCTAAACGGGACGAAGTCTCGTTGCAGTTGCAAGCCTCGGATGAAGAGGGCACTTTTTCGGGTTTCTCCGATAGTGAAAACCAACAGCCGCAATTAAAATCTGTCGTGGTTTCAAAGGCCGCTCCGAAGGAGAAGGTGCCAGCTTCTAAAGAAAAAACACAGGCTTCCGGTGAAAAGACACTTGGTTCAAACTCAAAGAAAAAAGGGTCGAGTGAGAAGTCCAAATCCAAGTCGAGTTCCAGTAAAAGCTCTAGCAATAAGCAAGTGGACTCTCTAGATATTTCTAAACTGTCACAGGCTGATATTTCTAAGTTGAGGGAACTGCTCGGAATTCAACCAGAGCCTGGCTATGCTGAAGAGGCTGATGTTAACTGTGTTTTTGGCAACTCGCTAGAGAATTTGCCAAGGATGACTATTAGTGTTGATGCCAATGAGCTTTCTGATGGGGAATTACCACAGGACACTTTGGAGGGGGCTTTTCCTCATAATGCTAATGTGCAAAATAAGATTGATATGGCTGGTGCTTTGTTTGGAGAGGATCAAGAATGTGATGAGTGGGATATGCCACGCCTTAAGGCTCCAATGAAGGGCAAGCCTATTTCCGAGTCATTAGCAAAAATGATAAACATTGCGTGTACAACACAGTGTGAGACTGATTCTTTGATCAACAAGTACAGTGTTCCAGAAAATTGTGATTTGGTCTCCCCACCTTTGGTGAATAGTGAGATTTGGAAAGTTATGAGCAAGAGATTTCAGTCACAAGACAGGTTACTTGTTCAGACTCAAAATTTAGTGGCTGCGGGGATGACCCCTATTATCAAATTAGCAGAGCTATTGAAGTCTCAAATTTCCGCAAATGCTGAAGCTAAATCATTGTTATCAGATGCACTCACGCTTATTGGGCAGGTCCAGTTTAACCTGTCGGTCAGAAGACGATATATGATCCGACCAGCTTTGAAGAAGAAATATTATCCGTTGTGTAATGTGTCACAGCCAGTTACCACCAAATTATTTGGGGACGAAGTGGCTAAAGAGATTAAAGCATGTGACTCTATGGCTTATCTTAGCAAGTATGATAACAGCTACCAATCAGGCCGAGGGCGAGGTGGTGGCAAATTCCCAAAAAGAGGTGGTCACAGAGGTGGTTTTAACTATGGTGGCTATGATGATGGTCAGAGATACCAACCTTACCCTCAAAGGGGCCAGTATAGGGGTGGCTTTAGGAACAACAGTCGGTTTTTCAAAAAACCCGCCGTGGCTACGCCCCCAAACCCAAACGAGTAAATTTAGTACCAGAGGTATGTAATGTTGGTCGACTTAAATACTGTGTTAACAACTGGTTGAAAATAACACAAGACCAGTGGGTAATTGATGCAATTTCTGGTTATTGTATTGATTTTGATTCACAGCCTTTTCAGACTAGGATACCAAACGAAATTCCCTTTAATAAAGAGCAGAGGCAAATTGTAGAAAAGGAAGTTGTTGCATTGCTTGATAAAGGGGCTATCATACCTTCTTCGCATGAAAAAGATGAGTTTATTTCTACAATATTTATTGTTCCTAAGTCAACTGGGAAATTTCGCCCAGTTATCAACCTAAAATATCTCAATGAATTTGTTCATTTTGATCATTTTAAACAAGAGACTTTTAAAGTTGTTTTAGACCTCTTGCAAGAAAATGATTTCATGACGTCCATCGATTTGCAGGATGCTTATTTTTCTGTACCAATTCACAAAGATTTTCAAAAATATTTAAAGTTCAGTTGGGGTAATCAACTTTTTATGTTTGTTTCCCTTCCGTTTGGCCTTAAAAGTGCCCCCTATGTATTTACCAAGATTTTAAAGCCGGTTTTTGCCTGGTTCAGACATCAGAATATAAGATGTTCATACTATATTGATGATTCATTAAATATGAACGGAGACAGGGCTGTATGTCAAAACAATACTATTACTATGGTTCAAACTTTAGAACAGTTAGGGTTTGTTGTTAATCAGCAAAAGTCTGTATTGATTCCAACACAGAGAATAGTATTTTTTGGTTTTGTTATTGATACAGTTGAGTTTAAAGTCTTTCTTACTGAAGATAAAATTCAAAAACTGATTACAAAATCCAAGTTATTGTTAGGAAAAGAAGTTGTAGTTGTCCGTGACCTAGCTTCTTTTATAGGTTCAGTTGTCAATGCATTTTATGCCGTTTTAGAAGCCCCGTTACATTACAGAAATATGGAGAGAAACAAATTAGCTGGTTTGGGTTCGGACATGAATTTTGATAATAACATTGTTTTGACAGAGGAAAGCAGACAGGAACTGTTCTGGTGGAGTAGGTTTGTTGTTGAAAAGAATGGCAAAAGAATCAGACCAAGGGAGATTAATACAAGATGTAGGACCGATGCTAGTCTTCAAGGCTGGGGAGCCTTGGATTTGAATACTCATAAACATGCCAATGGTAGATGGGCCGTGCATGAATTAGGTTTTTCCATCAACTATTTAGAGTTGCTAGCAATATTTTATGGTCTGCAATCCTTTTATTCCCAGCTAAAAGACATCCATATTCAGATTCAGTCAGACAATATTAGTGCAGTTACTTATATTAATGACATGGGCGGTATATCCTCAGAAGGTATGGATTTATTAGCCAAAAGCATTTGGGAATGGTGCCTCACAAGAGATATTTATATTTCTGCAGTATACATACCTGGCATTGACAATACTGCTGATTTTTATTCTAGGAATTTCTCTGATTCTACAGAATGGAAATTAAAAGAGTCTATTTTTAATAGGATTTGTCAGCATTTCTTTTTACCAGATGTAGATTTATTTGCATCAAGGCTCAACAAACAAGTTGACTGTTTTGTCTCATGGTTTCCAGAACCTGGTTCATTACATAGTGATGCGTTCACATTAAACTGGGACAAGTTTCACCCATACCTTTTTCCTCCATTTAATTTAATTGGTAAAGTTATAAATAAGATTTTGCAAGACCAGGTAAATGAAGCAATTCTTATATTTCCTTACTGGAGATCACAGTCTTGGTTTCCCATGTTGTTGGAGTGTTTGATTTCAATCCCTGTTAGATTGCCTCGTCATAAAGATCTTTTGTTTCTTCCACATAGCGGACGTCTGCATCCCTTGGGGAAAGGAATGAGGATTTTCGGAGCAGTAGTATCGGGGAGGCACTGCAGAGTAGAGGGGTTTCACCACCAATTGCTGCAATCATCACAGCTTCGTGGAAGCCAGGGACCAGGAATCAGTACAAATATGCATGGAGACACTGGTTGGTTTGGAATATGCTCAGGTTTGGCAATCCCTATCAAACAACTGAGATTATAGTGTTGGATTATTTATTTTATTTACATAAACTTGGAAGATCATATTCTGTGTTAAATACGCATAGAGGTATGTTACTCAACACTCTGCCCTTTTTCAGAAATAACTGGTGTGATAAGTGTAATTTAATAAGTCGTTTTATGAGAGGCATTTTCCTTAAAACCCCACCATTGCCTAGGTATGCATTCACTTGGGATGTAACTTGTGTTTTGAAGTATTTGTCTTCTTTATTTCCCTTGGATACTCTTCCTTTGAAACTTTTGACTTACAAAGTGGTTTCTTTAATTGCCCTGGCTACTGCTCCAAGGGCACAGACTTTAGTTTCTATGAATTTGGATTATATGTTGAAGGAACAACATGCCATGATTTTTTCTTTTCCTGGTTTGTTAAAGACTTCTAGGAGTGGTCATTCCTACTCATTGAAGATTGAACATTTTAAGGATGAAAAGTTGTGCCCAATGCACACATTGATTCATTATTTGAATGTAACAAGACGGGTTAGGTTGACTAGAAGTGTATTTATTTCTTACGTTACTCATAAAGGTGTGACTACCAGCACAATAGCTAGGTGGCTAAAATCTGTGTTACTTTTGTCTGGTATTGACATTAGTAAGTTTTCAGCACATTCTTTTAGAGGTGCATCATGCTCTACGGCATTAAGTAATGGTTGTACTTTGCAGAAAATTCTCAACACTGCGGATTGGTCAGGTGATAAGAATTTTAGAAAATTTTACAGCAGACATTCTGTAAGTAATGACAGTATCTCTTTTACAGAAGCAGTGTTAAAGAAGTTATAGTTTGAGTAATGCTGTAATGATAAGGGTATTAAATGTTTTTTGTTTGGAAATGTTTTGTTGCTCTTTAAAGATGCTGTAGTATACATGCGAAAGCCGTAGGCCTTACGCAAAATAATGTGCCCTCATCCAAGCTTTAGTGAAGGATGAGGGGCATTATTGAAGTAAGGCCGGAGGCCGAGCATGTATACTCCCACCCTTGGTGCACTATAGATTTAAGTTATACTTCAGCTTTGAATTTCTTTTTGCCCACCCTTGATTGATTACAACAAAACATTTATCCTTTGAAGTATGAACATGTGTTACTTTCACTTCCGGTATATCACGTGGGCTGCGTACGTTTTTATTTCGTTAAACGCGCGAGTTAATCGAACTAGTCGGAACGATATGCTGTAGTATACATGCTCGGCCTCCGGCCTTACTTCAATAATGCCCCTCATCCTTCACTAAAGCTTGGATGAGGGCACATTTTGCTTGACACAAAATATAAGAAAAAAGGGGCATAACTTGAAATATATTGACAGCAGAGTTATGGGTCTTGTTGGTAATGATGTAGAATTTGATGGTGAATATATATTCCAAGTTTCAAGTTGATATCTCAAGTAGTTTATAAGTTATGGACCAAAGTGCATATTTTCCTTAACGCAAAATTTAAGTGAAAAAGGGGCATAACTTGAAAAATATTGGAAGCAGAGTTATGGGTCTTGTTGGTAATGATGTAGAATTTGATGGTGAATATATATTCCAAGTTTCGAGTTGATATCATAAGTAGTTTTCAAGTAATGGACCAAAGTGCATTTTTTGTTTAACGGACGCCGACGCCGACACCGGGGCGAGTAGGATAGCTCCCCTATTCTTCGAATAGTCGAGCTAATAAATTACTTTTCAGTTTGATCTTCAATTTTTTTGAATTCTTTCAACTTGTATTAATTTTGTGACATTAAATGACTGGTCACAGTGGTACAAGATCAGTCATGTTGTGTAGTCTGCAGGGCTAAAATTGGGAGCATATCATTAGCCAACAGAATTAGGAATTTCTGTATTTTATTTAAAAATGGGAAAAAAAATTTTTTTAATTCACACTGTTGTTTTTTCTTCACTGTGATGCTTAAATAATAACAGAGCATTTTGTCATATTTTGTGACCTTGGTTTCAAATTATCGCAATTTTCAAATTTTATTTTGAACACTGAATTGGAAATTTTCTATGCCAAACTATGGGAAAAAAGCCTTTTTCAATTGGGAGTATGGCCCATTTCTAGCTATTTAAAAGTAAGCCCATTTCTAGCAAGTCACTGTCAGCAGAATTTGCAAAATATAATTTCTCAGTAAAAACCAACTTCCAATGTTCAATTTTATGCTTTTTAAGGTGTTAAGAAAATAAACTTTAATATAATGGGAGTTTTGATTTATATGAGGAAATATTTTTTCAACTACAAAAAGTACACAAGTGACGAGTTGCAAAATTTTCTGTTTAATGGCTTGTGTAGTAGGATTTGTTTTAGGTGTGTGTAAATATTACATCAGGGTCCAACAAATCCTTTGCACGGTGCCAACAAGCTATGATCCGCCAGGCTAGCGAAAATTTTCGGAATAAGCTCCCTTGGACCATAAAATAAGTCGGTGTCTGGTTGACCGATAGAAATATTTGATCAATACAAAGTCAGTTTGAAAAACAAGAGGGCCATGATGGCCCTATATCGCTCACCTGACTACAAAAGAACTCTCAGCTTGTGGTTTCAGACAAGAAGATTTTTAAAGTTTTTCCTATACAAGTCTATGTAAAATGAAGTGACCCCTGGGGCGGGGCCAATTTTGACCCCAGGGAAATCATTTGAACAATCTTTGAAGAGTTCCAAAAGAGGATGCTTAATGCCAAATATCTAAGCTCTAGGCCTTGTGGTTTCAGACAAGAAGATTTTTTAAAGTTTTTCCTATATAAGTCTATGCAAAATGAAGTGACCCCTGGGGCGGGGCCAATTTTGACCCCAGGGAAATAATTTGAACAAACTTTGTAGAGTTCCACTAGAGGATGCTAAATGCCAAATATCTAAGCTCTACGCCTTGTGGTTTCAGACAAGAAGATTTTTAAAGTTTTTCATATATTAGTATATAAGTCTATGTAAAATGAAGTGACCCCTGGGGCGGGCCAATTTTGACCCCAGGGAAATCATTTGAACAATCTTTGTAGAGTTCCACTTGAGGGTGCTAAGTGCCAAATATCTAAGCTCTAGGCCTTGTGGTTTCAGACAAGAAGATTTTTAAAGTTTTTCCTATATAATCTATGCAAAATGAAGTGACCCCTGGGGTGGGGCCAATTTTGACCCCAGGGAAATAATTTGAACAATCTTTGTAGAGTTCCACTAGAGGATGCTAAATGCCAAATATCTAAGCTCTAGGCCTTGTGGTTTCAGACAAGAAGATTTTTAAAGTTTTTCCTATACAAGTCTATATAAAATGAAGTGACCCCTGGGGCGGGGCCAATTTACACCCCTGGGAAATAATTTGAACAATCTTTGTAGAGTTCCATTAGAGGATGCTAAATGCCAAATATCTAAGCTCTAGGCCTTGTGGTTTCAGACAAGAAGATTTTTAAAGTTTTTCCTATATTAGTATATAAGTCTATGTAAATGAAGTGACCCCTGGGGCGGGGCCAATTTTGACCCCAGGGAAATAATTTGAACAAACTTTGTAGAGTTCCACTAGAGGGTGCTAAGTGCCAAATATCTAGGCTCTAGGCCTTGTGGTTTCAGACAAGAAGATTTTTAAAGTTTTTCCTATATAAGTCTATGCAAAATGAAGTGACCCCTGGGACAGGGCCAATTTTGACCCCAGGGAAATAATTTGAACAATCTTTGTAGAGTTCCACTAGAGGATGCTAAATGCCAAATATCTAAGCTCTAGGCCTTGTGGTTTCAGGCAAGAAGATTTTAAAAGTTTTTCCTATATAAGTCAATGTAAAATGAAGTGACCCCTGGGGCGGGGCCAATTTTGACCCCAGGGAAATAATTTGAACAAACTTTGTAGAGGTCCACTAGAGGATGCTAAATGCCAAATATCTAAGCTCTAGGCCTTGTGGTTTCAGACAAGAAGATTTTTAAAGTTTTTCCTATACAAGTCTATATAAAATGAAGTGACCCCTGGGGCGGGGCCAATTTAGACCCCTGGGAAATAATTTGAACAATCTTTGTAGAGTTCCACTAGAGGATGCTAAATGCCAAATATCTAAGCTCTAGGCCTTGTGGTTTCAGACAAGAAGATTTTTAAAGTTTTTCCTATATAAGTCTTTGTAAAATGAAGTGACCCCTGGGGCGGGGCCAATTTTGACCCCAGGGAAATAATTTGAACAAGCTTTGTAAAGTTCCACTAGAGGGTGCTAAATGCCAAATATCTAAGTTCTAGGCCTTGTGGTTTCAGACAATAAGATTTTTAAAGTTTTTCCTATATAAGTCTATGCAAAATGAAGTGACCCCTGGGGCGGGGCCAATTTTGACCCCAGGGAAATCATTTGAACAATCTTTGTAGAGTTCCACTAGAGGGTGCTAAGTGCCAAATATCTAAGCTCTAGGCCTTGTGGTTTCAGACAAGAAGATTTTTAAAGTTTTTCCTATATAAGTCTATGCAAAATGAAGTTACACCTGGGGCGGGGCCAATTTTGACCCCAGGGAAATCATTTGAACAATCTTTGTAGAGTTCCACTAGAGGATGCTAAATGCCAAATATCTAAGCTCTAGGCCTTGTGGTTTCAAACAAGAAGATTTTTAAAGTTTTTCCTATATAAGTCTTTGCAAAATGAAGTGACCCCTGGGGGGGCCAATTTTGACCCAAGGGAAATAATTTGAACAAACTTTGTAGAGTTCCACTAGAGGATGCTAAATGCCAAATATCTAAGCTATAGGCCTTGTGGTTTCAGACAAGAAGAATTTTAAAATTTTTCCTTTCAGTTGCCATGGCAACCAGAGTTCTGCATGGAATTGATTTCTTTGAACAACTTTGGAATAGTTTCATGCAAGGAACATTCCTGCCAAGTTTCAGCAAGATTGGCCCAGGAGTTCAGGAGAAGAAGTCGTTTGAAGAAAAAGTTGACGACACACGGACGGACGACGGACATCAGGCGATCACAAAAGCTCACCATGAGCACTTCGTGCTCAGGTGAGCTAAAAATACACAAACACCATTTGACATTTCAACTAACAACTCTCGCTAGGAGTTAAAATGCAGCTGATTAGTAGAACAGTGGCACATCAAACACTGCCCGACATCCCACTGAGCGGAATATACATTGTACCTCGCATAGTTTGCATGTATACATTTTGTTATTCCCAGCTAATAAATAAGGGTTCACAGTCAGTACTATTAACAAAAGACTACTACAAATCACGGCAAATAATTTTAAAAGATTAGATCGAAGTTCAACAAATTCTCTGGTAAGATTTTAATACAAGTATATTTTCACTTGCTCAAACTGAACTGAAATAAACATTGTTCGCGGTTTGCAATCAGCTGATTGCTGATGCATCTGGAGATGTGGGGTATAGATGAAAACAGCATAGGGATTTGGCACCAAATTAATATATTATCAATTCTACAGTAAACATGTTTTCACTCATTAAATTGTGTAATTTTGAACGGAATTGTATGTTGTTGTTGTTGTTAATTCCCAGTTTAAGGACCCTCCCGCCTCTGACCGAGGACATTATGGTGTGGTCCATAAAAGTTGAATTTGGATGCCTAAAACTGGTAGTTGCGGGGTGCAACTGTGCTTGACGGTCCAATTTTGATGCCAGAGATGAATGAACTGCGGTTTATTTAACCTATGAAGTGTATCCATCGCTGACAATCCGGAGGTGGTCTCCCTGTAGTGGTGCCTCTGGCCGTGTTT
This sequence comes from Corbicula japonica, assembly GCA_038501625.1. Taxonomy (NCBI): domain Eukaryota; kingdom Metazoa; phylum Mollusca; class Bivalvia; order Venerida; family Cyrenidae; genus Corbicula; species Corbicula japonica. The sequence goes on along the minus strand of JAZAYU010000044.1, from coordinate 5,073,861 downwards.
CTTCCGCTGCCGACGTCCCTGAACCCCTGGTCGGTTTCCCGGGCACATTGAGTGTACCCAGTACCGCCTACCAAGGACACTTCCATAACTTTCATTAGGGCCACACCCCCGGCATCTCCATCCGCATTGTGCTGCCACCACGCTGCAGGAGTCCGTCCCGGCCATCCTCTTCTTCTGTTTCCGCCTACTTCGATCGAGTGGACTGGATCAATGGTAATCTGTGACATCCGAAGATGTTGTGATCCTCCCTGCTGTCTCTCCGTAGGCTTCCACAGCGTCCAAGGGCGGCCGATTCGGGGGAAGATGGTGCTCTCCAGTATCCGCGAAGCCATCAACACACCTCGCCAAACATCGCCGATCCAGGTCCGATGGTAAAAATGCTTAGAGTGGTTCCCTTCACGACGATGCCGGCTGACGAGATCTGTTGATGACTTCCACCCCGCTCGCGACGTGTAGGCTCTGGATTGTCGAGCGAGGAATTGTATGTTGTTGTTACTGGTTTATAAAAACTTAAATACAAATGAAACATATTTAGAAAATAATTTTGGATGGCCTTCATAATAAACAAAAAAATATTTTGCACAAGAACAATTGCTGTGTTGATGTTTTGAGCAAATTTTCACTTTAGCACTTCAAGTTTGTCCCTTTATTAAATGGCTTGATGCCGTTGCTTTTTTATTACCTCCCTTTATTTAGTTGAGTTTATTTTTTTTACATTTTTGTAAAATTTTCAATAACTTATTACCGTAACCGGCTTGTTATTGTTTTGTGAGAGGCAAACCTCTGGCTTGGATTAACAAATTTATGAATGTTATGATATTAATGATATTAATCTACATCCTGTTAACTCAAAATGCAAGACACTGTCACGTTTGACAAACTGTCAAAGATTTTCTCCCAGAGGCGATCAAGATTCAAGTGCTGCTAATCTACGGGGGTTAATCCTAGGGTTCCACTAGCTGCTGAATCTCAAGGGTCATTTTGATTAGTTTTTATCCAATTCTGCCACGCAGCAACCAAAATACCCTCCATTTAAAAAAAAAATGACCCTTCAGCTTAAATCACATCGGGAAATTTCAAGAGTCAAATCAATTAAGGTTAACTGAAATCGGTCTGGTAAGACGATGGGTAAAAACAGATATTGTACTGCAGATTTTCGAAAAATTTCGGTGACTTGAATTTCGCTTTGATGTGCAATTAAGGCAAAGTTTAAAGCTTGAGAGCGAGAAGTAGCCTTTGGCAGATCTCTACTTAGACCCATCTAATTCTAGGCTAAGGTCATATGATAATTTTGATCCTTGGAAGAGAATTGTTGAAGTTATTTTTTTTTTTAAAACATGTCAATATTTATCTACTCATTCTACTGCATTTTACATATAAAGAAAATATATATTTAACTCCTAAAAAATCAAAATAAATATAAAGCAATGTTTTATTAGCAAATATCACTGAATATAACACAAGACTTGCAGCAATCTGATAATGACCATTCCCACATCTGGGGTCAAATGACCCTTGGTTTCCTAAAACTATAGTATACTTTAACCCTGATCTTTTGATATATTTGGCAGCTGACAATTGGCTAAATGCTTCTGAAATGCAGAAATTTTGCATAATCTGCAGCTTTATTCGCTGCAATTATCTGCTAACATAGACCTACTTCCTCAATTTGTGCAACTGTGTTCCGACATTTTGTCATTTTCTTGTCGAATGTCGAGGTAGTTGGGGAATTGAAATCTTCCCATGTTTGCTCAATAAAATCTGCAACAGATATTCCTTCAGGCATTGCTGAAAGTAGAGTTAACCTCCAGTTTCACATAATTTTCTCCGTAAAATTTTGTTGTTCCGCATTTGCCGGAAATTAGATTCTGGCCTTTAGTAGGCGAAAGAAAAACTATTACGAGAAAGAACATATACCACAACAAAGTAACTGTTCAGTAACTGTTGGATTGTCGGTGTTAATTAAAAGGAACGTTCCCTGATAAAATCAAAGCTGAAAACATAATACCTTTATCTATTACATTTATATTAAGGCAGTAGCAAAATATTGTCCTGGTAATTACCGCCCTATTTCTATAATTCCAACGTTGAAAGACATTGCAAGGCAGCTGTATCATTTTTTTTTCAACAAAAAATCTTTATGATTATCAATCTGGATTCCGAAAACAGCTTTCATGTCTGTGGGGAACGAGGTATGTGCAGGACAGGAGTAGAGTGGGAGATGAGAAAAGAAAGTAAGGAATCGAGAAGAAGGGATAAGGGGGAAGATGGAATCTAAATCGAAGATCTAATCAAGAAGAAAGGATAAGGGAACTTCTGATATACGTTTGCTAAGATGATTTGTTATTAAGTTGTAAATTTTAGAGTCCAGAATGTAATCTCTGATAAATAACTTATTAGTATATGCTTTAAAAACACTTTTCTTACAAAAAAACAATTCTTAATTGTCCCATAAATTGATGTAAATATGTAGTTATTAATTTAATTACACTATTTTTTTATTATAACTGCAAATTTTTGTAACGAAATGTGTAACTTAGTTATAATCTTAGTAAAGTGGTACTTCAACCTTTTAAAAATGCTATTTATAATATCATTATTACATTTGCTTGCTTTTATAATATATGTGATTTCATAGGGGCTTTCATGTAATATAATGTATGCAATGTAATGTTATGTAATGTCATGTAATTGCTTAATGTAATGTAATGTTATGTAATGTAATGTAATGTAATGTAATGTATGGAATTACTTTATGTGGTGTGTTGTTTCAAGTGTTATATTGTTATTAATGTCGGTCAAAAGCTTTATAGCTTATGTTATAATATGTTGACTAATACCGACAATAAATAAAATTTGTATTGTATTGTATTGTAAAAAATTGTATTGTATTGGAGGGAAGAAGAAGGGAATGGGATGTACGTCTGTACGTGTGGAAGAGGATAGATTCCTTTGAAACTAAAAGAACACATTCTTCAATTTATTCCAGTCATTACAGAAGTTGTGAACCGGTCACTGCAGTCAGGTATGTTTCCTAGAGACTGGAAAGGCGCAGTTATTAAACCTTTCTTGCATTGGAACTGCAAAATTATCGTCCTGTATCAAATGTAACTTTTTTCTCAAAAATACTAGAAAGGATTGCTTTGAATGAAATCATTATTAATATTGAAGCTAACAATCTATCGCCCTCATATCAAAGTGCGTACAGAAAGTTCCATGGTGTTGTAACTGCGCTAATTAAAATGTACAGTGATCTTTTAGAAACTGTTGATAATAACCAGGTCTCTATTGTAGTCATGGGTGGAATCATACCTCACCAATTGGACAATGAAAGTACTGATTGAAAACTCAGCATCTAATACTGAATTGCTGAAATTAGGGGTTCCTTAGGGTTCTTGTGCTGGGCCGGGCCGGCGCTATCTACAATGTTTATAGCATCTAATACTGAATAGGGGTTCCTTAGGGTTCTTGTGCTGGGCCGGGCCGGTGCTATTTACAATATTTATATTTCCTTTACCGCAAAAAAGAGTTTCTTACAGAATTTACGAAAAAGCTGCTTATTATGTCTTTGGTTCAATGTCACTTTGATTATGCCTGCTCAGTATGGTATAATGGTTTATCCCAAAATTTTAAAAACAAGCTACAAACCACTCAGAATAAAATGATAAGATTTGTACTTAATCTGGATGCCCGAGCCAGCATTCGTAAAGAACATTTTAATCATCTTTCTTGGTTACCTGTTGAGAAAAGGGTTCATCATTTGATGTTATGTCATGTTTTTAAGGTTAGGAACAATTTGGCTCCTAGTTACATGGGTGAATTTTTTGTATCTCAAGACTCTGTTCATAGCCACAATACCAGGTTCAGCAATAAAGGTGGATATGGTCTCCCTAAGGTAAAAGGCTCCGGCTCAAAATCATTTTGTTTTTTAGCGTCCAAACTTTGGAACAGTTTACCCTCATTTTTAACAACAATAAAGCATCTTAACAATTTTAAAGTCTCCATTAAAGATTTCTTAATGAAAAACTTATAATAATTATTTTAACTTTTTAGCACGCATATTTATGAACTTTTTTTTTGTTTTACTTATCTATTTCGGCGTAGGCGAATTCTGCTGTGACAGAAAGTTTTTAAATTTACAAAGTAGATTATCGTTTTACTTTATATTGTTAACAATACCCACTGTGATAGTTTGATAATAACAATGTGATACTTATTTATTATTATTTAACTTCTTACTAGTTTGCCTCTCTGGGTCATGCAACCAATACAAAGGACCGCAATGGAAATAAGTGCTTGCACTTTATTGCGTTATCCTTGGTATTTGAAGCATTCCATGGTTATCTCTGCTTCTAAACATTTTATATGATTGTTTTTTGTTGGTAATATTTATTTTTATTGTTCACATGTGTAAAAAATTATGTAAACCATTGTATGTTTCCTATGCCGAAATAAATCTAAATCTAAGCCCTGAATCGCGTGGTTAAAAATATCCTACCAGTTTGTATGGATAGGTTAAAAATATCCTACCAGTTTGTATGGATATGCTGATGATCATAAAATCGCCTTTCGAATTCCAGCTGGCAATCACCATAATGTGTCAATTGTAGTGCAACAACTTGAGAGTTGTCTTGATGATATAATTTCAAGGATGACAAAATTTAAGCTAAAATGAACAACTCAAAATAGAAATAATCTTATATGGCACATGACAACAGTTGTTAAAATTAAACATTGCTAGTGTCAGAGTTGGATGTGTGGGAGGATGCGAAATGAAATGTGTAGACCATGTCAGAGACCTGGGTGTTTATATGACAAATACTCTTTACTTTCACCATCGCATTAATAATACGAAATTTGAAACAAAATCGTCGCCATCTTACTCAGAAGTCAACAGAATTATAAGAGCATGGATTGCTGCGCTCCCACATTGACTTCTCCAATGGCCTATTTGCTGACATTCCCTCCTATCGCATTGATAAGTTCCAAAGAGTGTAAAACCACGCTGCCAGACTAGTTACAAATGCCTCGTTTGAACAACCAAATTTTGCTCTTTTAAACAACTACACTGGTTGCCAGTAAGAGCTGGAATCATTTTTAAGATTTTTATAACAGTTTTCCGTGTAGTTCATGACACGACTCCAAGTTAACTAAAAAAGGAAAATACGTTCAAACAATCTAAAAGCAGATACAGACATCGATCCCAGAGTGAAAGTAACTGTACTGTTCCAAGACGTAGAACAAAATTAGCCGATAGATGTTTAGGGGTTGTTGGTCCGAAACTTTTACCTTGTGACCCGAAAAACATTAACTCTGAACTGTAATTTCGAAAGACACTGCATATAATGAAACTAGCATACACACTGACAGTTTTACTGTGATTTATGAAACAGTGGAGAATAACAGGGTAGGTGGGGAAAGAAAAAGGAAGGGATTAAAAGAGAATTTAAAAGGAGAGATACAAAAGGGGGATGACTATAAGAGTGGAGGGAGGGTGTAGAGGAAGAAGACTGTTGAATAAGCGAGGAGATGGTCAGAATATTGAATCAGAAAAGGTAAGGAGTGTATTTTCCCGGGAAAGATATGAGTTGATGAAGATGGTTAAATAAGAGAAGGTGGTAGGAACGAGCTATTGCAAAGTGAATGCGTGCTTTTAAACACATTTAAATTTTCTATGAAATATAACAGATGAGGAGAATAACGACTATAAACAAAGGAATTGAGCATCCGAACTCTCCTCATTTCGTCGGTGTTCTCGGATATTTGCTAAGATGATCAGGAATCTAGCTAAAACAACGTAAGTAGCTACAAGCAAAATGTTCTATCGATTATACACTTTTTGCCCTTTTGATGCAGTTGTCTGTATAAAAAGAGTGAAATTTTACCATTGTGCATAAAATATGCTATAAATAAACAGTAAAACGTGTATTAGATGTAATAAGTATGTATGTAATGTAAGTATGTATTTAATAAACACCGGCAATTCACTACAAATTACTATACATGTAAACGTCGTCAACGATCGACAGGAGGGATGTGTAAAGGGCTTTTAGGCCCCTCTATCGATGATATCAGGAAATTGACTGAAATTAATTGCATTTATAACATCATATTAAAAAGCTGGAAATTTGAAAATTATCTCAACATTACTTTTTTAAATTACTGTGAGAAAAAGGGTTGAAACGAATTTAATATTCAATTTAATAAACATGTATTAATTAAATAAATATCGGGACCTAAATCGTGATAATGCAAAGGCAGGAACTAGTTTAGGAAATCCCAAAATGTTTATTTTCTGCTCATTTTCAAGTTCAGTCCTGTAGAGCTTTAATAATTCGTGTATCTTCGTAACATTTGTCTCCGAAATATCACTGCCCTTTGGTTTCAACCGACTATCATCGTGTTCATTCGTGGTTTTCATGTCGTGCTTTTAGCAGGGTGTAGCTCGGTAATGGAAACGTAATTAGTTTGGTATATATGATTGCGTCTAAAGCCATATAGCATGGTGCATTTTTTTGTTGCCATAGTAAGCAATTTCGGTACTGTTTATACTTGCATTTCTTTGTATTCATCGTCGCAAAAAGAAAATGGATGAAGTCTACTTTTGGCCTTCTGGGTGGTGTAAACGAGTTTTAACTCGTGTCTGTCCCTAAACGAATTATCACTAAGTCACCGCTTTATGTAACCACACCTTATAAATATACGTTCTGATATTTACTTTTTCGTTTATTATCTTCGTTTTGTATGTTTCCAAATTTACTGATCGTCCTAAGGGAAAGCTTGCATGTTCTTCACAATATGCTCATTAAACGTCTGACAGTAATATCCAGCGATGGTTTTCGGCTTTTAGCTAGAGCTTCACAAGTTCTACATTTAGATTAAATTTTTAAATAACGATACACAAAGAAGGATGTTTGTTGAATTCACAATTGCCAAACAATAGCGCATAAGTTGCCTTCATGACTTTATTCCAACATGTAAACATTAAGTTGGAAAATACACTGCCCATAGGTTGGGGGAATCGCGTACAACCATCACCTATTGTAGAGCACAGCGCTTGTTTTGATCCGGAAATGTAGGTGGTGACAGATTTTATTAAAATTTCAAGTATTTGGTTTTGATTCAATGCGTGTTGCAGGTTTTATTTGCACGTTGGTGTATAATAAGACCAATATATCAAAATGTCTTTGAGTTATGACGCACATTCCGGCTCTAAACTGAGTGAAATTCAACATAACGTCAACGAAAAGGTATGTGCAGGGAAACCATATTCTTTTTTCAGGGGACCATGACATAGAATAATAAAATGGTGCAAGTCTGAAAATACAGCTACGTTCCATGTCCACCGTCATATGCATACTGGGTTTTGGGATAAAACAATGTATTTACTGATTATTTTTAGAGATATTGTATTGCGTCCGGCGACTGCAATATGCGATTCCATTATTCAGTAAACACCGTGTCTTCAATATTCGCGTATTCGTCATATTTGTCATGTTCGATAACTTCAAAAGTTCCTTGTTCCGCAACAGAAACCATTATAGAATTCAAAGTTGTAATTTCAAGTTGGGAATGCATGTATCATCTTAAACTGTCTTTTCAAATCAGTAAAATCAGGGTTACTTTACAAACTTCGTCTGTCTGAATCATATATTTTATACTGAGTTTAAACTATTAGCCCAGCCTTTTTTTTTTGGCTAAATATTTAACAACACTATGTACGAATTTTTTACTCTTTTTATAACTTAAGGTTCAACAAAATGACATGATATTAACATGGATGTATTTTTAAGTTTCTTGATAAAGAATAAGTGCAATAAAATATGCATTTCCATTACTGCCAATGAACAGGCTCAGTCAAGCCGAGTTTGCAAATGATCATATATGTCGTGTTCGGTGTTTTTTTCAAAAGTTCTCTTTTCGACAAATATTTAAATGTCACCCGCATAGCTTTCGTTCCAAAATCAAGTGAAATCATCCACGGTGTGAATAAACGGTACTGCGAGTTCGCAGGTGAAATCATCCACGGTGTGAATAAACGGTAGTGCGAGTTCGCAGGTGAAATCATCCACGGTGTGAATAAACGGTAGTGCGAGTTCGCAGGTGAAATCATCCACGGTGTGAATAAACGGTAGTGCGAGTTCGCAGTTTTTCTGTGAATGAATGCTTACTTTGTACATGTTTGCATGATCTGTTGGACTTCCTAATCACTTAGCTGCAAACTCGTGCTAAATGCCCAAATGTACGCATTTGTTGCAAAGAGCATCCACGCGGTTTTATCTTCATGGTATGTGCTCTTATGCACTTCTTTAGCCACTGTTCTACGTATATGCAGAAGAATAACAATTTTTTATCCAGATCCCAAAAGTTTAATTAATTGTTTCCACAGCGAAAAACTATTTTAAAATTAAATATCAGTGTTCGCAGTTGGACAATCGAAATAATACATGTAAGCATTTTATAACAAATATGTTTTTATGGATTATCATATATCATTTAACCAGTTGGAAATCTCTATAACCCTCTTTGAATGCCGTTAAGATAAAAATCGAATACATTTATTTTAAATATTGAGTAGCGCTGAACGCTGTGATAGGCGCGTGGTGAGTAATATACATTCCCTCACTGCCCATGTCCATGAACAGGCAAAAGGTTTACCCAGACTGCAGTTGTCGAACATTTAGATCACAATCCTATTTAAGTGGAACTGAACATACACTGAATTTGTACAATGATCGAAATAACTTTATTTGGGAAAAATAGTTATGAAATTGTACCAGTGTCGTCTTAAAACGTTTAGGAAGGTAGCTGTTTATTTCTTCTTAACAAAATATACGGTAATAAAACATCATCATTAATTACCACAATTGCCGATCCCGACATTTGACATAGTAAATAGAGATTTCTTTAATTTAAACTAAACATGCAAAGCAAAAAACAACACAGGAAACTATATTTCTTCACTAACATTGGGCAATAAGTAATAATGTTGGGTTTAAAGAAGAAAATAAAGCGAAAGGTTTCGTCTATGAAACCGAAAGAAGAAATGAAAAGAGATTTTGTCGAATTTCTAAAACACACACAAAATCAACATTATTTTAACAAATCGCAACAAGATGTTATAAATAAGCATTTATCTGGTACAGTAATACGTTGTTTGGACATTTTATACATGATTTCAGAGTTCTGATGCAAGTGTTTTTTTTTTAATTTTTATTTTTGTTTTAGATTGTGATTGGTAGTTAAATTAACTAAAAATATATGTTGTCTGGATTGTGATTAGAAACGCAAATACTGCCACATAGAAATAATTATATTTCTACACTAAAATCTGTCCGGCAATGAGGATTTTTTTCTCAAATTCATTTTTTTGGGGGAAATTTAACAACTTGTGTTCGTAATTGGGAAAACGTCTTAATTAAAATATCAATGCGAGTATGTCGCATCATTAGGTTCTCTATGTGTTGAATGTGTTATCACCTTTCGCTTTTATCAAATTAATCGAGAGGTAGTGCGTCTATCATGTGATGTTTACTATTATTGCGTTTAACATGTGGTGTTTATTATTATTATCATCATTAATATCGCTGCTTCTATCATCATCATCATCATCATCATCATCATGACCTCAATGTCGTCTTATGAACCGATATACAGTTTTCTTCTGCATTTCCATGCCGTTAATTAGATGTTCATAATTATGTAACGATGACCAACATAAGTGTTGCAGAAACAAATTCATTTCTAAGAGAAACCACGCGAAACGAAACAAAATGTTAGGACAAATCATGACAGAAAACGGAGAAAACAAATATAAACGATGATTTATCTATTAGGCGAAACAAATACCGGTATCATATTTGATGAGCGTGTATCGGCAAGTGAATTGTCTCTCTTGTTAATGTGATCGATATTCCGATATAACACTGACTGGCTCTGCAGAGACAGTCCGTAGTGACGTCACACTGATTAACCAATCGATTGGAGAAATGGTTATAAATATTTAATATCCCCAGCATACATAAGTTTCCAATAAAAGGGACATTCCGAAATTCACGACAAATCGGATGAAAAAGTTATAGACCTACTCAAAATGTGTAACAATACATACGATACAATGTAATGATGCAGCCGGTGCAGCCGATTTAGTTATTTTGTAAGACAAAGGGACACACGCGTGGATGATTTGAAATAGTATAATAAATATATCATTGAAAGTCATATCATATGCCTATCATTTCCACCCATTAACCTCGAGTATTCTCGTGACAAGAAATTGCAAATCTTTCAGTATCGTACTGAATCACAAATTGAAATGGTGTTTTTTTTTCAAATTTTTCATTCTAAGTAATTATTAACTTAATAAATATATCTGTGTGAGTAAGGTTACACTGTATGGCAATTTTCAATCACGGATAGTTTTTCAGTTAAATCTTAAATTTAAAAAGAAGCCATTTAATACGCAACAAGACGCTCCAGGTCTGAATGACAGCGGGTTGGTGGAAAGTCAATTGGTTGAGAACTGTCTGCGTTTTCCTTTGTCTCGGTCATGTGATACAAACTTGAAAACCAATGCGCTTGATGTAAATGTCTGGCAAACAGCGTCCACTATCTGGAAATTTTGTACCAACCCCCGCTAATCGAACGCTGAATGAAATGTGAATGTGTCAAGGATATAGAACTTCTATGATGGTATTGCAGTAATTCTTGTGTAATTGTCCACTTAAATCATGGAAGAAACGTGACTTTAAAATGGAATTTATTTTTTCGGATATTTGATTGAGTAAACGAAGCAGGAAATTGCTAGAATTTGATTCCAAGGAAAGACTAATTATCGAAATGGGGATGTAAGGATATGCTGTCAAATGTACTGTCACAAATAAAACAAGAGTCTGCTTTCCACGGCGGGGGCGAATTGATTCCTGTTTAGGCGAAGATGTCTACAGCACGTAGGCCGTCATTGCCCCCTATGCCAGACCTTTCCCACCTCAAGGAAGAGGAGAGGAAGATCATAGAAGATGTCCTTAAGAGACAGCGTGAAGAGGAAGAGCGGGAACAAGACATGATTCGGTACGGAGGCTGGCAATTCGTCCGCCATATTGGGAAACTTTGGGGCACCGCACGGGAAATGTTTATTTATGTTCAAATATGGAAATTATTGTCATTTATGTATAATTTGCAGGCTTTAATGTGTAGCGATAGAGGATTTAAATATTAGCGTTTTGGGTGTTTTTAGTTTGTTTCCTTCATCAGATAATGTAATACCGAACTATATTGGGCAGAGTTAATCAGTCAGACGCATATGTCTGGTGATTCAAATACTATACTAGTCATCCGATGATCGTATATATCGACAGAGTTGAACTTTACAATAATGTTAGGAAACGAGCGTGTGTGAAATTCACACTTGCTTCGTATGAAGGTCCCTGTAAACTATAATAGACTGAGACACTGCTTTACGTTATACTTGTGTTTCGTGTAAATTAAGTGACACACACATCTGTATATTATTATAAATGTCTATTAAATTAATGTGAGAATTCAGTTTCTATGTGCATCGGGGTTGGGAAAAATAATAATTGTTTGCATATTTCATACTCTTCCAGTCCCTTGCTAAAACAGGTTTGTCTATAATTTTTAGAATGGATATGTGGTGTAATTAAATAAAACTAACGATTGCTTATCCCGAAAAAAAATATTTATTTGCAAATAAATGAAAAATGAAGAATATTGTTACATACAAAATGTGGACTAATGATATTTCTTGAATGGTTTGAACTGGCTGTCCGGCATTTACCATAGTCACTTAAACAAAGTTGTTTCCCTTTGCCAAAAGTGCCTTAGTGGACGTTATGAAAATTGCACTTTATTTCAACAGATTTTAAATGACAAAGTCCAAAATATACAGATTAAATGGAAAAGACAGTTAAAGAATACTTAAATATGACATTTTAATTCAGTTTTTCTTATATATATTTTATAAAAATAGCTAAGTTGCTATTTAAAAAAAGTGAAATACGCATATCAGGAATATTGCCACAGCCTACCTACACAGCAAAAAAGAAGAGGAAGATAGAGCATGTTTGTTACAAGTATGTCAATTCAAATAAGACGCCACAAACAATTAATGAAAACAAGTTATTTTACAAATGGTGTGAGCTTTTACCTGTTACTTATACTTATGAAACAGTTTGAAATTGCATTTGAATTAACAGTTTTGAAATGAAAAAGTAGAAAAACATGCTGATGAAACAGAACAGGCTGTAAAAGAATACTTCAGCAGGGCATTTTACTTTGTTTTTTATATTTATCTATATAGAGTTACCTAAAGTTCTATTTTGCAACAAGTTACTGTGATTTTATTAATGGTGTGACCTTTACCTGTTACTGTTATGAAACAGTGTTTGCACAAAAGAATCTCGTACCATGATTAACTTTATCCTGCTAGCATCCAGAAGGAAAAGTTTACTCTCTAACCTATTGACAACTTGCCTGCACTAGTCAAATTATACATTGATACATTGATCAGTATTTTTTCAAAGAACTAAAGCATCTATCACCTGTGCAGATAAACTGATTGTCAATATGGAAATGCTTACTTGAACAGACAGTAAAGAAATATTTTAAAACATTTTGAGACTCTTTTGAAATTCTTGAAATCATTTACATTATCTTTAAACATTGCAGTTATTCTCAGCAAAACCCAAAATATCTTTTCAAACAATCTCTTTCAGGCAAATGCAGATGGAATTCGACACCTACCGACAGACAGTAGAGAAAGTTGGCGAAGAGGCAAAAAGATCAGACAATGCTGACACAGGAGCTGTTTGTGATATTTGTCGAAAAACAAAGTTTGCCGATGGAGTGGGACACAAATGCACATACTGTAATCTGAAGTCATGTGCCCGTTGTGGAGGGCGCGTTACAGTAAAAAATAAGGTAAAATAAATGTTAAACTATGTGATTAGATACTTATCTTCAAGAATAGGTCTTAAACATTTTTCAATTGTCTGAGTAATTCTAAAAGAATGAAGAATATCGGAATGATATATATATATATAACCTAGTCCATCATTATGGCTTTACATTTGTCTGTACATAAATGCTTGTGCCTGGTCCAGGACAGCAGCTTTTTCATACATTTTGTTTTCTGGAACATATCCTTGCAACCATGCTGATTTTAACCAATCTTCACACAAGTATTCTCGTCAACAATATCTTGAAGTGTTGTGTTTAGCCCTATTTAAACGGTCCAGGTCACATTGAGGATTGAAAGGTGAAAGTTTGTGAAACTGTTGTGTCTTAATCAGTATAACTCCAAATAAACACTCATTGAATGGAATGTTTATGTCCAAGAACTATGAACCTTTAGGTAAAGGTCACACTTAGGCACCGTCTACACTTAGGTCTTTAGTTCCATTGATTTTCTCCCCTTGATGATTTAAATTCCAGACTAGTCTGTGACAAGTTGGTGGGGACATTTGTCACAGTTATGTTGACTTGGTTGTTGTACAATAATATGGTGGGTCATTGATCTGCCATTATATTCTTAATCATTTTCTCCATGATTGGAGATGGCATTTACCCCATGGGTGACCAGTGTAGATTCAGATCATCTGTGCCATCTGATCAGAACCAACACTGTTCAATTTTAGATTGATTAGGTTATTGCTGACATCGAGCAGATGTGATGGCATGTATGTGCATGTTGATATGGATCTATACTAGTGACCCATATGACACAAGTCATATCCCATGGAGTGTTTTCATCTTCACCCTTTCTACCTGAACTTGTAGTTGTTTTGGCATGTTTGTTAAAATCGTTTAAAATATCTTGACTGTTTAAAAAGCTTATTACTGTCTAAATTATTTTTTAAAAGTATTTGTAATTTATAGTCTTTGATCTCATAGTTCTACATTATTCAAAATTCTATAAATGTGCTCGAAAACAATTCTTTCAGTCAAGATATTTTAGCAAAAAAATTTAAAGCTGGATATATTGAAGCAAAAATATTTTCATATATGAAGATCTTTAAGTTCATGCAAGTTTTTGGGTTAGTTAGAATTAGGTCAGGAAACTCTCATTGTGTCTTGTTTCTTTATTTAATTTAGTAAGGTAGAAACTTATTAGTTTAACATTAATTCTTTATTTTAATTGTTTCATATAAAAGTTTTGGTCATTTAAATTTTCAGGTCTATGTATTCCTTAACCTTCCTACCCAAATCCCGAGCCCCTAACCCCTAATTCAAGATGTCACATAGCCTTTTGATGGTTTTGTTATGAACCTTTAAAAACATACAATGTTCTACCTGAATCATAGAGGAACAAGCCAAACAAGTATTCTTGTATTTGTGAATTTTGTGTAATGCTTACTATTTTTACTGATTGCACTATTTCTCTGTCATAATTATTATGCTATGTGATACCTTCCTTTTTAGCCCAAATATATTCTATGTAAAACCTTCTATTTTTAGCCCTCAGATAGTCAACCTGTAGTATGTATACAATTTTTGTTTCTTTACTGAATACTGCTTGTCTTATTGCCATGTGCACACCTAGATCTCACACTAACTCCCATATTTGATCAATTAGGGTGACACCACCAATTTTGATATTCAGTTTGCAGAAGTATTTACTTAGTACTAACAAAATTTCACTGCCTTTGATTTGTAAAGGTAAACTAAATATGAAAACTATAAATAAAGCCAGGTTTACATCAGTTGTGTACATGGCCATAAGAATGGTCTGCAAATAATACTTTCAAATGTAAAACATGGGAGAAATTGCAATTGTTCTGTATTTCATCTATTTCTAATGCTGTGACCCATCTTGAGAAAAGTTCAAATGTTTACCTTTCTCTGTAAGATGTGAAATGGGAAGACTGATAAATGTTGCTTGGGGGCAAGTGCCATTCACAAACTGTCTGCATCTCAGTGATCCAGTTAGGTTAACTGTCTGCATCTCAGTGATCCAGTTAGGTTAACTGTCTGCATCTCAGTGATCCAGTTAGGTTAACTGTCAGCATCTCAGTGATCCAGTTAGGTTAAATGTCTGCATCTCAGTGATCCAGTTAGGTTAACTGTCAGCATCTCAGTGATCCAGTTAGGTTAACTGTCTGCATCTCAGTGATCCAGTTAGGTTAACTGTCTGCATCTCAGTGATCCAGTTAGGTTAACTGTCAGCATCTCAGTGATCCAGTTAGGTTAACTGTCTGCATCTCTGTGATCCAGTTAGGTTAACTGTCTGCATCTCAGTGATCCAGTTAGGTTAACTGTCTGCATCTCAGTGATCCAGTTAGGTTAACTGTCTGCATCTCAGTGATCCAGTTAGGTTAACTGTCTGCATCTCAGTGATCCAGTTAGGTTAACTGTCAGCATCTCAGTGATCCAGTTAGGTTAACTGTCTGCATCTCAGTGATCCAGTTAGGTTAAACCTTACTTGTTCACTGGAAACTCTCTTCTCGTAAATGGCAGATTTGCATTTGAGTTCTGAAAAGCTAAAGGTCCGCTGTAAGAGCTGTTGAAATCAAGTCTGTCTTTTGACTGCCATATGTTTGTTTGTTGATAAAAATTCCATACATGTAGTAGTCCGACAATTATAGACTAACACAATCTACAAAACAGTAACATATTACTTTCAGTCATATGCTAGTTCAGTGACTAACTCTATATGCTAGTTTAGTGA
Source organism: Corbicula japonica (assembly GCA_038501625.1). Lineage (NCBI taxonomy): Eukaryota > Metazoa > Mollusca > Bivalvia > Venerida > Cyrenidae > Corbicula > Corbicula japonica. The sequence continues at coordinate 5,058,176 of JAZAYU010000044.1, read as the reverse complement.
CTGACTCTATATGCTAGTTCAGTGACTGACTCTATTATGCTAGTCCAGTGACTGACTCTATTATGCTAGTTCAGTGACTGACTCTATATGCTAGTTCAGTGACTGACTCTATATGCTAGTTCAGTGACTGACTCTATATTCTAGTTCAGTGACTGACTCTATTATGCTAGTTCAGTGACTGACTCTATATGCTAGCCCAGTGACTGACTCTATATGCTAGTTCAGTGACTGACTCTATATGATAGTCCAGTGACTGACTCTATATGCTTGTCCAGTGACTGACCCTATATGCTAGTTCAGTGACTGACTCTTTATGCTAGTCAAGTGACTGACTCTATATGCTAGTTCAGTGGCTGACTCTATATGCTAGTCAAGTGACTGACATTATATGCTAGTCCAGTGACTGACTCTATATGCTAGTTCAGTGACTGATACTATATGCTCTTCCAGAGACTGACTCTATATGCTAGTCCAGTGACTGACTCTATATGCTCTTCCAGTGACTGACTCTATATGCTAGTTCAGTGACTGACTATTATGCTAGTCAAGTGACTGACTCTATATGCTAGGTCAGTGACTGACTCTATATGCTAGTTCAGTGACTGACTCGAATGGAATAGTCTTAATAATTTGACATTCAGTTTGGTTAGATCTTGACTAATGTTGAAATCATCGAAGATAATTTGCCTAGTTTGTCCCAAACTAAGAGTGTTAGTATAAGAGTGTTAGTATAAGAACTATTACTAGTACAAAATTTTTTTTATAATGAAACTACTTGACTATGGTACAGTTTGTCAGGATCCAATGATGATTCATAAACAGAAATTCTGCACGTACAGTACCATGTATATGGTGGCATATGTTTTCTGTGGGGCCTTAGTGGCCTGATGGTCTGTTTGTGTCAAGTTATGGAAGTTATCTAGTTGTGATTTATCTACCATATTGCTTGCATTTACCTGAAATAATTCTTGGAGAAGCCCCAGGGATGTCTGACGCACCATGTAAAGACCAGCAAGCATCACATCGATGCTAGTTATCCCATTACTCCATATATACAGGTTTTATCACATCTGCAAACATTGTAGATCTATCTGATCTGGATCTACACTGGTCTACTCTTGATCAGAAATAACCTAAAGAATCTATAAGTGTAGATCCTGATCAGAATGTACTGATATGTCAGCTTATCTGGACCTGCATGGTTAAACCATGGGATAACAGATATACCACATTAAGTAAAGGGCTATATATTTTATAAGGAGAGTGGTTGCCAGAGTTAGACATATTTGTTTGGCTGTAACTAGAGTTTCTTTATAATGTTAGTAGATTGATAGACAAAGATGGATGGCAGTGCAGATTGATGTGCTTTTGTCAAATTATTTGACCTTATCGTGGTAGGCATGAAAATCCTCACTTTTATCAGAATCTGTCAGCCTAGACCCCTGTCATAATATGTCAGTGTAGACCTATTTTTGAATCAATTATTGTAGACCTAGATCAGATCCTTCAGTAAAGACAGCTGGCAAACCAATGAAGACCTTATCAAAATCTTTCAGATTCAGTTAGGGTGAACCTATATCCAAATAGGTTTGGGAGAAATTGAGAATCTATCAGTGTAGACCCATATCAGAGTATCAGTGTAGACCCATATCAGAGTATCAGTGTAGACCCATATCAGAGTATCAGTGTAGACCCATATCAGAGTATCAGTGTAGACCCATATCAGAGTATCAGTGTAGACCCATATCAGAGTATCAGTGTAGACCCATATCAGAGTATCAGTGTAGACCCATATCAGAGTATCAGTGTAGACCCATATCAGAGTATCAGTGTAGACCCATATCAGAGTATCAGTGTAGACCCATATCAGAGTATCAGTGTAGACCCATCAGAGTATCAGTGTAGACCCATATCAGCGTCAATAAGTGACGATCTATATCAGAATTATTCAGCAAAGACCTTTTAAAGAAACCATCAGTGTAGAATCCATATCAGTAACCATCAGTGTGGACTCCATATCTGGAACCATTAGCGTAGACTTTATATGAGGAACCATCAGTGTGTACTCCATATCAGGAACCATCAGCCTAGACTTTATATCAGGATCCATCAGTGTAGACTTTATATAAGAAACCATCAGCGTAGACTCTATTCCAGGAACCATCAAGGTAGACTTTATATGAGGATCCATCCATTTAGATTCTATTTCAGGAACCATCAGCGTTGATTTTATATCAGAAACCATCAGTGTAGACTTTATATCACGACAATCAGTGTAGACTCCATATCAGGAACCATCAGTTTAGACACCATATCAGGAACCATCAGTTTAGACTCCATATCAGGAACCATCAGTGTAGACACCATATCAGGAACTATCAGTGTAGACTCCATATCAGGAACCATTATTGTAGACTTTATATCACGACAATCAGTTTAGATTCTATATCAGGAACCATCAGGGTAGACTTTATAAGAGGAACTATCAGTGTAGATTCCGTATCAGGAACCATTAGTGTAGACTTTATATGAGGAACCATCAGTGATGACTCCATATCAGGAACCATCAGTGTAGACTTTTTTGAGGAACCATCAGTGTAGACTCCATATCTGGAACCATCAGCGTGGACTTTATATCGGGAACCATCAGTTTAGACTCCATATCAGGAACCATCAGTGTAGACTTCATATTAGGAACCATCAGTGTAGTTACCATTATCAGAACCATCAGTGTAGACTTCATATCAGGAACAATTAGTGATGACTTCATATCAGGAACCATCAGTGTAGACCCCATTTCAGTAACCATCAGTGTTGACCCCATTTCAGTAACCATCAGTGTTGACCCCATTTCAGTAACCATCAGTGTTGACCCCATATCAGGAACTATCAGTGTAGATTACATATGGGAATCATTTGTGTAGATGCTCGTTCAGGTCAGTTAATGAAGATTAATATATGAAATTATCAGAAGCTGTCTGTGTAGACCCATGTCAGAATCATCAGCCTTGTCAGTGTTGTTTATATTGTTTGTGTCATATTGTCATTTTAAGCATAGCCTAGCTTGTGTTGTTAGTGATATTACATGATGGAACTTTTCTGTGATATAAGCATGACACTTATTGCATGGCTGCCATATTTTGATTGGCAGGAGTATATGTTCACATGATAATATAAGCAATATATTCAGATATTTAATACACAAAGTATTTGCATCAAACCAATGGTTATCGACATGATTTTGGACATAAGGCCTTATGCATAATTAACTCTTGAGGGGGAATTTTATAAGTTTTTGTTGTTACTGTTACTGAAGGTTTACAATACTGAATTGTTTTAATGTACTTGTCTTTCTTTCAGTTTGTCTCAGTCTATTTATAGTTATGGAATCCATTGATCCTTATTTAATTGCAATGGTGTACTGGTTCTACATTTGTAATGATTTATATGCAACCATTGTTTGCAGGCAGCTGGTTGTAGATCAGTGTCATTGCATTTAGTTTGAATCTCTCACTCCATTAAAATACAGTATTTATCGTGTGTGCAGCCCGGGTAGATTCAGACAACCTTAACTTCCCATGCAGTCTGGTCAGGATTCACAACAGTTGGTTTTAGATTAATTAGGTTATTTCTTACTGATCTGAATCTACAGCAGCCATACCCACAAAGTAAAGGGTTATAATGCAGTTATGCAGCTATTGCAGTACTGCTGTGATTTTGGAGGAAAAGACAGCAGTTTCTTTGAAGTATTGATTAATTTGGTCTCTTATGTCAGCTACTAAGTGGGCTTATATTTATGTAACAACCCCATAGGAAACCAGTATGATTTATATTTGTTCTGTAAGCAGAGAATCCTCATAGCTACATTTCTTTATGTTAATACTCACCATGAATATAGTCAGCAGAAAGCTGGTTTTGTATTTGAAGATGCAATAATGCGTATTTGGCACTGCTTTACATCTGCCACCGTTTAATAAGTGGACCCCACTTATTGTTACATAATAAAATAAATAAAAATAGTAAAATATAATAAAAAGAATTAAATTAGAAACTTAAAGTTTAAGAAATGCAAAATTGTATAGATTTAGTCTTAATGATATTTTCTATATGGTATTGGTAACAATTTAAGGTTATCAAACTTCTTTGACAATATATTGCTTAAGGGTATTTGGTGTAATTTTGACAGACTAAGTAAATTATCTCAAAAAGTTATTGCAATTAATATACAATGAAATTTCCTTCTGTCACTTTTATGGTTTTATCAGCTTGGCTGCAAAATGATAGGTATTTGATTAATTATTGATAAGTGTCAAGCCATAGTCTGATTAGGGTTTTAGGGGTTTTACATTTGCATATTTGTTACATTGAATTTTATTGGTTTAAAGTAAAATAAGTTTTCTTATTTCATTGGTTGTTTAAGAAAACCTTAACTTTCATATAGAATGATTTTGTATAATTTAAGGAAGTCTTGATATAACATTAGGAAGGAAAACAACTTGGAAATTAGTAACTTCATTTTAAAAGTCTTCAGATTTAATTATTGAAATATTACTTTGACATTACATTTGTTTGAATATTTGGATATTTTGGAACTTGGATACATAAAGAATTTATAAGAACTATTTGCTGTGTTGTATTTGACATTGTAAAGCTAATGAAAAGTACTGCTGTTAAACTCTGCTAAGTAACTTGCAGAGTGGACCCCTGGACCGAATGAATGAATGTCACAGAGGTGTGTCTACACTAGAGCATAGAGCTAATCAATCCCCAATCCTCTGGTCTGCTCTAATGTTGAAGTAGACCCAGTGTAGACCCCACAGTTAAACAGACAACAACAACAACAACAACAATTCATCATCTTCATTCCATGCCGGTCGCACATCCAACAATTGTAAATGGTGGGGATGACGGGTTATATGTATCACTTAAGTTGTAGCATACATCATATTGCGTTTTCTCATAATCTGGCAATGATGTCAGTTAAAGCCCCAGCCCTAAACTTAAGTAAGAATATACTATTGAAAAATCATATTTGTCCATAAAGACTCCAATATATAAACTCTCTAAAAGGTCCGATCGAATTCTTTCTTATAGACGGGATTTTCAATGATATTGTTAAATTATCGTTAACGAACTTTTAAGAAGCTAATTATAGTGGAGGTATATTTAGCAACCTATTTTTGATGAAGAGACCACTTCATGCGCGATCACGATTTCTGTGACGTTTCGGAAATCCTACTTTCACTTTTAGTCGCGCGGACCAAATTTATTTTAGTAAATTAAAATTTTATTAGCCCTAAATAATGCTGCAAATTGATACCTATAGTTCCAAATTTATGTAATATTTCATACAAGAGCGGGTTAAATTGAAGTAATGCCGCTTTAAGGGCTGTCTTCATTCTATGTTGCACTGACAGTGGTAAAAATTAAATATATCAACATATCTTTAACAACAAAATGCAGTCTTTAAAAAAAGTTCTTTATAAACTTCACAACATTTTGTTGTCTGGATTATTTTACTCATATGAGCATTTAAAATAATTGTTTGTGCTGTTTAGTTTTTTTAATACGGTAAATGTAAATAGAATTTAAGGGAATTTTAAGGTCTAGCTATTTTTAGCTCGACTATTCGAAGAATAGGGGAGCTATCCTACTCGCCCCGGTGTCGGCGTCGGCGTTCCCGTCGGCGTCCGTTAAACAAATGTGTTAAACAAAAAATGCACTTTGGTCCATAACTTGAAAACTACTTATGATATCAACTTGAAACTTGGAATAAATATTCACCATCAAATTCTACATCATTACCAACAACACCCATAACTCTGCTACAAATATTTTTCAAGTTATGCCCCTTTTTTACTTAAATTTTGCGTTAAGCAAAATATGCACTTTGGTCCATAACTTATAAACTACTTGAGATATCAACTTGAAACTTGGAATATGTATTCACCATCAAATTCTACATCATTACCAACAAGACCCACAACTCTGCTATCAATATATTTCAAGTTATGCCCCTTTTTCTTATATTTTGTGTTGAGCAAAATATGCATTTTGCCCATAACTTTAATACTACTTGAGATATTGCCTTGAAACTTGAAATATATTTTCACCATCAAAATCTACATCATAACCAACAAGACCCATAACCCTGCTTCCAATATTTTTCAAATTATGCCCCTTTTTCACTTACATTTTGTGTTTAGCAAAATATACACTTGGGCCTTAACTTCGTTATGAATGGAGGGATTTCAAAATAACTTGGCACAAATGTTTACCATGACAAGGCGGTGTGTCGCGTACAATACCCATGCCTGTAGGTCCAAGGTCAAGGTCACTGTTACTAAAAATAGAATTTTCTTGTCCAGGCTGTAACTTCGTTATGAATGAAGGGATTTCAAAATAACTTTACACAAATGTTCACTATAACAGGGCGGTGTGTCGCAAACCATGCCCATGCCTGTAGGTCAAAGGTCAAGGTCACTGTTACTAAAAATAGAATTCTCTTGTCCAGACTGTAACTTTGTTATGAATGGAGGGATTTCAAAATAACTTTACACAAATGTTCACTATGACAAGGCAGTGTGTCTGCACAATACCCAAGCCTGAAGGTCCAAGGTCAAGGTCACTGTTACTAAAAATAGAATTTTCTTGTCCGGGCTATAACTTCATTATAAATGGAGGGATTTCAAAATAACTTGACACAAATGTTCACCATGACAGGGTGGTGTATCGTGTACCATGCCCATGCCTGTAGGTCAAGGTCACTGTTACTAAAAATACAATTCTCTTGTCAGGGCTGTAACTTCATTAGGAATAGAGTGATTTCAAAATAACTTGACACAAATGTTCATCATGACAAGGTGGTGTGTCCCTTACCATGCCCATGCTGTAGGTCCAATGTCAAGGTCACTGTTTCTAAAATAGAATTTTCTTGTCATGGTTGTAATTACGTTAGGAATAGAATAATTTCAAAATAACTTGGCAGAAATGTTCACCATGACAAGGTGGTGAGTCATGTACCATGTCCATGCCTGTAGGTCCAAGGTCAAGGTCACTGTTACTAAAAATAGAATTTTCTTGTCCGGGCTATAACTTTCTTTTGAATGGAGGGTTTTTAAAATAACTTGGCACAAATGTTCACCATGACAAGGCGGTGTGTTGGGTATATTACCCATGCCTGTAAGTCCAAGGTCAAGGTCACAGTTACTTAAACTTGAATTGACTTGTTGGAGCTATAACTTCTTTATGAATGAAGGGATTTCAAAACAAGTTTTCTTACAAATTCAGAAATATTTCATAGTTTTTCCCCTATTCAGTTTTATAGTTATGGTACATTAAGGAATTATTTCTGTTATTTGAAATGAATTTCTCCCTTACCATTCACTTGTTAATATTTTTCCTGATTGAACATGAATGTATGGCCATAGTTGTTATTGTTTTAATCTTTAAATTGCATTTGTTTCAAATGATTCGAATAGTCGAGCATGCTGTCTCCTCTGACAGCTCTTGTTTTCTACTGTTCTAACTTTTCTTCACATATGTAAAATGAAGAGGTATTGATAATGGATACCGGTATTTGTGCAAAGTTTTATTGAATTGCATTTTGTCATTAAGAGAGATTTTGATATTTTTATTTTGACACTGATGACAGTGTAATGACGACTGAAGAAGGCCCTTAATCTGTAAGTGCTAAGCAATGCTTTTGCAAACAGTGTGAGCCAAATCAGATTATATGTTTGTAAAGTATGATTAGGGTCTAAGCTGTTTGCTATTCAGATAATACATTAACTCTTTCCTTGATATACGCATTTTTACGCATGTCTTATCAGTATCTGCACTTGTCGCATTTTGGTCAGAAATAACCTAAGGAATCAAAAAGCAAACAGTTTAGATCCTGATCAGATGGCATGGATGTGCCGGCTGATCTGGATCTAAACTGTTCGCCCTAGCAATAAAGGTGTATCTATACAGGAAAGGGTTAAGTTAATAATTTTGTGTAAAACATCCCTATAAACAATGACTGGACTGGCTGATATTGAAAGAACTTTTAATAAAATGATTAAGGGTCAATTTATTCAACAGAAAAAGTTGTTAAGTATTTCTTTTTAAATTTTGGGTAAGCCATTTACTGGTTTACATGAACATTGTCTGAACATAATTTAATTATCTACCTAAAATAATTAAAAAAAACACACTGTGAGCCTTTTTCCAACCAATTATTACCAAATTTTACTCAGAATGTTTATGTACTGGGTGATCTGTGGTAAAAACCAAGTCACTGGGTGAAATGATGCATGTCACAGGAAAAGATGTCTTAGGAAAGCAGATATCAGTTATTGAAATGACATAAAAATGAGCAGTAGATATTGTTTTTGTGTCGCCCATTCGAAGAAATGGCGATACATAGGGATCGCTTTGTCCGTCTGTCTGCACAAAAATTTAACGTTGGCTATAACTTTGCCATTTCTTAATATTTCTTCATGAAACTTTAAAATTATATTGCTTATGACAACTTGCTCATGATGATGCCAAATTCTTTAGGTCAGGGTCACATTTGAGGAAGTTATGCCCCTTTTTGTACTTGGATTTTGACATGAAAACTTGATTTTGACTATAACTTTGCCATTTCTCAATATTTCTTCATGAAACTTTCAAATATATTGTTTCTGAAAACACGGTCATGATTATGCCAAAATCTTTAGGTCAAGGTCACATTTGTTGCAGTTATGCCCCTTTTTGTACTTGGATTTTGACATGAAAACTTAACATTGGCTATAACTCTGCCTTTGCTCAATACTTCTTCATGAAACTTTTAAATTATATTGCTTATGACAACATCCTCATGATGATGCCAAATTCTTTAGGTCAAGGTCACATTTGTTGGAGTAATGCCCCCTTTTTTGTACTTGGACTTTACACAAAAACTTAATATTGGCTATTTGTAACTTTGCCATTTCTCAATATTTCTTCATGAAACTTCCAAATTATATTGCTCAAGACAACACACTCGTGACGATGAGATGTTGTTTCAGTCATGCCCCTTTTTGAACTTGAATTTTTTGCCGACATTGTACCAGAGGGCAACACAAGTGTTCAACTGAACACCCATCTAGTTTATGCTTTTCTTCAAGAGTCAAAATGTGTACTAAACACTTACTAGTAATGTGAAAAAATACATAAAATAGTTAGTTCTTTTCAAGTGCTGGCAGAGTAGGTAATGTTGGATGGTGCATAAATATTTGGAGACCCAATTAATAGCATTTTCATGACATTTATCCTTTTTCAATCATCACGGTTAGTAGGAACGGTTACCTTAGCAACAAAATCTAAAAGATTACTTATTCCAGTAAGTATAAATAAAATATATGGACTATTTTTATCCACCGCGGTGATTGTAAATGTGACAACATGCATGGAAATCATGCACCATGAAGTGCTTCATTTTATAAATAAATCAAGTCTGTTTTCAAAAGGAGTTCCTGAAAAACCTGAAGGTCATGTTGTTGTTCTTGTTGTACACATTTCAGTGTATTAAAAATTCTTATTTTTCTTACTGTTTATTCTTCAAGGAGAAATAGCTAATTACTACATGTTAAATGGGAGGCTGTAGATTTTAGGCAATATGAAAATGAAAATGATTTGTAGAATAAAAAAAAATGTTTTGGTTTTTTTCAGATAATGTGATTCACTGTACTTTTCATACAAGTATTTTAGAATAACTCTATTCTTAACCGTGTATGAATATTGACCTACTCCGCCGCTGGAAAGTACTGAATAAACCTGGATGAATAAGTCACCCAATATTAAAGTCTAATACAGTTTGAATTCTTTTTAGTGTCGCAGGTACACAGGATCATACTTGCAAAACTTTATTGAGTTTCAACAACACAAAAGCCGCAAAAAGTGTCTGAAATTACGTACTCCACCAGTATAGTAACATTATATACTGGTAACCTTTTCCTTTAACCTGCAGTATATCATTATTCATAGAAAAAAATTCAAATAACATTAGAAGACAAATAATTTTTTAACATTTACTAAACGTAATCAGGATGTTTGTCTTGTTGATACCAATGTTAACTGAATTTTGTTAACTGAATTTTGAAGATCAAAGAGGTCTCCATGTAACATAAAGGAAAATCTCCACAATAAAGTACATATTTATTATCTGATCATCACCAAACTTGGCTGCAATGTTGTCTTGATATCATTTTCTAATTGTGATGGTGGTTATTTTGGCCACAAATTTGCCTGAAAAAAACCAGCTGTTGAGTAAAGCTTTGTTGACTAGATAAGGTTACTAATAATAATGATAAAAAATAAAAAAGCATCACGATAGTCATTATTATACCCCCACAAACGAAGTTTGAGGGGGTATATTGGAGTGAGCTAGTCGGTCGGTCGGTCTGTCTGTCGGTCCGATTCTTCATTTCCGGGTGATAACTCATGAAAGGCTTGACAGATTTAAGTTATTTTTAGTACACAGGTGTAACATCATAAAATACAGGTCAAGTTCGATTTTGGGGCTGGTGGGGCCAGTGTCAAGGTCACTGTTACTAAAAATAGAAAAATGGTTTCCAGACTATAACTCCTGAAAGGAATCAAATATTTTAAAAATGTTTGGTACACAGGTGTAACATCACATGATACCGGTCAGATTCGACTTTGGGGCTGGTGGGGTCAATGTCAATGTCACTGTTACTAAAAATAGAAAAATGGTTTCCGGATGATTACTCATGAAATACTTCACAGATTAAATCCTTTTTTGGGACATAGATGTAACATCAGAAGATACAGGTTGAGTTCGACTTTGGGGCCTGTGAGGTCAGTGTCAAGGTCACCGTTACTTAAAATAGAAAAACTTTTTCTGGATGATAACTCATGAAATACTTCATAGATTTAATTATTTTTTGGGACACAGATGTAACATTACAAGATATAGGTTAGGTTTGACTTTGGGGCCAGGTGTTGGTTCAAGGTGAAGTTCACTGTTATTTTAACTTCAAAACTTCATTTCCACTCAGTAACTATAGCTTAGAATGAGATTCTTGAATGAAATTTGGTGTATTGGTGGTTTCTGTGAAGATGACTTTTGGAATTGAAAGTAAGGCCTGTGGGGTCAAGGTCACCATTACTAAAAATAGAAAAACTGTATATGCTCAATAACTGTAGTTCGGAATGAGATATTGGGATGAAAATTGCTATGTAGGTAGTGTCTGTGAAGAGGAAACTTGGTACATGTATTGAAAATGGGCCTGGTGGGGTCAAGGTCACTGTTCACTGTTACTAAAAATTGAATAAATGGTTTCTGGATGATTTCTAATGAAAGGCTTCACATATTTTAACATTTGTTGGCACACATTGATTCTAAAAATTCCCAGTTCAAGTATCAAGCACACATGTGGGGGTATTTAATCACTTTCAGTGATAATTCTAGTTCCTAATATTTATAAAATACCTATTTTAATAAAAAAGGTAAAATTTAAAATTGCAGTATTGTAAGTACAGAATATTCCACATAGCAGGGTTCAGTGGGCCACATTATCAGGAACAAATACTGTGAAGGGTGGCACATCAGGGTTGGCCAGGTTTCACAAGGATTTTATTTCTAAAGCTAGTTTATAGAACAATAATATTTGTGTTCCAGTTGAACTAAATATAAAACAAAGCTTTGAAACTCGTCACCACAGACAGTTCTAGGAAATAGATGGATAAATGTGAATCTCTCCTGATATTAACATGAACAAAACCAGAAAAAATCAATCAGCCAGGCTATACTGTTCTATATAGGTTTTATTCCCGTTAGGATAAAAATTGACGTGGCCCGATACAGCCAGTGTTTAATGAGTACTATTGAATAATTACAACCACAAATAGAAAGTGAGCTATTTGTTTGATTGAATCAGAGGTAGTGATATGAAAATGGTCGATTATGAGTGATACAATCGCATCGGACTTTTCCAATTTTGTTGTTAACGTAATTGCTATACAACATGACCAACCCAGCTTGAATTAAGGCAAATAAGTCTTTAAAGATATTTTTTTCTAGAAAATGGGGAACCTAAGTTGGCACATGTAGCTATCTAATAAATAGAATTCAGTTTAACTTTGAAATGAGATATGCTTTGTGTTAAATATAGAATGGATGAGATGTACTTTCAATGAGATTTCTGCTGCATAAATATTTAATATCGCACTCATTATATACTCGGCAAAAAAAGTTCTGCACACTTGGACATTTTATAAAATATCTTTTTAATTTCACCATACACAACAAAATGATACATTCCAAATAAATAAGCAATTCAAAGTTAAGAATGTTAAAAAGTTAGAAATGAAATCCGATCAATACTTTATAAGCAATTCATTGTTAAAGCCACTGGGGGTTACTACACAAAAGTTGCAAAAATCGCTAGACTTATACTGAGTCAATCACCACAATGAATCCGGCAAGCGGCTTCACACGGAATTTAACAGCCGACGAAATTTCAATTGTAGAATAAGGTTCCATTCGTGAACAAGAGAACCGGGTAGATCAACTAGCTTCACCAACTTCACGTGTTCTGACTTGTTTAGAAATACGTGTAGGTGTCCGGTTTGGTCCGACATTTTCCATGACGGTCAAATTAACGAAAACCTTCCTTGTTGACCATGAGAAATAAATTAATTTGAAAAACAATGCAGATGTGTTTTGCTCAAATAAGATAAGGTGTTGATTGCATTGGATGGTTGCTTTTGTACACTTTATAAGCTGGATGCTTTGATTCATTAATACAGAATGGAAACTGTTCGAATCATCACTAAACTGTTTTATCATACCTTTAGGTCAATGAGTGAGAGAATGTGATACTTTAGTTAATAAAAACATAAGTTTGGGCATTATTCTGGAAAAGGCTTGGTATCCAATTTTGATAACCAACTGTTACTATCATCACAGTGCATTCTCATAATTGCTTAAAACAGACACTGGTGAAATGTTGAGTGATTTCATAAATTTCACACCCCTACCTTGATAGGGCAACTTTTGTATCTTTTGACTGTTGACCCCTATCATACTCAAAATGACATTTCTCCCTCATTTACAAACCAATTTTAATTTCGTTTTTTGTCTTTAACTCTGCAAACAATTAATCTTTATATACGTGTAAGAATTTACACCTGGTATTTGCTATATTTTAAAATTTACGCAAAAGAACACTTGTGTGCAGAACTTTTTTTGTTGGGTATATTTTTGGTTGTGTATAAAATCTTTTCTTTACAACTATCGACCAGCAAGTTTGAAAGAAATACACTAGATTAAGGAGTTGGCAACACAACATTTTATCACTGAAACTAACAAGGGCCATAACTATAAAAATGGTTGCAGGAAAAATCCTATGGTTATGTTCATCTACTCTTCCATCTACTCGTCCTGCCTGATCCTTATTGCAGGTTTGAAAGGTACCTGGTTGTGTTCATCTACTTGTCCATCTACTCGTCCTGCCTGATCCTCATTGCAGGTTTGAAAGGTACCTGGTTGTGTTTATCTACTTGTCCATCTACTCGTCCTGCCTGATCCTCATTGCAGGTTTGAAAGGTACCTGGTTGTGTTCATCTACTTGTCCATCTACTCGTCCTGCCTGATCCTCATTGCAGGTTTGAAAGGTACCTGGTTGTGTTCATCTACTTGTCCATCTACTCGTCCTGCCTGATCCTCATTGCAGGTTTGAAAGGTACCTGGTTGTGTTCATCTACTTGTCCATCTACTCGTCCTGCCTGATCCTCATTGCAGGTTTGAAAGGTACCTGGTTGTGTTCATCTACTTGTCCATCTACTCGTCCTGCCTGATCCTCATTGCAGGTTTGAAAGGTACCTGGTTGTGTTCATCTACTTGTCCATCTACTCGTCCTGCCTGATCCTCATTGCAGGTTTGAAAGGTACCTGGTTGTGTTCATCTACTTGTCCATCTACTCGTCCTGCCTGATCCTCATTGCAGGTTTGAAAGGTACCTGGTTGTGTTCATCTACTTGTCCATCTACTCGTCCTGCTTGATCCTCATTGCAGGTTTGAAAGGTACCTGGTTGTGTTCATCTACTTGTCCATCTACTCGTCCTGCCTGATCCTCATTGCAGGTTTGAAAGGTACCTGGTTATAGTGAATAAGAAGTTATTGACACAAAATTAATGAATGGGCATAACAAAATGTTAAAATAGAGCAGGAAAAAGCCGTTTATTGATGACCAACTTCACATCCTGCTTGATTGTCTTTGCAAGTTGTAGAGAAATTTGCCATGCAGTAAATGAGATGTCTGAAACATGAACATTTATTTTAAAATTAACAAAGGGCTTTGGTAAAATGGTTGCTGGAAAAAATCCTTTCTTTATGCATCCTGCGTGATCATCATTGGAATTTTGTAAGAAATCTTACAAATGGTAAATTAAGAGTACAAATGGTAAATGAAGAGTTTGTGACCCAAGTGCCCAAGGTTATAAAACTGAGCATGGAAACCAGTCTCAAATCTCAAGGATCTGATTGGCTTGAATCTCTATTTTCCACCTGAATGTGTGGATGGGATGTGGGGGGATGTGTGTGGTGGATAAAAACTGACTTTTTGAAATGAGACCAAAATGTTGGGGATAAAAGCAGACTGTTTCTAACATTTTGGTCTCATTCAAAATCATTTGCCCTGGAATAAGCAGTTTCCTTGTAATTGTGAAAGATGAGATCTGTAATACATGAGCGCCATGTCATGCAAAATGTGTCACAATTCCTTGAAATTATGTCATACAGATAAGCAGATGACATTGCTTGTTATACATTTAGTGGTAAACAATATTGATTATTGTGAAATTATGTAACATTATCACCTATTAATAATGGGAAAAAGAAAGAGAATTGTAAGGTGTTTCAAAAAATTTTGACAACTAAAATGCCAGTAAGATCAAAAAAGGCACAATCTGGCATGTTGTGGCTGATGATGGAGTTTTTGGCTAGTCGTGGAATACCAATAATATGTGACTCGTAAAATATAGGTGATATTCTATTCTTAGGATTTTTTTTAAAAGATCTGCTCCTTTAACACAAAATAAGCACAAGTTGCTATTAAAAAGGTGACATCATCTTAACCCTTTCCTTGATACATATGCATTTTTACGCATGTGCGACCAGTGTAGATCCAGATCAGCCGGCACATCCATGCCGTCTGAACAGGATCTGCACTGGTCACATTTTGGTCAGAAATAACCTAATGAATAAAAAAGGGAACTGTTTAGATCCTGATCAGATGATGGCAAGGATGTGCTGGCTGATCTGGATCTAAACTGTTTGCCCTAGCAATAAAGGTGTATCTATACAGGAAAGGGTTAAAGATGATGTAAGCTTTTTACAGATATGCACTTTTGTAAATAGCAGTTTTAATGATTGTGCCTGGGGAATAAATTGCAGAGAAAATATTAATGTATGCATTGTCACTAGGGAAAACTGTGTGCCATGTTTCCTAGATCTGTTGATTTTATATAGAAATATGAAGAAGATAGAATAATTCTGCACAGAGACCTCAATATCAACTGATTACTATTCAAACAAAGGTCTGCTTGTCCCAGCATTATATATTGCTCCATGATACAAACTTAATATTTTTCTGTTGGCTTCTGTAGTTTCCAGGCATTATCCATTGTGCTGATCAGTGATTTTTACAATCAAATCATTTAATATCAAGTGGGTTTAACTCTTTACTCCATTGCCTAAGGTTATAAAACTGAGCATGCAAACCAGTCTCAAATCTCAAGCATCTGATTGGCTGAAATGGCGACTGGTCGCCAATTCAGCCAATCAGATGCTTGAGATTTGAGACTGGTTTCTAATCTCAGTTTTATAACCTTGGCACCATGTGTACAGCTTACTTTCCATGTGCATAAATTCACGGTACACGTTTTTGCAGACTGATCTGGATCTGCTTCTGGGTTGAAGGTTATAAAACTGAGATTGGAAACCAGTCTCAAATCTCGAGCATCTGATTGGCTGAAATGGCGACCAGTCAGATCCTTGAGATTTGAGACTGGTTTCCATGCTCAGTTTTATAACCTTGGGCACTGCACTGAATGTTGACATGATCGGTGTAGATGCTGATAAGATTGCTCAGATGTGCCGGCTTGTTTTAGTGTACACTTGTCACGATGGTGACAGATGTTGTGTGTATATGACATTACAGTAACATGAAAAGCAACATGTAACCCAATCTATAAATTTCATTAAAATTGAAGCACTGAGTTTTACTACAATAGCTTCAAGCTGTGTTTTGAAGTTATTTTTGACATGATTTTCAATTGAAATAATAAAGGACATTGACAGCATAATTATTTTCTGAATTTTAATTGAAATATGCTGTAATTAGGAACTTAAAGGCTTGTTCTCAATTAAGCAGTTTCACTTCAGTTTTACTTTTATCAAGACCTGATGAAATTCGATAACATTTGTATATTTCAGAGCTTAGTTCCCTAGCAAATCAGCCATGTTTTATGTGTAAAACAAGTACCTTGCTAAATTCAGCAGTAAAACACATCCAAGATCATGGCACTTACTGTGATTTAACTGAATTTACATGTTTGTTGTCTGGACGACACTAACTTTTTTTTATGAAGCACAATAAAGAAATTATTTATATATCATTTGAAGATATCATAAAGAAAAAGAAAAAAATACAGAAAGAAAAGAAATCAAACTCACAATCAAAACATTGACACAGTAATTGAGAAAGAAAGGAATTGTGCTAGCATACCATTGAAGTTGATACAGATGCAATTACCTGTAAAATAATTAAACCCCCGCTTCGAAGAAGAGTGGGGTATACTGTTTAACCCTTGTCCGTTCGTTCTTCCATAACAAAATTTCCATCGCAGTTTTCTAAGCAACTGTAACATGCAGACACCTGATATTTTGCATATTGCTTCATCCTAGAGTCCCATATGGTGTAAAGCGATTTTATGCTACTTCCTGTTGATTGGATATTTTAAGATTTTGTCACTTTACAGGTGCGTTACATAATCCAAACGGGCATCTTTATTGAAAAATGCAAATTACATTTTAAAAGTCATATTTCTCACATCGGCATTAGCTCACAGATTCATTTGTTATAACTGTACAAGGCAACAGCATAAATGTGTTTCTTCATATACTATCATGTTTTTAATAAATGTTTATTTGTTTGATATGATTCTGTTGTTTATTTGAAGAATTGAACATTCTTCATCATGTCAAATATAAATTCATCATTTTACATCTTTTTTACCAAAATAGGAAGTATACAAATAACTTGACTGAAGGTAATTTAATGAAAAAAAAAACAACTGGTTAAGAAATAACTTATGATTCCAATCTTTACTTAAAAGTTCACAGATTTAGGCTGATTAATTTTGAGAGAATTATTTTCCAGTTGCATGCATTATATAAAATTAAGGAACTCTGTGATGATGGAATTAGGTCACATTTGCTGTTAGTTACTTTTTTTTGTTCGCTTAAAATGATGTTTTGTGTTGTTTAGTTTTTGTGAATTTATGTAAATAGAAGTTGAGGAAATTTTTAGATTTCGCTATTTTTCTTTACTGTTTTAATGTGTCCTACCATCTGCAAAATAAAGATACATTAATAACATACATTTGTGCAAAGTTTTATTTAACGGCATTTTGCTGTTATTGAGATTTTGATAATTTACTTTTTATCAATGAACAGGATTGGGAAGAGTGTGGTAAGCCCTTAAATTCATATTCAAATCCTGACAATATTTGTGTAATATTTAGTGTGATTGTAGTTGACCTGCCCTGAGCTCCTGCTCTAAGTAATGATTGAATCAATGACATGTTGTGTTCATCATTCATGATGTAAAAACATTTTGGTTATAAAAAGTTTGAAGAGCAAAATTGTTTATCTTCTTCAACTTTACTTTAAACAATTCTTCCTTCTTATTTTAAACAGCAGTTTGGTAATGTTATTGATGTCCTAATGAATGCAAAAAAATATCAATTCATATCTTATATTTACTCAGCTGAAAATATTCAGTTTTCACCAAATGACAACTATCATTGCCTTTGTCTACACCCACAAAATCTGCATGAAATTTGAGGACAAAATCCTAATTAAGTGATTTTTACCATATTGTCACTGCCTAATTTTTACAAAGTGTTATACTGTCAATGTCATTGTACAGCATTTTAGTAATGTTCAATTGCAGGATGTCTCAAGAATGTCTCATTGGCAATTGATGACAATTCAATAAATACATTTTTATGCCCCCGCAATGAAATGGTGTAAGGGCATATAGTGTTCACCCTGTCCGTGGGTGTGTCAGTGTGTATGTTCAAAATTGCAAAATCGTGTGCACTTTCTAAATTTGTTATTTCTGATTGGATTTTAAAATAACTTAATGTTCACCATATAAAGACGGTGTGTAGCGTACAATACCCATGCCTGTACGTCCAAGGTCAAGGTCACTGTTACTAAAAATGGAATTTTCTTGTCCGGGCTGTAACTTTGTTATGAATAGAGTGATTTCAAAATATCTTGGCGCAAATGTTCACCATGACAAGGCAGTGTGTCCCGTACAATACCCATGCCTGTAAGTCCAAGGTCAAGGTCACTGTTACTAAAAATAGAATTTTCTTGTCCGGGCTGTAAATTTGTTATTTCTCATTGGATTTTAAATTAACTTGGTATAAATGTTCACCATATCAAGATGGTATGTGACATACAATAACCATGCCTGTAGGTCCAAGGTCAAGGTCACTGTTAATAACAAAAGAATTTTTTTGTCCGGGCTGT
Source organism: Corbicula japonica (assembly GCA_038501625.1). Classification (NCBI taxonomy): domain Eukaryota; kingdom Metazoa; phylum Mollusca; class Bivalvia; order Venerida; family Cyrenidae; genus Corbicula; species Corbicula japonica. The sequence continues at coordinate 5,039,381 of JAZAYU010000044.1, read as the reverse complement.
AACTTCGTTATGAATGGAGTGATTTCAAAATAACTTGGCACAAATGTTCACCATGACAAGGCAGTGTGTCCCATACAATACCCATGCCTGTAGGTCCATGGTCAAGGTCACTGTTACTAAAAATAGAATTGTTGTGTCGGGGCTATAACTTGATTATTATAAATGAAGGAATTTCAAAATATCTTGGCACAAATGTTCACCATGACAAGGCGGTGTGTCGCATATAATACCCATGCCTGTAGGTCCAAGGTCAAGGTCACTGTTACTCAAAATAGAATTTTCTTGTTCGAGCTATAACTTCAAGTAATATTTTAATTTGTTGTGTAATACAAAGTGTGTCGTGTTGACATTCTATTAATGATTGTAAACATCGCCAATTTATCTTGGTCGACCAATACTTGATCTTCAATTTATGCATATTCATATAATTACTCGGACATCACTGTCTTTGCTATTATTCCCATCAGTGCACTTCAGTGTCTGATGACAATGCATAGCGGGGGCATCCGGGTCCTATGGACACATTTCTAGTTTTTCTGATGATTTTCAATGTTAAACGTCCAGCCCGGCCTCCTTTGAATCAAGTTTATGGGCTTGGACAAAAAAAATGTTTTAATTTAGATTCCAAAACATGTTTTTTTTAGTAGACAAAGTTTGAGTTTTTTAAGCCGATTTTTTATAAATTTAAAGCCAGAGATGAAGAAAACGTGCGTTCAACCATATAGGCATATTGCACTCTCGTTATCATGGTGCTGTTGTGTTAGTGTTTAGTTAGTCCCATAATGATGGTAAAATGTTATTGAAGTGCTTTTCCAAAAAGTTTATGATATTTTCTTAATGGCACTCTCTATAACTTGATTTTTACATTGAATATGCAATAAGATTATTTTTTTCTATCAATTATTATTAAAGGCAAAATATAACTGAAACATCGATATGTACATCTGTATTTGTCTAGGAGATTATTCACATAGTATTAAGGTGGTGAAGTTTACACTTTCCTCCATATATACACCTTTATGGCGTTGATGAACAGCTGGCACATCTGTTGATTTCTCTCTTCCTAATTGAAAGATCATTTAAAAGGACACAACATATTCACAGTGGGCATTTAAAAATAATGTTTGTGTTGTTAAGTTTTTTGTTTGGATGTACATAGAATTTTAGGGAATTTTTAGGTCTAGCTTTTTTTCTTTACTTCTCTTACTTAACATAATGTAAAATGAAGATAATAACATTTATTTGTTCGAAGTTTTATTGAACTGCATTTTGCTTTTGGGAGATTGTATTTTTTTAACCAATGACAGTGGAATCACGACTGTGGACGGCCCTTAACAGCGTAGGGAAATGATAAAGCTTGTAACCATTTCTCTTATCTTAATCATGGAAAGTTTCAACTACACTTCTGGTTAACATGTTAACCGATTGGTTACAAGTTCTGGTTAACCAGATACAAAATCTGTAACTGGTCACATCCCTACAAATAAGCAATGTTTGTATTATAATATGTAATGCCTTCATTCAATCTGTGTTATACATCGTCAAAATGTTTGAGCCCATTTAGTCTTCATTATTTTAGTCAACAAACTAAAAATCAACCAGATTGCTCTAATTACTCTTAAATTGTGATCTTTTATTTTCAATATTTGACAAAATAAGCAGGAAATGATAAATTATAGCCTGTAACTTGATATGAAGATACTGTAGTCAGTGCCTAGGCATAGTCTTTTTGAGAGGCAGTATAACTTCTTAGTTTTTCAGCCCCCCTGGTTTTTTTTATGGAGGGCACATATCAAGTTTCTAGAATAGGGTTTTGATTAAGTTGGTGTATCAATATTAATATTGCTACAAGATGCAGTATTGATTCCAGATAGGCTTTCATAAATTATTTCTCTGTCTGCTCAAAGTACACAATGATTTTCCCAGATAGCAACAATGGTTTGCATGAATGCTGCAGCAACTCATTCATCAGTGTCTTATTTCGTCACAAAACAAACTGAAGCATCAGTTTTCAAATGGGGCACTAGTCAATTTTTAAGGATAATTTGTTGATGGAGTTATTTTGCTCACTATTAACCAGTTCCGAGGGGCTGTTTATTGTTTAAGGATAATTAGTTGATACTAAATAGAGGTATTTTGTTCCCCTTACACAACAGTTTTCAGGTGCCGATTTTGAAAATGGAGGGCTAGTTTATTTTTTAAAGATAATTTTATGATAATAATTATATTGTTCTCCATGCAAAGCAGATTTTAGGGGCAGATTTTTTAAAGGGGCAGATTTTCCCAAAAGGGCACAAGTTTATTTTTCAAGATAATTTGTTGATAGAGATATTTTGCTTACCATGCACATCAGGGGCAGATATTTGGAGGAACAAAACTCATATTTGGTATGCTTTGAAAATTTGTCTTTTCTATTTCTTTTTTCTTTCCTTTTTATTTAACTTTCATCCCCTCCCCTCTTCACTCCAAAAACCCCAATCCCCTCCATCCCTGATCCCCTTTGAATTCATAGTTAGCTGTATTTCAATTAATAATATACATGTACTTTGTAAAGAAAATCCATTTACTAAGAGAATACCCTTTAGAAATTTTGCTACAGAATTTGAGTAGGCCAGAAACAGCATTCCAAGCCTACACAATTTCCTACTCAATTTACATAAGACCACATGAGGGTACAATCAGCCATCCTACTTAACCCAATTTAAAAATAAAAAACCTTAGAATAGCATAGATGGTGATGAATGTTTGCTCCTGGCAAGCTGAATACCTGCACATCCATGAGTTGGTTGAACCTCTCTGCTTGTCAGACGAGACATCCCTGTCAGACGAGACATCCCTGTCAGATGAGACATTCATATCAGACGAGACATCCCTGTCAGATGAGACATTCATATAAGATGAGACATCCCTGTCAGATGAGACATTCATATCAGACGAGACATCCCTGTCAGATGAGACATTCATATCAGACGAGACATCCCTGTCAGATGAGACATTAGTATCAGATGAGACATCCCTGTCAGATGAGACATTCATATCAGATGAGACATCCCTGTCAGATGAGACAAGTTGTGGGCTCTAGCTGACAGATCCCTATCAGATGGGACATTCATATCAGATGAGACATTCTGTCAGATGAGACAAGTTGTGGGCAAAGCTCTAGCTGACAGTTCCCTATGAGATGGGACATTCATATCCGATGAGACATTCTGTCAGATGAGACAAGTTGTGGGCAAAGCTCTAGCTGACAGATCCCTATCAGATGGGACATTCATATCAGATGAGACATTCTGTCAGATGAGACAAGTTGTGGGCAAAACTCTAGCTGACAGTTCCCTATCAGATGGGACATTCCTGTCAGATGAGACAAGTTGTGGGCAAAGCTCTAGCATGCAGATCCCTATCAGATGGGACATTCATATCAGATGAGACATTCATGTCAGATGAGACAAGTGCTGTAGAATGCAGGTTAAACATGATGTGATTAATGCTGTAGAATGCAGGTTAAATATGCATATGGTTAGTTCTGTAAAATGCAGGTTAATTGTGAGAATGCAGGTTATCCCTGTATGTAGTAAGTTTTGCAGAATGCAGGTTTAATCATGTATATAATTAGTGCTGCTTGGTGGAGGTTTAATCATGTATATGGTTAGTGCTGCATAGTGCTGGTTTATTCATGTTTTTGGTTAGTTCTGCTTGGTGGAGGTTTAATCATGTATATGGTTAGTGCTGCATAGTGGAGGTTAATTTTTTATCATGTTTATACTATAGAAGAAAGTGTTAAACAAAAAAGCAAATCTAGTTTTTTCCCACTCTATCATCATTGCAGAGACAATAACATGGGCATTTGTTTGTCTTTCTGGTAACAAACTCACCATCTAATTGTGTGATTAAAAATTTACATTCTATCCCTTTTTTTCTAAAGCAATAATGTTTGATCTGCCTTCATACTTTTTGTTATCTTCAAAGTATATTGATTGTAATTAGTTGCTTTTAATACAATGGGGAGTTGGACTCGGCATTTTGTATCACCGACTTCAATAATCAGATGCATCCTTATTGGAATGAGAGAGACTTCTATAAATAAACTTCTTGTATTAGTGTACGTGGGCTTTTCCGCTTTTATTCAATAATCAATATGACTCGCACTGGATTTAGCTGACGGTGGACGATATAGTTTTTATATCGGTTAAGATTGCTATGCAGATCAAATGAAGTAACCCATTTATTAGTGTTTATTCACCTTGTTTGTGAGATAAAAGATGAATCCATTGCTGACAATGTTCTGGCAATGTCTTGTTAAACTTAAATGTAATTTTCAGTAACCAAAGTCCATTTTCCTAATTATAAAATAACACAAATTTTAGAATAGGCAGTTTGTTTTGACTATGTAATCTCTGATTTAGAATATCTGTATAAATGAATGATCGTCTGAGGTCTGAGGTGGTCATTGGTGGACTGGGGTAGTCATAAGTGGTCATTGGTGGTGTCGAGTGGTCATCAATGGTCTGGGGTGGTCTTTGGTGTTCAGTTGGTAGATTTATGTCACTTACTGGAAATACCTACTGGGATCTACGTATTTACTGGACAATCAATTTACCAGACAAAATTTATATCAGTCCAATACACACTTAATTTTTGATCGAATTCAGGAAAAATTACGTACGAATCACATAGACACCTTTTGCTTCCATGTAAATAACAACAACCTCGCAGTCGGTTAATTTTCATATATAAAATGATATTTTTACTACATATCATTTTGTTTACAATGAGAGTTCGTGATTACATCACACGGGGTATTTATCGTAACTGCGCATGCGCCAATCTAGAGGCGCCCAAATGGTGTTTGAAGATGTCCCATCAAATTACAAAACGAGTACATAGAATGTTTTTTGTGCAAGTATATACTAAATAATAAGCAGCAGACGGACTGACTATTATGAATTTATGACGTAATCATTTTACGTTTTATCTCATTATATATTACTCCCTAAATTTTCACCCAAAAAATTTTAGGACCTCACTATAGCTTGCATACTTATTATTTATAGAAACAGTGAGGGGTATTCCAGATGTAAATGATGATACATAATGGGAAAAGGCCACTTAGTGAATGTTTATGGAAAATAATCAAAATTTAAAATGAAAACTTAAAAAATATACATTGAAACAATTTGTCTGATAAATTGAGCTTCTGTTACAATTTTATCTGTTGCCATACTGCCTTCCTTTGGAGCCTCTTTTCATAAAATAAAACAGTGCTTTCAGTATCAAATAATCACACTTATGTAAAAGAAGAACTGAGGATTAATCCATGCAAGTTTTTCATGATTATGATGCAAAATACAAAAGTAAGGAATAAAAATTATCAATTTTTGTCCGGTAATATGAATGATCCCAGTAGTGTTTACTAGCTGGGTGATTTTCACACCAAGTAAAAAAGGAAATATGAGAGAAAAGATGTTTAGACAAAATGTTTAGACAAAAAAATCAGTACATTAAACTCTGTTTATATATCTTTTACAAGTGTAGTCCTATTTGTATTAATGAAAAGAGATTACCACCTTTATAGATTCAGTTTTCCCAGAATCCTCATTTGAAATGGATATCCAGTGCTTCAGTTCAATGTGTGACATTTCTCTAATTGCTCAGGTCTAATGTCTCTGTCAAATTAATTGTCAACCTCACAGGGAAAATGCAGAAGTTAAAAACAAGAATCAAGCAATTGCTGAAGTCCAAAAGGCTGAATAGCTTAACTTGCAACATTGTTAAGCCGATAAGTGAGTTGGAGTTTTTTCACCAAGACAACTTGTACTTGTTTTGTGATATGAGAACCTGTTGGGGCAGGTGTGAGGTTGGTGCACCCTAGAACCTGGTTTAAACCCCCAGTGGCAATTTGATTTGCCACTGACCGTTCCAAGGTGGTAACCCCTCGGGTTCTCATTTTTGTTTATTGCTAGTGGTGTCTTTTTTGAGACTGATCATTTTATTAACCATGCTCTTTCCCTCTCTCTTCTTCTTGACTGTGTGGAGAGGCTGGTTTTTCTGAATGTGGCGATTCCTGATATGCTTATTTCACCTTTTTTTAACCAGAAAAAAAGTGTGTAGATACAAGTACTTGTATGGTAATAGCAACTGATATCAGCCCACAAAGACTATCTGATTTTCACACATAAAAAGTCAAATGGCTGGCAGTGTTTACTCCACTTACCATATAGATCTGATTCCTTCTGGTATAAATCTATACAGAGCTGGCTTCATAAACTTTAAATTTCTAAAGTTCAAGTTACAGGTTGGATCACCATAATATCTAATATATATTGTAACACATTTCAGTGTATATAATTATGGATCATGATATTCTATTATTATATGCCATACCATACCATACCACAGCACACCACACCAAACCTCACCACACCATTTCATACCATTCCATACCATTGAGGACAAAGATAATTTTGTTTATTTCTTTTTTAGACAACATGGGCATGCAACTTGTGCAAGAAGAAACAAGAAATTCTCGCTAAAACTGGTCAGTGGTATCACGGCGGAATGGCAAGGCCAGTTGGACTTGACGTGATTGAAGTGGCGCCAGGAACAGGCGACTCTGGGAAATCTGAATCCATTCAACAAAATGAGAAACGCCAAAAGTACTTAGACAAAAATGAGAGTGGTCACACTAGTTCAGAAAAGGAAAATATTGAAAAATCAGAAAAGAGTGAAAGGGACAACAAGGGGCAGGTGACCAGGCAAGGGTCACAGCTGCGTAGACAATACTCATTAGATGCTCAAAGGGGTAAACAAGGGGAAAATGGGACACCTGCAAGGGACTCGGGGGAAAGAGCAGGGGGACAAGATAGACTACGAGAAAGGGGGAATAATTTGCCTGCAGAGAGAGGCCGGGCGAGGGATAAATCTCCAGCCCGACATAGGTACCATAGTGAAACAAGACTTTCAGAGACAGATAAACGATATATTGCTCATGATCGTGGAGGCGATCCAGAAAGACATGGTAGGGGTCCAAGGGAGGCTTTAGGGAATAGGGTGGGGGACAATAGGGATAATAGGGATAGGGAAAACCGTGAAAAAGGGCGCCATTCTGAGGATAGAGAATCAAGACGGGGATCTAAGGAGGGGCCGGACAGATTACATCCAGAACGAGATATTATCAAAAAGGAGTCTTCACAAAGAACGAGGTAAGAATTATTTGTTGTTGTTTTTTACAATTTTAAAATGAAACACTGACAGGATAAGTATTTGTTTAGATCCCCCACACAACAGTTTATAGTTTCTCTATTCTTGTACACCTTGTTTTACTGGTTCTTATACAGTTAGTGCACAAATATGACAAAAAATTTATATGTAATTGTAAACAAGGTTATGCATATTTTGGTAGAGCGGGGGCGGGTATTACCGAACACTTAAGCCACAAATTTTACTGTTCGGTAATAGACGCCAATACTGTATATTTTCCGTTTTTTATGGATAATTTACCGGTAAGTCTTAAAGCAAATTTTAAAGAAAAGCCCTTATCTGTAACTATATAATAACGTGACATACCTTACTTTTACATATCCCACTGTTCTTCGGGTATTACCAACCATTACGTCTAAATCCGAACACATGTGCGTGCATTTCCGAACATAAAATAGCTTTTAAAAAAAAACAACTTTAAACAAAAAAACACCTAATTTGTTTATTTAATTGTATTTTACACATAAAACAATAGATCCGTGCTACAAATTCATTAGAAAAGCAAAAGAACAATAAGAAATTTCATTGATTAAACTGACTTTTTAATTCACTTTTAAAATTTTTCTTAATTAAATAAACAATTCTCACATCCCAAGTAAAATCCTTCAAAATTCAAATAGTCGTCAGACATACAATCATTATGAAATCTACGAGAACATGAAAATTGAACTTCAAAGAAATTGTCGGCTCATAACCAGACTGTGTTGTTTTATCGGCTATGCTATGAAATCGTATGATCTACAAGAAGTGAGTACTATTTTAGCTGGATTAAATTGGTTGATGATGCAATAATTCTGAAATATGATACTGGAGATAAAATTGGAATGTAATTATAAATTATGGAATATGTTCGCGATGGTAAGTGTTTAGTAAAATGCTTATCTTAATTTTTAATGGAAAGAAAAATATAGACCGAAAAAAAAATTTTCTCAGGATGGTCAAAATTATTTTTGGGTCGGGGGTTATTTCACTGGGTCAGTCGCACAACTACAAACAATTAGGATGGCCTAATCACGTAAATCTTGTTCTTTATATGGAATAAATCTTATTCTATAGAGTATTTGTTGAACATGCTATCATAAATTTGCTTTATAACTTTTTTAAAAGAGGTCTTGTATATTATGAAATAATATTGGTCGGAATTCGACACATATGAAAGATAAAGTGCAGCCTTTTCTGATCACCCCGTTATCTTTTTATCACGTATTATTGTGGCGCTAAAAGTTGTATCCCCTGAAAAATACATGTTAACATTTTGAAAAAATCATAATCTCTTATAGACTAAAATATTTTAACTTTCTGTAAACTTAAGATTTTGGAATGTTGGGATTAACTTATTGTTAAACTTAACTTACCTCAAAGAGCGATTATCTTTGAAACTCAATAACTTTGAAACTAGCGTGCTGTCGAACTTGTAAACAAGTCAAATATTCATTGAAAGTATAACGGCATCATATTTCACCTCACATACAAGTTAATCTTATGAAAAACAAACATAAATTTTATTTGAAAATTATGTTCGGAATAAGACACCTGTTCGGGAATAAATGCACCCGCTCTATCTTGCAGAAACATTCTGCTTTTCCGAGTGCATAAGGGACAGGTCCCTTAATCAGGTTAAGGGTTCTATCACTAGGAAATGCCATGTGGCAATCTTCATCCACCTAGATTTTAACTTTGATCAAAGAAGATAATTTAGATTATAGAGCAGTCTTAAATTTCAGGTAGCTAATTGGTTGATATTGAATATAGTCCACAAGCATACTAATCAGATTGAAGAGTGGTCACTAAAAACTTATATTGGAGAACAATCTTAAATTTCATGTAGCTGATTGGCAAAAATCGGAACCCAACGGAACATGTGAGTTTGTATTTATGGTGTTTGACCCTGATTAAGTTCCAAAGTCTGGTATTCTATCTGTCACACAATGGGATGATCAAACCATGGGCTGTACATAATGAAGCTCCAGTCACTTATAAGAACACAACAATGTTTTACACACATCTAATTTCTAAATACTTACATATACACCTTTCCCCACAGTAGTTCTTTGTGTAGTGTAGGTTACCAGTGTAGGTCCAGATCAAAATGCACATCTCTGATCTTTGAAGTCTGATCTGGTTCTACACTATATGCCTCAGATTAATGAATCCTGATCAGACTGCACAGCTGTGAAGTCTGATCTGGTTCTACACTATATGCCTCTTAGAAAGTCTAATGAATCCTGATCAGACTGCACAGCTGAGAAGGATGATCTGGATCTACACTGTTTGCAGCTGTATCCATAGAGTAAATGGTTATTAAAGTTGTAAATACTTCATGTCAATACATTTAATGCGTCTTCATTTTATGGGTGTAAAGCAGACGCATTTGTTCAATAGGACATGCTGTTACATTGTATTAAAATCATGACTAACCTATATCGGTCAATAATGAAATACTTGACGGAAAAAGAATCATGTTTATTTCTCACATGCTTTAACAGGGAATCAAACAAATGAATTTCTTTCATTTTCTGTGCTTAACGCTATTAATCATACGAAAATTCTAAAATATTTAACTACTATTTTTTCTAATGACCTAATCACACCCATATTGAACAAAGGAATTTTCTTATACTGGGCAGGAACATATTCTGGGCGACTTGCTGGTTACTGGCTATAAGTTGTCACTTGGTCAAGGAGATACTGCAAATAGCGTCGTTACTGTTGGTAACATTATATGCATCAATGAAGGAATTCTGTTTTTTGTAGAAGGAATGATAGCAAAAGGTGTCCACTTGCCACCAAGGAAATTATTGCTATGAGGTCACAAGTACATGACAGAGGTTTAAACACTTTGCAGACAATAATAACTTGTTCAGTGGCACATGTTTTGAACAGACTAATACCGTTCGCATTTATCCTGTGTGGAACAAGACAGTTAAGATCCAGATTTTCCTGCACACTAAATGCTGTTAGATTCATCAGATTATTTCTGACTAAGAAACAAAAAGTATAGATCCAGATCTTACTGCACAGATGTTCAGCCTGATTTGGATCAATACTAGTTGCACACCATAACCTATGGCACAAAGGATTATAGCCAATCTTATAATATTTACACTTCAACTTCATCCTCTACGATGAAGTCTTATTCATCTAACGAATCATAATTTTTTATGGTGAACAGTGTGACGTATTACTTTAAAAGGCGTGGTTACTGTAGAGCTGTTCACAATTTATTGGACGTTGCACGATGGTTTGACGTGTGACGTCACCGTGCACGCATGTTTTGCCACGAGTTGCTGCGAAAAAGCGTGCCGTCATTCACTTTGTCGTCAACGTTGCTATATTCCAACAGCCATTCGAAAAAGCCGTAATATCATGAATTGTTCTAGTTATTTCTGTATTTATGAAATTATTTATGAGTGTAAATATAAGGATTGAATCAATATTTGATAGTTTCCATTTGGGTATGAAAAACAGTTGGATTGTTAAAAGTACGCGTGAAGCCCTTTGGGCTTCACACACTTTAAACAACCCAACTGTTTTCCATACTCAAATGGAAACCATCAACTATCGATTCAATCCGTAATTGGTGGCAAACTGCCTGTTGACACATTATGATAAAGCCACCATAATCTCTCGGCATAACACTGAAATATTCTGATGAAGATCAAAACATTGCTTTTTCTTGGAGTATACTTAGAAATGACAAGCGAAAAGCTCAGTTGCATCCTTCATTTTTCATAAAATGACACATTGCATGACAAATTGTTTACAAATTGTACAGATAGAGATTACATCAAGTAAATAATATAGTTCTCACATGGATGACAGCCAATATTTCACATTATATTCCCACGCAAGTGCTTTAAATCCTGCATATATGGCCCCTTTTTTTTATTGTAAATTCTTAAATATTAATTAAAACGATTCCATGCTAGATAAATTAATAAATGCAATTTATTCATGAAAAACAATCATTTCCAAACAAAAAACTGTGATTAAATTAATTTACAGGGTGTTTAAAAAAGTGACGGACATTTTATTGACATTGTACAGAGTACCTTGATTAAAACAGACTACAAAAACATTTCTGCATCTGGTCCTGGAGTTAGAGGTATCCTTTTGGAAAATGTATATGAACATTAAAAATATTAAAAAGCAATACTCTATGAACCCATAAGTGCTCAGCAATGTCAACTTTTCACCCAGCATAGATCTAGATCATTCTATGCAACTGCACAGTCTGATCAGGGTCAAAACTTTTTGCTTTCCATCCATTAAATGTTGGCAGCATCATCCTGATAAATATATGGACAGCTCTAATAGAAAGAATGGGAATCATTTACATTATGTAATATTTCATGGAAGGTTAAGATTTCATCCATCGGTTACAAGATTGGTAAAGACCTAACATGTTTGTTTTTCTAAACAAACGCTTCATGTTAGCTACCATAGTTTTATATTGATATGAACCAGTTTACATAGTTACATAAATGTATTTTTAATTGTTGGAATACATCGCACTACCAGCCCCGCCTCCCCCAGAATGAATTGTTGCATCCCTGCTCTTAAAGCTGGATGATCTCATAAATGTAACTAACATTGTTAAAAAATCTGCAAAATAGTTTAAGTGTGCTAAATTAATGTTTTGAATTTTAATCTTTCTACTTACATCAATTTTTCTGTGTCGTTCACAACTCTATAGTTATTTATTGTTATGATGGCACGGCATTCACCTGGCCAGCGTCAGTTTTATTTACAAATAATGTCATTGATGGCACAAACGACCAAGTGCATTAGAAATAAAATGGGGATATACATGTATTTTCTTTAAACCATCTTATTGGGTCATAGGTTGTTAAAGAAATCTTGTTTAGTTTCAAAATCAAAGTTTAAATGAGGAAATCTGTAGAACAAGCAATGTCTACTGAATTTCTTCACACCCTGTACATGGAAGGTTCAGAACAGGAGCATCATTTTTCACAAACAATAATTTGCATTTATATATTGTTTAGATATTGTATATGGAAAGATAAAAATCAGGTATAGAGTATGTATTTCCAACTAGCTGACAATAGGCTGATATTTCACATATATTCCCACGCAAATGTTCTAAATCCTGCTTTATATAAACTGGTGCTAGTGTTGGTGCTGTTGTTACTTACTCATCAGTGCTTGGATTTTAATGAAACTTACTTAAATAATGATATTGTTTAGGTAAGTTAACTTTGTTGATTCTTGTAGTGTAAAGTACAGCATAATTATATCACATTTATGTGTAGTGTGATCAGGGTGTGCACTGTTTTGTTTTAAGTCAGTGGTGTTGTGCAAAGGTACCCTTAAAGGTCAATATTAAATCAATATCACCAAGAAAGATAGACTGGAGTAGTGAGAAATGTTTCAGTCAGATGAGGATAAGTCATAAAATGTGCACTGACTACACTTGTTTACACTTGTAATGAACAGAAAACTACGGTGAAATATCCTACTTTCCTATATTTCCACCCCTTCCTATAATCCCGTCAACCTTGAATAAACAACAATCAACAATAGGATGCATGGAATTATACAACGTACAACACAATAATCATGATATTTTTAAGTTGCAGATGTTACAAAAATGAATTTAATGGAATTTAACTTATAAATGATTAGCAAATCTATTTATCTAAGAATTGCTTATCCAAAAGCACACCTTGTGCAAAAAATTGCTTTTATTGAGATAACCTTGCAAAACTGTTGAAAATGCGTACAAATGGTTTTGACTGTTGATAATTAGCATGGTTTGAATATAAAAATAACTTTGAAATTTTGAAAACACTTTCCCATACAGGCTGATATAGCAAACGACATGTTTATAGGAATGTAGCAGCCATTGTTTTCAACCAAACATGCATATTTCAGCATTGATTTCCAAATTTAACGTCCCATTTGATTGAACAACTAATGGTCTTTTGATCATCATACTATTTTGATACTTATATACATGTAATCTTACAATGAAGTATTTGACAAAAATTCCAAAAGGTGTGATGGAAATAAAGGAATAGGGAATAGTCTATTCAAAACACTTACCTGTACTATGGCTTATCTCAGAGCAAACTATTTTAGATATACTTATCCCCTTGATCACAAAATGCAATTTTTTTCTATTCAGCTGTTCTTCAGCCTAAAATGTGTGTGTTGGGTTGGAATGGATGTACATATGGTGGATTTGCTCCACACGCCATATGAGACAAATCTGGCACCATAATTTAAAGTGCTTTGGTTAACCTAAATTTAAAACATATCTGACAATTTGCAATGATTTTTACATTTTTCGGACCTGCCTTTCGACATGAAATAAATTTGCAAAAAACTGAAGGTTTCTACCAGTCTGCATGAATGGGATCATATTGAAATCCTGCCCATTCAGGTCTGAAGGTTATAAAACTGAGATTGGAAACCAGTCTCAAATCTCAAGCATCTGATTGGCTGAAATGGTGACCAGTCGCCATTTCAGCCAATCAGATGCTTGAGATTTGAGACTGGTTTCCATGCTCAGTTTTATAACCTTGGGCACTGGTCTCTTTCATCCAACAATGAATTGAAGGTTAAGACAACAAATGAAACAATTGTTTATGTATATCAGTTTTTGTGTTAGTACCGCCATTAGCATACAAGCAAGCATGGGAATTCTGCCCGTTTCCCAGTTTCCCACGAGAAATACACACATTTATTTTTCTGGTAGGACATGTAATTATTGCTATGGAAAAATTCAACAAATGATTATACAGCTGTTTATGGGTTATTAAATCTTTAAAGTGGAAACACTTCCCATTGGCTATGCAGAGATGTTAATGAGTCTATGCTGATTTCCTGCAAAATCTCTTCATGTGGCTGGTAGATTTTAATGTTTCATGTCAGATACTTTTTCTTGCATACTCTCTAACTGACTTTGTCTACATTAAATCTCTTATTTTGTCTTTTAAAGGTAAAATTAAAGGGTTTTCCTTTTTCATTATGATGTCAGAATGTTCAAAGTGTGATAATTCACAATATGTAACATCATTGACATGCTCATGTCATTGTACACGTAGAGTGTGTGATGTACCTGCACCCGTGAAAACGCTGCAAATTCTGATCTTCTATGAAACAATGTTTCTATCCTTATTTCTACCTAAATTAATCAGAAAATAAATCAGGCTCTATGCAGTTAATAATAATAAATGACATTAATATTTCTGTAAAGACTTGATCAAATTGTCATTGTCCATTGCAATAATTTAGCAAGAAATACATGTATATCTTTATGCAGGTTCATTATTTCATTAGTTACAAAATATGTTAATCTATACACAGATACACAGGTCTCACTTAACTGTGATAGGCTTGTATTTGTGTTACAAGGGTAAACAAGTGTAGTCAGTCCACATTACAAGTGTAAACAAGTGTAGTCAGTCCACATTACAAGTGTAAACAAGTGTAGTCAGTCCACATTACAAGTGTAAACAAGTGTAGTCAGTCCACATTACAAGTGTAAACAAGTGTAGTCAGTCCACATTACAGTCCAACACTGTTTCAGAATCAGTATAGACACCCCAAACTGCATGAACTATAAATTGCTCAATTCAACAAAAATGTGGCAATCACGAACAAGTTCACAAAGAATATTGTAAGATGAAGTGCAATATTAAATAATAATGTTTTCAGGTCCATGCGTGAAACTCCAAGCCCTCGACATTCTATAGATGAAAAATCTTCTAATGCTAGTGATGAACGAGAGAGGCGGAAAGAAGATCATTATAGACAATCCCCCATAGATAATTATAGTAACAGGTCACATGACCGACCACATGACTATGCAGAAAATAGACGAGAACGAAGAGGTTCTCGGGAACATATAGACGATCATAAAATAGGTAAAGGTCACATGACTGACAGAGCTGGTGGTGATCAGCTTCATCAGTCGCAAAAATCGCATAAAAGCTCGCTAGAGAATGTTAACGTTTCACGGACAGGTTCACGTAGGGATCGGCGCTCACCCACAATGCAAGACCGACAGTATAAATCACCACCTCAACATCGGCATATGATTCATATAGAACAAGCAAGTGACACTCAAGTTAGTGCTGCAGAGGAAAATGTGGAATTAGAATCAAGAAATACAGATATTAGTAAACAGCATTTAGACCCAAATTCTGCTGTCGCAAAAACTTCAAGGAGTAATCGAAGGAAATTGGAAAGTATAATGAGAAATGATTCATTAAGCTCGGATCCTTCTGATTGTGTTAGGCCTCCCCCACCAAAACCTCACAAACATAAACGCGGAAAAAAGCAACGGCAACATTCTGTTTCAAGTTCTGACGATGAAATTCGATCAACACCAGAATGTTCCAGTTGTGAAGAATTAGATTTAGAAAGTGAAAGTGTTAGTGAAAAAGGTAAGATGTTTCTCATATTTCTGTGTTCTTAGTGATATACTGTCAGAAAGCTTGAGTGTTAAATTTAAATGTTCATTCCATGGGAAAGGGCAGATGTACTGATCTGGATTCACACTGCTCACCATGGAGTAAAGGGTTAAAAGGTATTTTATAAGCTTCAAGTATTTAGCAGAAATGGTTAGCTTCCAACCAGAGTTGATCACCCTTTAATAGTGAGCACCATATTGCATTTAATGCTTTTTGATGAATTGCTCTGTGGAGCAAAAATGTGTCTCTGGTGATACTTTAAACACTTTGCATTTTTTAAATGAAAAACTTAGTGACATCATTACAGGAATAAGGTGAACTTCCCAAAGCCACATTTGTCCCAAGGTTATAAAACTGAGCATGGAAACCAGTCTCAAATCTCAAGCATCTGATTGGCTGAAATGGCGACCAGTCGCCATTTCAGCCAATCAGATGCTTGAGATTTGAGACTGGTTTCCATGCTCAGTTTTATAACCTCCAACCTTGCATGGTGCAGCTCAAGTATGTGGCACATTAAGGGAAAGCAGCTCAAGTATGGGGCACATTAAGGAAAAGCAGCTCAAGTATGTGGCACATTAAAGGGAAAGCAGCCCAAGTGTGGGGCACATTAAGGGAAAGCAGCTCAAGTATGTGGCACATTAAGGGAAAGCAGCTCAAGTATGGGGCACATTAAGGGAAGGCAGCTCAATTATGTGGCACATTAAGGGAAAGCATCTCAAGTATGGGGCACATTAAGGGAAAGCAGCTCAAGTATGGGGCACATTAAGGGAAAGCAGCTCAAGTATGGGGCACATTAAGGGAAAGCAGCTCAAGTATGAGGCACATTAAGGGAAAGGTGTCTTTAGAAAACTGGTGTTAATGAAATCACATCATAATGTCAAGAAAAGACCACATTGAGTTCTATGCATTTTATCGTAAAAAAATAACATTAAATAGTCAATGTAATGAAATCACTGAAAATATTATGGGAAAATAATTGATAAAGTGTAAGTTCGTTCTTAATACAGAAACAACTTAAAAGTCATCCCAGGATGTACTATTTTCACTTGTATCAGTGAACATCCACATTTACTGCTATTTTCACATGCTTTATCAGAACTACTTTAAATCCCTCTTGGAATCTACTTTTGTATTATATGTATATACTGAAGATATATGATTCTGACATAACTATCTCTGAAAATGGCAAAAGTTTTAAGAGGAAATAAGTATGTTTTGTAAATATTTTTATGTCCCTTGTGTTTACCAAAATGTATTATTATCTTTTGTATTTTCTTAATAAAATATTGTTTTGATCAAGTTTAGCTTATGAACAAGATGAAGCTTTAGCTCTTGATGTTCAACAGTTTGACTGTACTTATCCCTGTGCTTCTTGCAAACAACTTTTATCAGGTGACATACAGGGCAACAGTTTATCTCAGCTGTCATTGCACATTGAGGTACAGGTTTATCTCATCTTTCATAGACAGGTGACATACAGGGTAACAGTTTATCTCAGCTGTCAATACCCAGTTAGGTACAGGTTTATCTCATCTTTCATTGCCAGGTGACATGCAGGGTAACAGTTTATCTCAGCTGTCATTGCCCAGTGAGGTACAGGTTTATCTCATCTTTCATTGCCAGGTGACATACAGTGTAACAGTTTATCTCAGCTGTCATTCATTGCCCAGTTAGGTACAGGTTTATCAAATCCTTCAGTGCCAGGTGACATACAGGGCAACAGTTTATCTCAGCTGTCATTCATTGCCCAGTTAGGTACAGGTTTATCAAATCCTTCAGTGCCAGGTGACATACAGGGTAACAGTTTATCTCAGCTGTCATTCATTGCCCAGTTAGGTACAGGTTTATCAAATCCTTCAGTGCCAGGTGACATACAGGGTAACAGTTTATCTCAGCTGTCATTGCCCAGTTAGGTACAGGTTTATCAAATCCTTCAGTGCCAGGTGACATACAGGGTAACAGTTTATCTTAGCTGTCATTGCCCAGTGAGGTACATGTTTATCTCATCTTTCATTGCCAGGTGACATACAGGGTAACAGTTTATCTCATCTTTCATTGCCAGGTGACATACAGTGTAACAGTTTATCTCAGCTGTCATTCATTGCCCAGTTAGGTACAGGTTTATCAAATCCTTCAGTGCCAGGTGACATACAGGGTAACAGTTTATCTCATCTTTCATTGCCAGGTGACATACAGTGTAACAGTTTATCTCAGCTGTCATTGCCAGGTGACATACAGTGTAACAGTTTATCTCAGCTGTCATTCATTGCCCAGTTAGGTACAGGTTTATCAAATCCTTCAGTGCCAGGTGACATACAGGGTAACAGTTTATCTCATCTTTCATTGCCAGGTGACATACAGTGTAACAGTTTATCTCAGCTGTCATTGCCAGGTGACATACAGTGTAACAGTTTATCTCAGCTGTCATTCATTGCCCAGTTAGGTACAGGTTTATCAAATCCTTCAGTGCCAGGTGACATACAGTGTAACAGTTTATCTCAGCTGTCATTCATTGCCCAGTTAGGTACAGGTTTATCAAATCCTTCAGTGCCAGGTGACATACAGTGTAACAGTTTATCTCAGCTGTCATTCATTGCCCAGTTAGGTACAGGTTTATCAAATCCTTCAGTGCCAGGTGACATACAGGGCAACAGTTTATCTCAGCTGTCATTGCCCAGTTAGGTACAGGTTTATCAAATCCTTCAGTGCCAGGTGACATACAGGGCAACAGTTTATCTCAGCTGTCATTGCCCAGTTAGGTACAGGTTTATCAAATCCTTCAGTGCCAGGTGACATACAGGGCAACAGTTTATCTCAGCTGTCATTGCCCAGTTAGGTACAGGTTTATCAAATCCTTCAGTGCCAGGTGACATACAGGGCAACAGTTTATCTCAGCTGTCATTCATTGCCCAGTTAGGTACAGGTTTATCAAATCCTTCAGTGCCAGGTGACATACAGGGCAACAGTTTATCTCAGCTGTCATTCATTGCCCAGTTAGGTACAGGTTTATCAAATCCTTCAGTGCCAGGTGACATACAGGGCAACAGTTTATCTCAGCTGTCATTGCCCAGTTAGGTACAGGTTTATCAAATCCTTCAGTGCCAGGTGACATACAGGGCAACAGTTTATCTCAGCTGTCATTCATTGCCCAGTTAGGTACAGGTTTATCAAATCCTTCAGTGCCAGGTGACATACAGGGCAACAGTTTATCTCAGCTGTCATTCATTGCCCAGTTAGGTACAGGTTTATCAAATCCTTCAGTGCCAGGTGACATACAGGGCAACAGTTTATCTCAGCTGTCATTCATTGCCCAGTTAGGTACAGGTTTATCAAATCCTTCAGTGCCAGGTGACATACAGGGCAACAGTTTATCTCAGCTGTCATTCATTGCCCAGTTAGGTACAGGTTTATCAAATCCTTCAGTGCCAGGTGACATACAGGGCAACAGTTTATCTCAGCTGTCATTCATTGCCCAGTTAGGTACAGGTTTATCAAATCCTTCAGTGCCAGGTGACATACAGGGCAACAGTTTATCTCAGCTGTCATTCATTGCCAGGTGACATACAGGGTAACAGTTTATCTCATCTTTCATTGCCAGGTGACATACAGTGTAACAGTTTATCTCAGCTGTCATTCATTGCCCAGTTAGGTACAGGTTTATCTCATCCTTCAGTGCCAGGTGACATACAGGGCAACAGTTTATCTCAGCTGTCATTCATTGCCCAGTTAGGTACAGGTTTATCTCATCCTTCAGTGCCAGGTGACATACAGGGCAACAGTTCATGTCTGCTGTCATACAGGTCATAGTTTAGCCCTTTGACATATTTAGATACTCATTATTATATTTTCTTAGAAATATTGCTTTGTATTTTCAGTCAATACACCTAAAAGTTAAATTGCAACTTTATTTTCATGTTTAGTTACATTTTCATTTTATTGAAATTCATCAAAGCCTTGCAATAGCACTAGTATGCATAATTCAGTTATCTGCTTTCACAAAACTGCTTAATTGATTAATTAACTATTTCTCATACATTGTAGTAAAAGCTTCTATCTTTAAAATATATATATTATAAAAGTAACATAATTTTATAGTTCACACATATAAGTTGTTATGTCTGTTGACTGAATGTCCTGCATTAACAGCAATCTACATCATGAAAATGTCTCCTCAACTATGCAGCTAGACAGATGAACCAGTAACCCACATTTCAGAAAAAATGGTCAATTAGTCAAATGAATTACCTGAAGGGGGCACTATTTTCCATTGGACACAGTTCTATTGTTTTTATCAAGGGTTGACTTGATTGCAATGTAAACAGAATGAGATTATGTAAAGTACAATTTTCCAATATATCTGGTTAATTCTGCAATATGAATATTACAGCATATCGTGCACTGATGTATAGATTTGAAATTTGCTGTTTCGTGGAAGAAGTGAGAAGACTTTCATGTCTGCAGATTATTTCCTTACCTGTTGATATCCTAATGTAGGAAATTACCTGTCAGTTTTCCGGAATTCTTTGTGGGTAGTGATTTTTGCAAGCTTTGTGATTAGGACTGTAAAGGGTTGCTTCCCTTTTCCCCAAAAGTTCTGTTTTTATGCTCCCCAAAGAAATTCGGGGTAGCATATTGTCGCTAGGTCATCCGTCCGTCAGTCCATCTGGACGTCCATCAGTCCGTCTGTCAGTACGTCCCAATTCGTGTCCGGCCCATAACTTTTTTATTTGAAGTCTGATTTAAAAATTATTTCACTGTAATGATCACCATAATGAGACGACAAGTCTTGCGCAACATTTGGGTCACTACCTTGAAGGTCAAGGTCACAGCATAACCTTGCAGCAAAATCGTGTCTGGCCCATAACTTCTTTATTTGAAGTTGGATTTTAAAATTATTTCACAGATATTATCACCATAATGAGATGACATGTTGCGCGCAACATTTGGGTCCCTACCTTGAAGGTCAAGGTCACAATGTGACCTTGCAACAAAATTGTGTCCGGCCCATGACTTTTTTATTTGAAGTCGGATTTTAAAATTATTTCACAGAAATGATCACCATATTGAGACGATGTGTTGCTCGCAACATTTGGATTGCTTCCTTGAAGGTCAAGGTCACAACGTGACCTTGAAGCAAAATTATGTACGGCCCATAACTTTTTAATTTGAAGTCGGATTTTAAAATTATTTCACAGAAATGATCACCATAATGAGACGACGTGTAGCGGGCAACATTAGGGTCGCTAGCTTGAAGGTCAAGGTCACAGCATGACCTCGCAGCAAAATCGTGTCCGGCCCATAACTTTTTTATTTGAAATCGGGTTTTAAAATTATTTCACAGAAATGATCACCATCATGAGACGACGTGTCATGTGCAGCACTTGGATCGCTACCTTGGAGGTCAAGGTCACAGCATGACTTTGCAGCAAATTCGTGTCTGGCAAATAACTTTTTTATGTAATGTCAGATTTTAAAATTATTTCACTGAAATGATCACCATAATTAGAAAATGTGTTGGGTGCAACATTTGGGTCTCAACCTTGAAGGTCAAGGTCACAGCATGACCTTGCAACAAAATTGTGTCCGGCCTATAATATGTTATTTTTAGTTGGATTTAAAACTATTTAACAGAAATGATCACCATTTCGAGGCGTCATGTCACATAGTATTTGGGTCGCTTCCTTGAAGGTCAAGGTCACAGCATGACCTTGAAACTAAATTATGTCTTGTTCATAACTTTGTTTTTTATAGTTGGATTTTTAAATTGTCTGATTTTACAGCACTACAGTGTTTTCAAA
Source organism: Corbicula japonica (assembly GCA_038501625.1). Lineage (NCBI taxonomy): Eukaryota > Metazoa > Mollusca > Bivalvia > Venerida > Cyrenidae > Corbicula > Corbicula japonica. The sequence continues at coordinate 5,017,882 of JAZAYU010000044.1, read as the reverse complement.
ATTCACCTCAATAGTTATACAACTAATAGTGTTTGTGACAAAGTACCCATTCGGGGAGCATCACCCATCTTCGAACGGTCTCTTGTCTTTACGAAATTATATTTATTTATGATAAGTGGGTAGAGTTTGAAACAACGTCTATTTTTGATCACCTCTAATTTTGAAAGCTCCATACAACAAGAAGTACCTGTTAGGGTTGTCTCCCCTGAAGTCCTACAGACTTCAGCAAAACTGAAAATTTTAGCTAAAGATTGATGTGAGAAATGGTGATCAAGATTTGTCCAGCATTGTAACCCTTTGTTCATTTATAGGACAGAGGCCACATATTTTGTCCAGTACAGTCTGCCCTTTATTCATTAACTGGATAGAGGCCACATGTTTTGTCCAGCACAGTCAGCCCTTTATTCATTAACAGGATAAAGGCCGCATGTTTTTTCCAGCAAAGTTAGGCCTTTATTCATTAGCAGGATAAAGGCCGCATGTTTTGTCCAGCACAGTCAGCCCGTTATTCATTAACAGGATAAAGGCCACATGTTTTGTTCAGCACAGTCAGCCCTTTATTCATTAACAGGATAAAAGCCAGTTTTTGTCTGGCACAGCATTTCTTAACAGGATAAAGGCCACATTTTTTGTCCAGCACAGTCAGCCCTTTATTCATTAACAGGATAATAGCCAAGTATTGTCTGGCACAGCATTTCTTAACAGTATAAAGGCCACATGTTTTGTTCAGCACAGTCAGCCCTTTATTTATTAACTGGATAAAGGCCACATATTTTGTCCAGCACGGTCAAACCTTTATTCATTAACAGGATAAAGGCCACATATTTTGTCCAGCACAGTCTGCCCTTTATTCATTAACTGGATAAAGGCCACATGTTTTGTGCAGCACAGTCAGACCATTATTTATTAACAAGGTAAAGGCCACATGTTTTGTCCTGCACAGTCAGACCTTTATTCATTAGCAAGATAAAGGCCACATGTTTTGTACAGCACAGTCAGCCCTTTATTCATTAACAGGGTAAAGGCCACATGTTTTGTCCAGCACAGTCAGCACTTTATTCATTAGCAGGATAAAGGCCACATGTTTTGTACAGCACAGTCAGACCTTTATTCATTAGCAGGATAAAGGCCACATGTTTTGTCCAGCACAGTCAGCGCTTTATTCATTAGCAGGATAAAGGCCACATGTTTTGTCCAGCACAGTCAGCGCTTTATTCATTAGCAGGATAAAGGCCACATGTTTTGTACAGCACAGTCAGCCCTTTATTCATTAATAGGATAAAGGCCACATGTTTTTTCCAGCAAAGTTAGGCCTTTATTCATTAGCAGGATAAAGGCCACAAGTTTTGTCTGGCACAGTCAGCCCTTTTTTCATTAACAGGATAAAGGCCTCAGCACAGTAAGCCCTTTGTACACCCCATAATTTCTAAACTCCTTAAAGGAAATTTTATGGAACTTGCATGAAATTTTCACCTCATTGAGGTATTGAGCAGAACCTATGTTTTAGCTGTGCTTCCTCAAGGTCAAGGTCACAATTAGTGGTCAAAATTTGAGCCATGTAGCACAATAACTTCTAAACTCCTGGAAGGAATTTCATGAAACTTGGAGCAAAAGTTCACCCCATGTAGACAAGATGCAGAACCTTTGTTTCAACTGTGCTAGCTCAAGGTGAAAGTTACAAGTGCAGGTCAAAGGTTTGAGCCATCAAATTTGTGTCCATAACTTCTAACCTTTGGACAAATATTCATTAGACAAAATGCAGAATTTCTGTTTTAACTGTGGTGGCTCAAGGTCGAGATCACAAGTGGAAGTTGAAGAGTTGAGCAATATTTTCAATAGTCCTTTGAGCAACAAGCCAAACAAGTGCTGGGACTTCTTTTCCTTGATTTCTTAATGAACCTTATCATTATTAACCCTTTCCTATATAGGTACACCTTTATTGCTAGGGGGAACAGTTTAGATCCAGATCAGCCGGCACATCCATGCCATCTGATCTGGATCTAAACCATTCGCTTTTTGATTCATTAGGTTATTTCTGACCAAAATGCGACCAGTGCAGATCCTGATCAGACGGCATGGATATGCCGGCTGATCTGGATCTACACTGGTCGCACATGCGTAAAAATGCATATATATCAAGGAAAGGGTTAAGAACATGATACAATCTTAAGGTGGGAAGGGTAGGGGTGGGGGAGAGCTACTGCACATGGGCTTGTTTGTCCTAATATTATTTAGATCATTTAGAAACTTGGTCATCTGCAGTCAGAATTAGGTCACTGGGTCAAACAATGAAACAAGCCTTGTTACTTCACTAAAAGCCATGTTTTTATCAGATTATGACCAACTTGATGTTAGTTAGGACACTTCAGAACTTCGTTATCAGAGGTCAATATCTAGGTTCCTGTGTCAAATGTAAGGACAACTGTGTTACCATCACAGAGACACATTTTTCATCTGATTTTCACTAAACTTATGAATAAGTTTACATCGAAGTCTTAAACAAATATCTAAAACTGTTAGCTGGAGTTGGCAAGAGAAGACCATTTGGTTGTTGTTCTCTTCTGTGATCAGATATATGCAGCTGTATACACTACAGATTAATTAATATATGTGGAATGAATTTCATAGAGATCAGTCCTTGAAATCAAAACCCCAAGGCCGTGTATAATGAAAAGTAACAACCATGATTTAATGAACAGCCAAAAATGCAATTTAATGAAATTGTATGCCTACAAAAATAATTAAATAGGTTCACAGTAGTCTTAGAATTCATTTGTATTCTGAAATATAGAATATTGTCATAGTAATAAGTACACTTAACAACTTTTCTAAGTATACACTATTTTCCTCCCGATATTTTTCATACTTGTAAGAACGAAATTGCAATTGTTATACCTATCATATGACAGTAAAGTCTTTATTTTACACTGTTTAGTTATCGACTTCCATAATGCACATGCATTTCAAAGACTGCAGCAGTTCTTAACCAAGGGAACTTAAATTCTGAGGAATATCTGCAACAAGTCCTTTTTCCGGTTGTCCATCCACACCTTCAAGCAATTTAAATCTGGTTGTGGTCTGAACTTGGAAGGCACGTACGAAATGGGCCAGGATTTCCTAAAGTGTCGTTTAAAACTGCATTACCGCCATGAAATGATGGTGGTCTTACGCATTCTTGACGTTGTGAATTTGTATTCTGTGGGAGCCAGTATTCTAAATGGTTGTGAGCAGTCAGTTGTCTGTCATTTTTAATATTTGTTTTAATAATAAATAAGTTAGTATTTATTGCATATTTATTGCAAGTTTCAGAGCAAAAACTCAATTATCAAGCCAGTAATGCCCCGATACAAATGTGTATACTTAGAAAAGTTGTTAAGTGTATCTGTAAGTTATTGGGAGATATTTTGTTTTAAAATTTACCCTTGCATACATGGACATGTCTTCTATCTGATGTGCAATCACAGTAGATCTAGGTCACTTTGCATGTATGTGCATGGTGAATTGGATTGATACTGATTGGTGTTCAGAAAGAAATAATCTTATGAATCAGAAAGCAGCAAACAGTTTAGATCGTGATCAAACATCTTCTCTGGATATGTATGTGTCTCACATGGGATATAAGCCATGTCCATTGAATTAAGGGTTAAAGTATGCCCTTAAAGCTAGTACTTGCCAAAAACCTAGTAACTGATATAATAAGCATTTGTTTTACCAACCATACAACCAGGAGGAGAATATATGTATGACCGTCCAGTGTCAGATGACCGCTGGAAAAAAGATGAAATTTTAGAAGCGAAAATCAAAAAGTTCTTGTCGGTGAGTTGTGTTTGGGTATAAAATACTATGGTCATATCTACATTAGCTTTGTCACAAGATTTGGGTTACAGAAAAGGGTTACCACAATAACATGTTAACTTTCATCTTTAATTGGCATTACCAACATTTTATTAAAAGAATACGAATGACTAAGTCGTTATTTAAGAAAAGTTCATGTTCAAGCACATAATAATTTGTATTTAAATATGTTAATAAGACCAGAAACAAGGAATTCATGCAGTAAGTTTACTGAGTGTTTATTATGGTATCATTTTGAGCACAATAATTCTTTCTATACTTTGTAATGTTTAACTTAATTTAGAATCATGACATTATCTCCAGCCTGGTAACATATAATAGAATATGTAAAGCTAAGTGCTGTATTGAAACAATATGTGTCCCGTGCTGGAATGTTGAAAATCTGTGACAAAGTTGGAGCTGTTACACTTAGACCAATAAAATTGTAATTAAATCTTATTATGTGCTGGGTAATGTTTAGTGAATGACTAGATCAAATAACCAGATTAAAATAACATTAAAGATAGTCTTGTTTAGTGTACTGGTAATTATAAAATTGATTAAAGTAAAATGCTTAAAGAAATTTGTGGTAGCCCTTTACTGAGCATACAGCTAAAGCACATCCAAAACTCTTGTTCAGAATGTTTCTTTTGATGAACAAATGGGGGAAAAACATCAAAATCACTTCTAAGATGTTGCCAGGATTTATAATATACAGATGTGAAAACATGAGTTTGGATGTTCTTTAAATGATTTGGGTTTTTCATAATCATGTGTTGTAAACTGTTATTTTATTTTACGTGCGTCTAGGAGAGATAGAGAGTATTGCCAGTGACACCTCCCAAATTGCTCAACAAATCCGTGATCACGTGCAAGTTGACTTTTATACAAGGTCTGTCGCATACACAGGCAATATGGGACGGGTGAAAATACCGACCCCCACAAAACGTGATAATCATAACAGAGAGCATATTAAAGATTCTGGAATCGATACATGTCTGTCGTCCAGTTGTCAAACGTTAAGTGAGGAAGCATTAAAATCAAAGGTATTCCAAATGTGATGTATTTTTATCGACAAGAAATTTTTTGTCCTTCATTTTTAGCAGAGTTTCCTAGCTTCCTGTTTGGTGACTTAGCTACAAAGTACATCTACCCTTGTATCCTATATATTTTGCTTGATTGCACATTTTCTAGAATGCATTTTGGTGTACATTTCCAGTTCTAAAAATTAATTGTATTACTTCTTTTATTGATTTTATAGGCACATTTGCTCTTTTCTTGAATGAGCTTTGCTATTATTTATCAAAAAGTATAGACCCTGACAATAACCACCCTGATCTGACTGCAGATGTGCAGGCTTATCTCAGATACTCTCAGGGTTCCCACACAGTCCTTGAATCTTGACATTTTTAAAATGAACTCGAGGCCTGGAAAAGTCATTGATGTCCACAGCTTAAAGTCCTTGAATTTTTTCTTGCAGTTAAAGCATGAAGAAAGGTGTTTTCATCTGTATGATGCTTACTTATATCCATATCCTTAGAATGTCCTTGACAAGCCCTTGGTTACAAACAGTGTGGGAACCATGCAAGCTGTGCTTTGCTAATAAAGGAATAAATCCCCACACCTGTCCAGCTTGCCGAGCCATGTAAACAATGTGCTACCTGTTCTGTTCTGTTGATAAAAGTATAGCTGTGTTTCCTTAGTGAAGCTTTCCAGTAGTAGAGAAGTCTGCTCTAACTTGGATAGCTATTCTTTTCTAGTTCTTTATAATTCTCTTTCACTGGAAAGTTTTTTTGTTGATCTCAATTAAGTTCCTTTGTCTTATTTGACCAAAGTTATAGATGAAATTCTAGCTGCTAAAACAAGATTTTTAAGACATCCCATTTAACATGGTTCCCAAGCAGTCCTTGGATCCTGGAAAAGTCAAAACTGTGTTCATGGACAGCTGTGCATTTCTTTAAGACTGAAGGGTTTAGCAAGATTGCTTGTTTGCTCATTGGTTTAATATCCTGGAAAAGCCCGGGTTTTTTGTTACAAAAAGTGAGGGAACCTTGCCATTGCACGCTTACTTGTTTTGGATGTTAGATTTTTGGAAATTTGGAGTTAGATATTTTTATAAATCTTTATATTATTGACTCTACTTAAATTTTCCAGAAACTCTGTTAAATTCAGTTAATTTGTTATAAACCAACATAAGTCTTATTGCATACAATTTGTACTTTTCCAGGTGTTTTTGCACTGTTTTCCCTGTCTTAGCTTTTTTTGTGATTTTCATGTACACCTTGCATGCTTTCTAGAAATTGTGTCAACTTTTCCAGTAGATCTGAGCTGTTGTTTAGTACTTGTCTATCATGGTAGACCTGATGTTTCATGAATGACATTGTGTTGTGACAGCACGTTTGCCATTTGGGGATTGGTGCGGGGGAGTTGTAGGGGGCATGTATGGTGCGGGGGAGTTGTAGGGGGCATATATGCAGTCCTGTTACTAATGCTGAACACACATTTTTCTGATTTGAGCCAGTAAATAAATTAGAAATTGCAAACAACTGAAAAAAATCGCTTTTTTCCCCAGAAATCCCTAGATGTTAGATACATTAAAAAAAATATCTTTTCCTTCTATGTGTTCAGTTTCACACAAACAATAATCGAAGAAAAACATGCATTACATTATTGCTGGTTTTTTAACAGAACCTCTTCTACGGAGTTAAAAATCAGAATTAAGATGGGGTTTTTTAAACAATAAACTTGCACAAATTAAGATAAAACTTTCAGGAATCAATTATTAGATTTTTTATGCATTCAAAATTCCTCTAGATATTTATTTTGACACTTATAAGTTACGTGTTATTTGTTTGCCCCTTGGTTCAATCATCAGATCAAGAATACCTTTCTTTGTTAGAACATCATTTAAATACTACAAGAAGATAAATGTGTTTTGCAGCAAGATAGTGATTATACTTTCACAAACCAAGCTCACTTACTGCATCTGCTTTACTGCACTGTAAGGGGTGTATTTTTTTGGAAAACAAGAAGAAGCAAATTATAACTAAGAGCAATTCAGTGGTGTAGCTTAACTAAAAGGCAAATGTTAGCAAATATTTGTCCAGGAGGTATCGCAGGCTTACTGCCACAGAAAAAAATGGCTAAAGTTAGATTCTATATCTGTATATTTTGCCATATACCTCCTGATGTTTATAAAGGGATGTATAGACACATGCATAGCTAATGATGTTTACACAGGCCGTGACAGGGATGTGTAGACACATACATTAAATGCCTAAAAAAAGATACGCCAATGATAATTCAAGGCTTTTAAAACAAATATACAGTGGAATTGCGAAATGTGATAATTCAAAATGACGGTTAAACTCGAAGTCGGCCTTTGGTCCTGTCAATTTTCCTTTTATATTTAACTGAAAAAAGTTGCGATAACTTGAAACGCAATAACTCGAAATTTTCGATATCCCAAACATATGAATAAGTCCCTTGAATAACAAATAAGCACAACTTGCTTGCGATAACTTGAAGTACTTGTATTAACATGATTTTTCACACTTCCCATGCGAATGTTCGGAGTCTTATGTTTATCGCCAACATGTCAAAAAGAGTTGTTAGTGGCACGTCATTGTAATTATATGTTTGTGAAGCAAACAATTTGAGTGATTTTCCTCAAATTAGTGTCAAACAAACATTTGGAGTTGTTAATTTTCATTTCTATAAAGCGACTGATCATTAATGTGTCAATGAGTAAATGAAATTTCTATAAAGCGACTGATCATTAATGTGTCAATGAGTAAACGAAAAATAATAAAATTATTAATATCAATTTTACCGAGTAATCTAGTGAAGGGCCTGGGTAACTGGGAGGATACCTGGATAGGAAAAGAACAGTTTCTATTCCTAGTAATGTTTCATGTTCGTACAATGATATTTGTTAAAATTTATGAAAATGTTTTTTCTTCGTCTTATTTATATAATCACGAAAATAAAACTGAGTAATAAAATTATTAAAAAAATAATTATAATCTTGTTTTATTGAGCAAACTTGACAACAAACATTTTTATGTACGTCCTGTATTGTACCGTACATAATTGCACCCATCGTTAGTTTCTTAAACTTGAATGGTATTACGGAAAAGTCAAAGTCGCGATAACTAAAAGTTCGCGATAATTCAAAGGAAATCGTCGGTCCCTTGGGACTTCGACTTATCGCAATTCGACTGTATGTATTTGAAGATTTCTGTTCTTAAATGTATCTCCCATTCACTTAACAGAAGAAAAAACCCACAAAATTGGGTGACCTCAAAGTCTCATGCTGGAAAAAATAATTAATATAGAGAAGAGAAAAAAGAAAAGAATGGTTGGACATTAAAATATCAGTAACATCATGGTTTTTGAGACAAGATCAGTTCTTGATTTCATTTAGAAACATAGTGCATACAATTCAACAATATTGTAGTCTGACAACCTTGTTATTAACACAATTTTCAAAGGTGTCCTGAATTCTTGATTTATCGAGCCATCAAATTAAATGGTTTGTGTAACAATACATGAAGATACTGCGGCAGTACTCTATCTCTCCTTTGTTAGGTGGATTCATTTTCTAGGTTTAGTAATGTTTATGTGAATAATTTATAAGTTTCTGTGACAGAAGTTTGCTTGATCAAATTAATGACATGAAAGCAGCATTTTGTTTACCCGGGTTTTCTTGCAATATTAATTAGCATAGCCTATTGTTGCCATTTAATAATAAAAGTGAGTGACATGATTATATTGACAAGAAAATAGCAACCTCTCTCACAGAAATGTTTGACCTTATTTTTGTGTTGTAAAACTTGTGTTCCTGAATCTGTCTTCCTGAAGTGTTGTTTGTATTATGTGTTTTGTTGTATGTATTATTATTTTACTGGCCTCTATTATAGGTTCTGCTGTGGTGGGTGTTGTATGTATTATTATTTTACTGGCCTCTATTATAGGTTCTACTGTGGTGGGTGTTGTATGTATTATTATTTTACTGGCCTCTATTATAGGTTCTGCTATGGTGGGTGTTGTATGTATTATTATTTTACTGGCCTCTATTATAGGTTCTACTGTGGTGGGTGTTGTATGTATTATTATTTTACTGGCCTCTATTGTAGGTTCTGCTGTGGTGGGTGGTGGCAGATATCACATGGTCTAGAAAATTCTCCAGTCTTCACCAAGCTTGGTCACAATGTTTATAACCATAATATCTGGGATAAACTTGATAAACACCTAGATAACTTGAATCTCTCAAGAGTTATGGCCCTTCAATTTCTGGTACATGTATTTAATCAAATAGCACTTACTTCCATATAAATAAGCTCTAAATTCATGGAAGATATAATATTATCAAAATGGACATTGTTGGCAGAGATGCTGGCTGTTTTATGTGTTCACATGGATTTCCTTAGACCATTTATCTGACCATAAGAAGACAAACATTTACACTGTTACAAAAAGTGGCATCTTGTATGTTGATTAAACAAAAGCTGATTTTATGATTGGTGAAAACAGGTTACTATGACATAGAATAAGGAAAGGTTATCACAACAGCGGCCTCCTTTTTTATCCGATCATCACCAGACTTGACTGAATCTTGACGACATATCAAACCATTTAAATCTGGATTGTCATGAAGTATAAGCTCGGGAACCTTATGCTTTTAAATCATACAAAAACTTGCTTATCATAAGAAAAAAGAAAATGGCATGTGGGTTTTTTACGTGGTAGTAATTGTAGAATAAACTGCTGCTTCTACCACAGCATGTCAAACAGGTGAACCATAGAAATTCATTTGTAATACAACCTCCATCTTGATTATGGATAACTTGAGTTAATAGTAGGTTAGTGATCATTATTTGTTGTTGAACATGTTCAAGTCAGCTAATTGCACTATATTTTCATTGTGTATTACCTATTTCCCTGGTTTGGATGTTGTACCACTAAATGCACATTTCATCGGTGATTATTAAGAATTTGCAATTCTTATAATTTATATTGTTCTTTTGTTTAAATGTGACTAATTACATCTGTTTTGCTATTTTTATACAATTTATCTCTGAATGTTTAATTAATTAAGTTTACTTTGAACTTGATATGTAGCCATTTATTTCGAAGTTCAGATTAAATAAGAGTAGTTATGTCAAGATGTTTAAATTCTTGAAACCTGTTCAGGATTGATGCAAGTAAGTTCAGCAGGTAAAAGGCTTCAAATCATAATAACAAATCAGTTTGGATGTGCTTAATAGTATGGTAGACAGTTCCGTATTCTGCCTTAATTTTATTGTTTGGAAAATCTTAATACAGTTTTGTTATTAAATTTGTTATTAAATATAATGCAGTAGTTTTGAAATGATTTGTGGCTAATGTATTTTCTGAACAAGTTAAACTTATTTTGAACTGCTTCATGAATGGTAGACCCCTTTTAAGGGCTTTATTTACCAATACATTGAGAATATGGAACTGTCCTATGACAAGCTCACTCTAGCATGGCTTAACCTTTACTACATGTGTCCAGTGTAGATCTAGATCAGCAGGCACATCTTTGTCATCTAATCTGGATCTTAATTGGCCAAGAATGACCTAATAAATCTAAATGCAAACATATTTAGATCCTGATTTGAACAAGTAGATGTGCTGGCTGATGGGATATAACAGCCATATTTCATGGTATAAAGGGTTAATGCCTATTTATTATGTATAAGCCATGTTTAGATAGTGTTTAAATTCAACAGGATTCTGTCACTAAGTTTTGCATAAGTTACCCATCATGATAAACCTAGTACCTGGACTCAAACATGGCAGCCAGTCTTTGATTACACTTGTAGTGAATTTTAATTTAGCTCACATAGTGCTTTAAGTTTAACTCTGTATGTAGATTAATGATATTTAACACTAGAAACAAACAAATCATACTGAGAAATCCCTCAAGTCATTTATTACAAATGTCGCTCAAGATCTGTTCCAATATTGTTTGTTTTCACATGTTTTAACTACTTCCTTAATTCCGTGTGTTACTATATTTAGCATCCAGTGATATGGCAGCCTTCCTCAGATGGACAGCACTGGATTGGTCACATGATATTAAAGAAAGCAGTATTAGATGGTTCTGGGAAACCCAGTGATTCAAGTGCAATATTAGGTAAGCTCGGAGGGAGGGAGGGAGGGAGGGAGGATGGGAGGGAGGGCATGCAATATTAGATAAACTTAGAGTGAGTGAGTGTTTGTTTCAGGTTTTAACCCTTCACTTCATGGCATTCAACTTATGATACAATTGTAGTTCCAGAACCTGCACAAAACAGGATCTACACTGTTCAGCTTTCAGATTGTTTGTTTATTTCAGCCGAAGAAGAGAACAGTTTAGATCTCGATCATACTGGTCCACATGTTATAGAAGTAAAATGAAGTTAAGTGTTAAGGCCAATAAAACTGTCAGTGCTTTTCTGCCACAAGTTTGATTTACATACTGAAGTAGAGAGTTTATGTTTCCACAATTTTAATGTCTATTTAACTTGCCTGACAGTACGATTACAAACAGTACTTTGTTAAGGTATAACTGTGATTTGCTCAGCTTTAATTTTTGACACATTTCATGATAGCAGAAGAGCACAATATTGTTAGGATATCAGAGATATGGGTATTTACACTTTTCTACAGGGATATTCCTTATATCACATGCGTGACCATTGTGGATCCAGATCAGCTGGCACATACATACCCTCTAATCTGGATCTAGACTGTTTGCTTCTTGGTCAAATATATTTCAACAAATTAAAATGCAAACATTGTATATTTAGATAGCATAGATTTGCTCGCTGATCTGGATCTTCCTTGTTTGTCATGTAATAAATGGTGTGTCCTTAGAGAAAAAGGTTAATATGAATCATGTGAATTTAGTTCTTCATTGCCATCTGCAAAGAATTTCTGATTTTCAGGTTTAAAAATAGTTGGTGGTCGTATGACTGATGCGGGAAGTTATGCAGCATTTATTACCAAAGTAAAAAAGGGCTCAATAGCAGACACGGTGGGGCATTTACGATCAGGTATGTCACTTTGACGCTGCATCTATAACTTAGTGATTTAAACCAGAATCACTTTGATCTGTTTTATTTCATTGATTGGAATTAAAATCTCTCATAAAGGAGCAATAGTCTGTTTATCATCTCAATGGATATTTAAAATTCAATGTAATGGTTCATTTGTCTACAAGTCAGAGATGTGCAGCAACCTCCAAACTTAGGATGAATTCTTTTGTCCTACAACTTGTTTGTCCATTTAAGCTCACATAAACATGCAGGTCAATGTAGTTTATGAAGACTGAGTGTACAAACTGGCTCAAACTTCAACAATATTTGTAATCAACGGGACCTAGAGATTTATCAACCAGGATTTCATTAATAAAGCCTGATTATTAGATTGGGTTATGTCATAAGGGCAGGCAGGTGGGTGGGCAGCAGGCAAGAGGTAGTCAACATTTCATTTTTGTTAAAGCATGTTTTCTCAGTAACCATTCAAGGTAGAGCTTTGAAACTTAACATAGTTGTCTGAAAAATAGCAATTAACTCTTGACTGTATTTTGCCATGATTATCCTTCTTTTTCACTTAAAATTAAAAAAAGAAAACCTGGTTTTGTTGCATTGGGGCATCTTCTTGTTCTTAGATCTTTACCACCATTGTCTACTGGAAACATAACCCATGCATACAAACTATGAAATTTTCAAGAACATTTTCCGTAAGTATTTGGTTTGATTTTATTTCATGTCTGCACATTTTCTCACTAAGTTGACAATCGAAAATTTCATGAAGGGATAAATTAACATAATTTAGATCTATTTCAGAGAAACAATATCAACTGATTCAAATTCTGATGTTTTAAATGGTTCATTAACCCTAGTGCAGAGTATTTAAAAGATTTAACCCTTTCCTGTATAGATACGCGTTTTTACGCATGTGCGACCAGTGGAGATCCAGATCAGCCGGCACATCCATGCCGTCTGATCAGGATCTGCACTGGTCGCATTTTGGTCAGAAATAAGATAATGAATAAAAAAGCGAACAGTTTAGATCCTGATCAGACGGCACGGATGTGCCGGCTGATCTGGATCTAAACTGTTCGCCCTAGCAATAAAGGTGTGTCTGTACAGGAAAGAGTTAAAAAATTTAACCATGTCCTCCATGGGTATGCGTTTATCATATGGGCAATCATTGTGTAGATTGAGATCAGCAGCACATCCATGCTGTCTGGATCTAGCACTATCTGTCTGAAGTCTTGACCAGCAGCACATCCATGCTGTCTGGATCTAGCACTATCTGTCTGAAGTCTAGACCAGCAGCACATCCATGCTGTCCGGATCTAGCACTATCTGTCTGAAGTCTTGACCAGCAGCACATCCATGCTGTCTGGATCTAGCACTATCTGTCTGAAGTCTTGACCAGCAGCACATCCATGCTGTCTGGATCTAGCACTATCTGTCTGAAGTCTTGACCAGCAGCACATCCATGCTGTCTGGATCTAGCACTATCTGTCTGAAGTCTTGACCAGCAGCACATCCATGCTGTCTGGATCTAGCACTATCTGTCTGAAGTCTTGACCAGCAGCACATCCATGCTGTCTGGATCTAGCACTACCTGTCTGAAGTCTTGACCAGCAGCACATCCATGCTGTCTGGATCTAGCACTATCTGTCTGAAGTCTTGACCAGCAGCACATCCATGCTGTCTGGATCTAGCACTATCTGTCTGAAGTCTTGGTCAGAAATAATGTAATAAATCTAAAAGTAAATCATGTAGATCAGGATCAGACTGCTTGGATGTGCAGGCAGATCTGAATCTATACTGGTTGCCCGTGGGATATCAGCAATATCACGTGGAGTTAATGGTTCAACAACATGATAGAAAGGGATTCCAGTTTCAAACAATTACATTGATATCATGATATTTCTTGCTGGTTTAAATATAATGTAAATATTTATATATATGTATGTATAATGTAAATGTTTGATGCCCAGCAAAACAACACCATGTAAAATATGTCTTAATAGAAAAATACAATTGCATGAATAGATGTCCTGGCAAATATGACATTTGTGGCTTTTGTGTGAAACTTTGTCGATGCATAATCAAATGTTCCCACAGTATTCATTTGTATGTACCATTATTATGATTTTTTGATGTTTGTATTTACTAGGTGATGAGGTGATAGAATGGAATGGTAGATCACTACAAGGTGCCACATTTGAAGAGGTCTGTGACATAGTTCTAGAATCAAAACAAGAACCCCAAGTGGAACTCATAGTCCATAGAAATAAAAGGTCAGTTTTTGCTCTTAAACACTTGTCCATTTAAACTTCTGGATTAGTCTTGTTAGAGCACCATCAGAGTTACAACAGACTAAGTCTTGTTAGAGCCAGTGTGAGTTAAACCATGATTAGTCCTTTGAATGCGCCTTGTATGTTACCACAGGAAAATACTTGTTAAAGCCCCTTCAGAGTTACACCAGGAATAGACCTGTTAATTCCCCTTTAGAGTAACAACAGGATATTCAGCAGTATCATGACTGTATTGTTTATATTAAGCAGAAACATGACTGTATTTGTAGGCTGTATTCAGCAGAAACATGACTGTAATGTTATTTGTATTCAGCAGTAACATAACTGTATTGTTATATTTTCAGCAGTAACATGACTGTATTGTAGGCTGTATTCAGCAGTAACATGACTGTATTGTTCAAATTCAGCAGTAACATTACTGTATTGTTTATATTCAGCAGTACCATGACTGTATTGAGACTGAAATCAGCAGTAACATGACTGTATTGTTCAAATTCAGCAGTAACATGACTGTGTTGTAGGCTGTATTCAGCAGTTACATGACTGTATTGTAAACTGTATTCAGCAGTAACATGACTGTATTGTTCATTTTCAGCACTAATAGACTGTATTGTAGACTGTATTCAGCAGTAACATGACTGTATTGTAGACTATTCAGCAGTAACATGACTGTATTGTAGGCTATAATCAGCAGTAACATGACTGTATTGTAGGCTGTATTCAGCAGTAACATGACTGTATTATAGGCTGTATTCAGCAGTTACATGGCTGTATTGTTCATATTCAGCAGTAACATGACCGTATTGTAGACTGTATTCAGCAGTAACATGACTGTATTCTAGGCTGTATTCAGCAGTAACATGACTACTGTTTATATTCAGCCGTAAAATGACTGTATTGTAGGCTTTATTTAGCAGTTACACGACTGTATTGAATGCTGAATTCAGCAGTAACCTGACTGTATTGTTTATATTCAGCAGTAACATGACTGTTTTGAAGACTGTATTCAGCAGTAACATGACTGTGTTGTCGGCTGTATTCAGCAGTAACATGTCTGTGTTGTAGGCTGTATTCAGCAGTAACATGACTGTATTGTTTATATTCAGCAGTATCATGACTGTATTTTTTATATTCTGCAGTAACATGACTGTATTGTTGGCTGTATTCAGCAGTAACATGATTGTATTATAGGCTGTATTCAGCAGTAACATGACTGTATTGTTTATATTCAGCAGTATCATGACTGTATTTTTATATTCAGCAGTAACATGACTGTATTGTTGGCTGTATTAAGCAGTAACATGATTGTATTGTAGGCTGTATTCAGCCGTAAATTGACTGTATTGAAGGCTGTATTCAGCAGTAACATGACTGTATTGTAGGCTGTATTCAACAGTCACATGACTGTATTGTTTATGTTCAGCAGTATCATGACTGTATTTTTATATTCAGCAGTAACATGACTGTTTTGTTTATATTCAGCAGGAACATGACTGTTTTGTTTGCTGTATTCAGCAGTAACGTGACTGTGTTGTTTATATCCAGCAGTAACATGTCTGTGTTGTAGGCTGTATTCAGCAGTAACATGACTGTGTTGAAGGCTGTATTCAGCAGTAACATGACTGTGTTGTAGGCTGTATTCAGCAGTAACATGACTGTGTTGAAGGCTGTATTCAGCAGTAACATGACTGTTTTGAAGACTGTATTCAGCAGTAACATGACTGTGTTGAAGGCTGTATTCATTAGTAACATGACTGTGTTGTAGGCTGTATTCAGCAGTAACATGACTGTATTGTTATTCAGCAGTATCATGACTGTATTTTTTTATATTCAGCAGGAACATGACTGTTTTGTAAGCTGCATTAAGCAGTAACATAACTGTGTTGTTTATATTCAGAAGTAAAATGACTGTATTGTAGGCTGTATTCAGCAGTAACATGACTTTATTATAGGCTGTATTCAGCAGTAAAATGACTGTATTGTTATATTTTCAGCACTGGAGAAGTGCCACCGGGTGCAAACAATCAGTATGATGCTCACAAAGGTACATTATATTTTGTTATTGTTAACTGTCAATCATCTGACATTATGACTACATGTTTCAACTCTTCCAATCTTCATCTGGTATGAAATAAACAAAGTTCCTTGAAGGCTGTTGGGCTGGGAAGGCTGATCTAGATCTACTCTGATTGCACAAAGGATTTTGGTTATATACCATGGAGTAACGGTTAATGCATCTTTACAACAATTTACAACTGACACATGACAAAAAGGCATGACAATACATAATTCTTTTTGTTTCCAATTTTATGAATTGATTAGCTTATTGATGTGTAGCAATAGGTCCCTCAAAGCTGTGAGGTCAAGTTCTCCAGGATTCAAATGAAGATGTAAAAATCTGTAACTTAGGGTGAACTGTTTATAGTGGGAACGAGGCTCTGCTTGGATTTCATGTTCTTAATGGAGATAAGTCCAATACTGAAGCAGTGAAAGTATCTATAATGAGTTGCTCCTAGCTAGGTTGCATGGCACAGACACAGGCACTGCAAGACTGCAATATTTCATATTTTTAATATTTTATGACTTTTAAAGTTCTCATTTCATTAATTTTGGCTGAATCAAAAAAGGTTGGAAATTCACTACATGAACTTAGTTATAAGTGCAATGTCAGTGGAGCAAGTATTGACCTTGTGGGAAGTTTGGAACATGAATCATCAGTATGCAGTGAACATTCATACCCAGTCAAGGGTATCAATATCGGCCTTATTTCAAGATAAATACCACCTGCTGATGTCGCCAAGTTTAATCTGAATATGTTACATGAAATACCATGTTGTCATGAAAGAATAGTTTCACTTAATGAAAGATTTAGTGTACCAGTTAGCTGCTGTGTATATAGGGACACGTAAGATCAAGTTTATATGTACCAGTTAGCTGCTGTGTACATAGGGACACATCAGATCAAGTTCATATGTACCAGTTAGCTGCTGAGTACATAGGGACACTTCAGATCAAGGTCATATGTACCAGTTAGCTGCTGAGTATGTAGGGACACATCAGATCAAGTTCATATGTACCAGTTGGCTGCTGAGTATGTAGGGACACATCAGATCAAGTTCATATGTACCAGTTAGCTGCTGTGTACATAGAGACACTTCAGATCAAGTTCATATGTACCAGTTGGCTGCTGAGTATGTAGGGACACATCAGATCAAGTTCATATGTACCAGTTGGCTGCTGAGTATATAGGGACACATCTGATCAAGTTCATATGTACCAGTTAGCTGCTGTGTACAAAGGGACACATCAGATCAAGTTCATATGTACCAGTTAGCTGCTGAGTATGTAGGGACACTTCAGATCAAGTTCTTATGTACCAGTTAGCTGCTGTGTACATAGGGACACATCAGATCAAGTTCATATGTACCAGTTAGCTGCTGAGTACATAGGGACACTTCAGATCAAGTTCATATGTACCAGTTAGCTGCTGTGTACATAGGGACACTTCAGATCAAGTTCATATGTACCAGTTAGCTGCTGAGTACATAGGGACACATCAGATCAAGTTCATATGTACCAGTTAGCTGCTGAGTACATAGGGACACATCAGATCAAGTTCATATGTACCAGTTAGCTGCTGAGTACATAGGGACACTTCAGATCAAGTTCATATGTACCAGTTAGCTGCTGAGTACATAGGGACACATCAGATCAAGTTCATATGTACCAGTTAGCTGCTGAGTATGTAGGGACACTTCAGATCAAGTTCTTATGTACCAGTTAGCTGCTGAGTACATAGGGACACTTCAGATCAAGTTCTTGTGTACCAGTTAGCTGCTGTGTACATAGGGACACATCTGATCAAGTTCATATGTACCAGTTAGCTGCTAAGTATGTAGGGACAATTCAGATCAAGTTCATATGTACCAGTTAGCTGCTGTGTACATAGGGACACTTCCGATCAAGTTCTTATGTACCAGTTAGCTGCTGAGTATGTAGGGAAACATCAGATCAAGTTCTTATGTACCAGTTGGCTGCTGAGAACGTAGGGGCACTTCAGATCAAGTTCATATGTACCAGTTAGCTGCTGTGTACATAGGGACACTTCAGATCAAGTTAATATGTACCAGTTAGCTGCTGAGTATGTAGACACAACAGATCAAGTTCATATGTTCCAGTTAGCTGCTGAGTATGTAGGGACACATCAGATCAAGTTCATATGTACCAGTTAGCAGCTGAGTATGTAGGGACACATCAGATCAAGTTCATATGTACCAGTTAGCTGCTGAGTATGTAGGGACACATCAGATCAAGTTAATATGTACCAGTTAGCTGCTGAGTATGTAGGGACACATCAGATCAAGTTCATATGTACCAGTTGGCTGCTGAGTACATAGGGACACATCAGATCAAGTTAATATGTACCAGTTAGCTGCTGAGTATGTAGGGACACAACAGATCAAGTTCATATGATCCAGTTGGCTGCTGAGAATGTAGGGGACACTTCAGATCAAGTTCATATGTACCAGTTAGCTGCTGAGTATGTAGGGACACATCAGATCAAGTTCATATGTACCAGTTGGCTGCTGAGAATGTAGGGACACATCAGATCAAGTTCATATGTACCAGTTAGCTGCTGAGTATGTAGAGACACATCTCATCAAGTTTATATGTACCAGTTAGCTGCTGAGTACATAGGGACACTTCAGATCAAGTTCATATGATCCAGTTGGCTGCTGAGAATGTACGGACACTTCAGATCAAGTTCATTTGTACCAGTTAGCTGCTGAGTATGTAGGGACACATCAGATCAAGTTCATATGTACCAGTTAGCTGCTGAGTACACAGGGACACTTGAGATCAAGTTCATATGTACCAGTTAGCTGCTGAGTATTAAGGACACATCAGATCAAGTTCATATGTACCAGTTAGCTGCTGAGTATGTAGGGACACATCAGATCAAGTTCATGTGTACCAGTTGGCTGCTGAGTACATAGGGACACTTCAGATCAAGTTCATATGTACCAGTTAGCTGCTGAGTACACAGGGACACTTGAGATCAAGTTCATATGTACCAGTTAGCTGCCGAGTATGTAGGGACACATCAGATCAAGTTCATATGTACCAGTTAGCTGCTGAGTATGTAGGGGCACATCAGATCAAGTTCATATGTACCAGTTGGCTGCTGAGAATGAAGGGACACATCAGATCAAGTTCATATGTACCAGTTAGCTGCTGAGTACACAGGGACACTTGAGATCAAGTTCATATGTACCAGTTAGCTGCTGAGTATTAAGGACACATCAGATCAAGTTCATATGTACCAGTTAGCTGCTGAGTATGTAGGGACACATCAGATCAAGTTCATGTGTACCAGTTGGCTGCTGAGTACATAGGGACACTTCAGATCAAGTTCATATGTACCAGTTAGCTGCTGTGTACACAGGGACACTTGAGATCAAGTTCATATGTACCAGTTAGCTGCTGAGTATGTAGGGACTTATCAGATCAAGTTCATATGTACCAGTTAGCTGCTGAGTATGTAGGGACACATCAGATCAAGTTCATATGTACCAGTTAGCTGCTGAGTATATAGGGACATATCAGATCAAGTTCATATGATCCAGTTGGCTGCTGAGAATGTAGGGGACACTTCAGATCAAGTTCATATGATCCAGTTGGCTGCTGAGAATGTAGGGACACATCAGATCAAGTTCATATGTACCAGTTAGCTGCTGAGTACATAGGGACACTTCAGATCAAGTTCATATGATCCAGTTGGCTGCTGAGAATGTACGGACACTTCAGATCAAGTTCATATGTACCAGTTAGCTGCTGAGTATGTAGGGACACATCAGATCAAGTTCATATGTACCAGTTAGCTGCTGAGTATGTAGGGACACATCAGATCAAGTTCATATGTACCAGTTAGCTGCTGAGTACACAGGGACACTTGAGATCAAGTTCATATGTACCAGTTAGCTGCTGAGTATGTAGGGACACTTCAGATCAAGTTCATATGTACCAGTTAGCTGCTGAGAACATAGGGACACTTCAGATCAAGTTCATATGTACCAGTTAGCTGCTGAGTATGTAGGGACACTTCAGATCAAGTTCATATGTACCAGATTGCTGCTTAGTACATAGGGACACTTCAGATCAAGTTCATATGTACCAGTTAGCTGCTGTGTACATAGGGACACTTCAGATCAAGTTCATATGTACCAGTTGGCTGCTGAGAACGTAGGGACACTTCAGGTCGAGATGTAGGCACTATCATCATGCAGGCCACTGTCGAGATGTAGGCACTGTCATCATGCAGGCCACTGTCGAGATGTAGGCACTGTCATGATGCAAGCCACTGTCAAGATGTAGGCACAATCATCATGCAGGCCACTGTCGATATTTAGGCACTATCATCATGCAGACCACTGTCCAGATGTAGGCACTGTCATGATTCAGGCCACTGTCGAGACTTAGGCACTATCATCATGCAGGCCACTGTCGAGATGTAGGCACTATCATCATGCAGGCCTGTGTCGAGATGTAGGCACTGTCATGATGCAGGCCACTGTCGAGATGTAGGCACCATCATCATGCAGGCCACTATCGAGATGTAGGCACTGTCATGATGCAGGCCACTGTTATGATATAGGCACTGTCATGATGCAGGTCACTGTAAAATGTCAGCTTCATTTTGAATTTGGTTATAAACATATGATATTGTTAAAGACATGTTGTCAACAGAGTTTTTACTAAGATAAAACCTGTTTCAGATTTTGGTCACATTAAAGATGTTGTTGGAACAACTCGCCTCAATCGTCCCAGCTTAAAGGTGACTTCACCTGAGTCACCGAGGACACAGAAAACACAAAAGAATGCAATGCAGATCACTGGTAGAATACAGGTAGGAGATCAAGTTCACAGGATGTAATCTACATTGTTTTATTTTTAAATAAATGTTTAATGTACAATGTTTGCCTGTGTGTTCAGTTAGGCCTGGTGGTGATATGACCCACTTGCATGCACATGGTTGATGCCAACAGTATTCCCTTTAAAGCCTATCTTCGTGAGTACTTTGACCTATTTACAAAGATAGGGTGCTACCTTTTTTCTTCTGAAGAGCAATCAGGGCAAGGAGCATTCACCTCAAGCTCAAAAACAGTCTTAACCCTTTCCTCCATATATACGCATTGTTACGCATGTGCGACCAGTGTAGATACAGATCGGCTAAGCTGGCACATCCGTGCCGTCTGATCAGGATCTGCACTGGTCACATTTTCGTCAGAGATAACCTAACGAATCAAAAAGCGAACAGTTTAGATCCTGATCAGATGGCATGGATGTGCCGGCTAATCTGGATCTAAGCTGTTCACCCAGGAAATAAAGGTATATCTGTGGAAGACAGGGTTAAATCTCCAGTACTCTGAGCTTTTGGCCCAGCTGTGGAGTAAAGGCTAATACAAACATTTTTCAGTGTTATACTAGTCAGCAAACAACCACATAGACAAAACATTAACTTCACGCTCAGTTTGCCCCTGAGTGTTTGTTTGCGTCCTGCAATAAGGCTGAGATGTGCATGGGTTTGTGATGGCTAAATATGTGGTCACAGGCATGCACTGTCAGTGTAGGTTGTGTTTTGTTTAAGTCATGCCAGATCTAACAGACGCATTGTAATATTATTTAAGTCTAATCTTGTTTCAGGGAAACTTCACAATATTCAAACTGAACATTTTTACCAGTTTTTTGTCTGAGTTATGTGTATGTAAAGTCATTATATAAGATGGGCTCAACTTTCAAATTAAATAACTGTTTTATATCTTTCTATATTATTTTACCTTGTTTTAACTAGTTTTCAAGACATTATTAATGGATTAAAGGTTTGTGCCAACCATTAAGCATGTTTTTGAAAAAAGAAGCCTTAAAATGATTGAGATTTTCCATACCTAAAAAGAAAAAAAGTAAGTTGTAAAAATCATTTAAAAATAAAATGTGTTTGTTTTAAGTGTCATCTCACAATTTAACTATAAATCACTTGTGATGTTTTAGAACAGAAAGCAAATGGGAATTCAGGTAGTATTGCACCGGACACTTGAAATTAATTAAATAAGAATAAATTCTTCAGGCTTACAATATACACTGTCATTGAAATTAGCACTCGCTCCACCGTCCATGGTAAGAAAGTTCTAGTTTGGTCAGTGGCTTTTCCAAGGCTACCAGCTCATATGGCAGGTAGATTTCAAGACTAAATGTAGAGGAATTATCTGGTTTATGTGTTTTTGCCAAATGTTGCTAAATCTTTATAAAACCACCTAAATAGAAAGCAACAGAGTGATATATACATGCAGGTAAATAGGTTTAATTGCAAAAGATAATTTTAAAGATAAGACTTGAAGTCTTACAACAGTTGAGAACAAAGTTTCCCAATGATGTAATCTATCTTATGCCAAGCCCACTTTCTGCAACTCTGTGGTGAGTTCTTGGTGAAACTTTGTGTTAGGTTTGAGCTTTTGGCTACCATGGAATATGTTTACAATCTAGAGACTGGTATATGTTATTTAAGCTAATTTGAAAACACCAGATAAGGAAACCATGTTAAAAATTGACCGAGATATTGTACTAAGTCAGCCTAACTATGTCCTCCTGGAACATGAAAGTTCCCAGAGAAAAACAACTGATTCATTGTGGATACAATCTAAATTAGTGGAGCCCAGATGTTTACATTATGTTCTACTGCACCTGGCTAAATTAGTGGAGCCCAGATGTTTACATTATGTTCTACTGCACCTGGCAGAGCAATGGAGCCCAGATGTTTACATTATGTTCTACTGCACCTGGCAGAGCAATGGAGCCCAGATGTTTACATTATGTTCTACTGCATCTGGCAGAGCAATGGAGCCCAGATGTTTACATTATGTTCTACTGCACCTGGCAGAGCAATGGAGCCCAGATGTTTACATTATGTTCTACTGCACCTGGCAGAGCAATGGAGCCCAGATGTTTACATTATGTTCTACTGCACCTGGCAGAGCAATGGAGCCCAGATGTTTACATTATGTTCTACTGCACCTGGCAGAGCATTACTATTTGTACACTTTTTACGTTTTTAAAGGTCACCATTTTTTCTTGATTCAATGATTTCACCAGATATTTTTCTTATTTAAATGGGTGCACAACTAATTTTTCTTATTTAAATGGGTGCACAACTAAACAAACAAAATCTTGTCTAGTTTCTTTTTGTATTACCATTTGAAGAAATCTTAAAATTGGCTGTTACATTGCCAATTAACATGTATGTCCATCTGTATGTATGTCTGTTCATCCATCCATCCTTCAAATCTTGCTGCATTAATTCCTCATTTTCTTTCTGGCAGATTTCCTTTAAACTTGCACAGATGATCAGGCAGGATGTGTAGATATTCCTCAATTTTTTCCTGCAACCATTTTTACCACAATTATTGTCCTTTGTTGATTTTTAGCTCACCAGAGCCGAAGGCTCTGAGTGAGCTATTGTGATCAGAGGGGCACCAGATGTCCGTCGTCCGGCGTCCGTCGTCCGTCGTCCGTCAACATTTTCTTTGTTAACGCGATAGAGGCCACAGTTTTCAACCGATTTTCATCAAACTTGGTCAGAATGTTTCTCTTGGTGGTGTGATGACCCCTATTGAAACTGGGTCATCTTGGGTCAAAAACTAGGTCACTAGGTCAGATTAAAGCAAAAATTTTGTTAATGCAATAGAGGTCACATTTTTTATCTGATTGTCATCAAATTTGGTATGAATATTGATATTAATGATCTCTACTCAAATTATTAAAATCATGTTCTTGAATTGCCCAGGGGCCCCGCCCTGGGGTTTTCAAAATTTTTTTCTTTTAAATTCTGTTTTTAACCATTGATTTTCTATAGTTATCAACCAGATTTTGGCACAAACTTTATACCATCTAAAAATTCAATCTTTCCTGAACAATTCATTCACTGGTTGTTCAGTGATAAAATTTGAAACAAAAATTTTAGTAGCAGAGTGAAAATTTTAAGTGACAAAATTTCAATAGTTCTACCTGTCTTCAGCTATATTAAGATGTATAAGAATGCATTATGGAGTTCAATGCTCTGGTTGCTGGTCATATTAAATGACCTACTGAACTTTCCTGCTTAGATCTGTGTTATGCAATATTAAGAACTTTGCTCTGGAAGTTTTTATAGGGTAAATTTTGACATATTCTATGAAATAATCATTTGTAATTTATAGCACTGAACATGGGCTTTTGTGAATATTTTGTTCAAATTTGTAAGTAAAGCAACAACAACAACAAATTTGAAGTACATTCACAAAATGTTCAGACTATATTAACCCTTTCATCCATATACACAACTTTTTGCATGGGCGAACAGTGTAGATCCAGATCAGCCAGCACATCCAAACAATCTGATCAGGATCTGCACTGTTCGCTTTTTTATGTATTAGGTTATTTCTAACTAAAATGGGACCAGTGCAGATCCTGATCAGACGGCAGGAATGTGCCAGCTGATCTGGATCTACTTGTTCCACCTGCGTAAAAATGCGTATATAAGGAGGAAAGGGTTATGTTGTACGTGTATGTATAAAAAATGGCTAGTTAATTGGAGGTCTCAGAACTCCAGCATGTGATTTTTTTCTAAGACTAGTATCAGTTTTCAGCAGTCATTTGCTTGAGAATTGAGTATGGTCTCTAGTCTCAGTTTTATTGTCTTTAGCCCTGATCTTGACCAAACTCTTTCCACTCGTACATATTTTTTTGCTATGCCAACAGTGTAAATCCAGATCAGCTGGCTTATTTATGTAGTCTATTCAGGATCTGCACTGGTTGAATTTTAGTCAGAATTAACTGAACAAATAAAAAAGCTAACAGTGTAGATTTTGTTTAGCAAAAGGGATATGCTGACTGATCTGGATCTACACTGATTGTCCATTGAAAAAAAGTATATATATGGAGGAAAAGGTTAAGCATTTTTGTAGAAAAGGTTTAGTCTATTAATTTCAAGCAAACTACTGTCTCAAAAGAAAACAGAGAGAAAGAGCTCTTGTCCGTGGTCAATGAATGACCTACTGAACTTTCCTGCTTAGATCTGTGTTATGCAATTTTAAGAACTTTGCTCTGGGAGTTTTTATAAGGTAAACAACATTCTTACTTTAAAGCACTTTGAATATCAGACTTTTCTTAATATTTTATTCACTGTTTGTAATTAAAGCCCCAGCTTTAAAATTATAATAATATAAATAAGAATATACCACTAAAAACATCATTTTTGTCCAAATAGACTCCAATTTATGACCTCTTAACAGAACACAAAAGGTCTGGTCAAATTCTTTCTTATAGATGGGATTTTTAAATGATATTGTTAAATTGTCATTCACGAACTTTTAAGAAGCTAAATATAATGGAGCTATATTTAGCATTTATTTTTAACGACGCGACAACTTCATGCGCGATCTCGATTTCTGTGACGTTTCGGAAATCTTACTTTCGTTTTTAGTCGCGCGGACCAAATTTAATTCAGTAAATTAAAATTTTATTAGCCCGAACTAATGCTGCAAATTAGTGACTATAGTTCCAAATACATGTAATATTTCATACAAGAGCGGGTTAAATTGAAGTAATGTCGCTTTAAAACACCAACTACAACAAATTTAAAGCTAATTCTTAAAATGTTCAGACTATATTAACCCTAGATCTAGATCAGTTGGCACATCCACCCATATTATTTTATCAGGATCTACACTGTTTGCTTTTTGATTCATTAGGTTATTCTGACCCATTGGAACCACTGCAGATCCTGATCAGATGGCACAAATTTGCCGGCTGATCTGGATCTACACTTGTCGCAGATGCATAAAAATGGGTAATTATGGAGGAAAGGGTTAAAGAGAGGTTTCAGCTGTATACAGTGTATGTAAACAAACTGGCATATAAATAGGGGGTCTCAGAACTCATGCATTTCATTTTTTTCAGTTTTTGGCAGTCAGATGCTTGAGAATTGAGTATGGTCTCTAGTCTCAGTTTTATTGTCTGTCCGCCGGTCAGTACATTATGCATTAGTTTGTTGACACTCTAGCGGTCACATTTTTGCCTCGATTGTTTTGAAACTTGGTCAGGATGTTTGTCTAAATGATTTCTTAGATGAGTTTGAATATGGGTCATCTGGGTCCAAAAACTAGGTCACTGTTACTAAAAATAGAATTTTCTTGTTAACACTCTAGCGGTCACATTTTTGCTTTGTTGTCATGAAACTTGGTCAGGATGTTCGTCTCGGTGATTTCTTGGACGAGTTCGAATATGGGTCATCTTGGTCTAAAAACAACATTAGTGCTTTTTAAAATAGAAATTTCTTGTTAACACTCTTGCCGTAACATTTTTGCTCCAATTGTCATGAAACTTAGTCAGGATGTCTGTCCCAGTAATTTCTTGGATGTTCTTAGGATGTTTGTACCAATGATTTCTTGTACGTGTTCGAATATGGATCATCTGGGTCCAAAAACTAGGTCACTGTTACTAAAAATAGAATTTCCCTGTTAACACTGTTGCTGTGACATTTTTGCTCTGATTGTCATGAAACTTGGTCAGGATGTTTGTCCCAATTATTCTTGGACGAGTTCGAATATGGGTCCAAAAACTAGGTCACTGTAATTAAAAATATAATTTTTTGGTTAACACTCTAGCTGTCACATTTTTGTTTCGATTGTCATGAAACTTGGTCGGGATGTCTGACCCAGCAATTTCTCGGACGAGTTTGAATATGGGACATCTTGGTCCAAAAACTAGGTCACTGTTAATGAAAATAGAATTAACTTGTCTTCCCTGTAAATTTGTTATTTCTCATTGCTTTTCAAAATAACTTGGCACAAATGTTCACCATGACAAGGCGGTGTGTCGAGTACAATACCGGTCTCAGAACTCAAGAGTTTAATTGTGTTCTTCTACAGTTATCAACCAGACCTTGACACAGAGTTCATACCATTTTAAAATTCAATCTTTCCTGAACAATTCATTCGCTGGTTGATCTGTGATTAAATTTGAAACAAACACTTTAGTAGCAGAGTGAAAAATTTTAAGTGTCTACAATTCAATATCTTTACCTTCAGTTTATATTTAGAGTTGGTGCAATATTTGCTGTTAAGATATATAAGAGGTCATTGCTCATGTTCATTGTGAGTGCCTTCTTGAACTGGAATGCTTTAGGTCAGTGTTAACTTAATTTAACAACAGAGCTTGGAGATTTGAATAAGGTAACATTTATGTCATTTTTTACAGGTACTGACTGAATTAGCATTTTAACGTTATAGTACTTTGAAAATCGAGCTTAATAAGTATTTCATTCACTGTTTTTAAAGCCCTAACTTTAAACTTAAGTATGACTATACTATTGAACAATCATATTTGTCCATATAGACCCCAATATATAAACTCACTAACAGAACACCAAAGGTCTGCTTGAATTCTTTAGGGATCCTATTGTTTGGCAGCAGCGGCGGCGCCCCGTAGTCCCCCAAACTTTCACCTGAAACTTAATGTTGCCTATAACTTTGAAAGTTCTTGTCCTATTCACTTCATTCTTGGAATATATCATCAGCATGAACAATTTACATCTGTGACGACAAGAATGATAACTCTGGTTTCAATATTTTTTTAGTTATGCCCCTTTCAAATGCAACTTTAACCTGAAACTTAATGTTGCCGATAACTTTGAAAGTACTTGTCCTATTTACTTTATACTTGGAATATATCATTAGCACGAACAATGCCATCTGTGACGACAAGAATGATAACTCCAGTTTCAATTTTTTTTAGTTATAACCTGAAACTTAATGTTGCCTATAACATTGAAAGTACGTGTCCTATTCACCTCATACTTGGAATATATCATCAGCATGAACAATGCCATCTGTGACAACAAGAATGATAACTCCAGTTTCAATATTTTTTGAGTTATGCCCCTTTCAAATGCATCTTTAACATGAAACTTAATGTTGCCTATAACTTTGAAAGTACTGGTTTTATTCACTTCGTACTTGGAATATATCATCAGCACTAACAATGCCATCTGTGACAACAAGAATGATACCTCCAGTTTCAATATTTCATGAGTTATATCCCTTTCAAATGCAACTCTAACATGAAACTTAGTGTTGCCTGTAAAATGGAAATTTCTTGTTCAATTAATTCAACCTCTTGTTCTGACAGAGTGTCAAAGAATGACACAAAATATAGGTAAACTGAACACCCATTTTGAAAATATTGCCTTAAATGCTTGCAAATACAGTAAAACCCCTCATTACAAACACTCAATATTAAGGGCACCCCAGTATTATGGACAAGTTTTTAAAGAACGCAAATGTTGTTTTCTTCTTGATTTATACCCACAATTAAGGACAACCCGCTATTAAGGACACTTTCCCTTAGTCCCTCAGATCTCTGTTATAGAGGGGTTTCACTGTACAATGTATGATCATCAAGTGTTCAAATGCACATACTTTTACTTATGACATACTTTTCATTGTTGCTCAATTGATTATTTTCCCTTGAAATGAGCACTATGTAACAGTCACAAACCCTGTAACGTGAACTTCTTGAACAGTTCTTCATATGGATCATTCCAGCATTTTTTCATAGAAAGAATAATTTTACAAAATATTATGACACAAATAACTTTTTCATTTTAAGACAGGCTAATATGATGTGAAACTTTTCGCATATATTCACCTTTAAGTGTTCAAGTGCGAACATGTTTTTCCTATGGTTTAGTTCATTAGTTTTAGGAGACAAGCAGATATTAATCAAACCTGCTAATGCTAACTTCCACAGTTTTACAGATTTTGGCATGACATTTCAACAGTTGTTCAGTATACAGTTTAGATAATTGTGCATGTCATATTTTTCATGTGAATGAGATACTTGAGCACTAATTATGGTCTCTAGTCCCAGTTTTATGCTTTTTGGCCCTGATATTCACCCAACTAGTCTTAAACTCTTTCATCATATACATGTATACACATTTTTATGCAATACCAACAGTGTAGATCTAGATCAGCCTGCTCATTTGTGTTGTTTGTTCAGGATCTGCAGTGGTAGCCTTTAATATATATATATATATATATATATATATATATATATATATATATATATATATATATATATAAATATATATGGAAAAAACAGTTAAACATTTTTGTAGCAAAGGTATATTCTATTAATAACAACCAAACTAGTGCCTCGAAATAGAAAACATTATCTGCATGTATCTAATTGGTTGAAGACTAAACCCTTCTTAGAATTATACATAAGTGTAACAGTATGAAATGCTATAATACCACAGCAAATCAAGTAGAATAATCACCTTATCAAATGTGAAAACATATCTTTGTGTGAAACTATAAAACCCATTCTTCACATTGTTGAAAAGAAAGCTGTGTACTTGCTCTTTCCTGGAATTCTTTCCACCCTTTCATTTCATGCTTCCAAGAATCTGGTGAGCGATAGGGCCATTTGGCCCTCTTGTTGTACTACAATTTCGTGGATTTCTTTCAAACTTGCATGCATGATGTGTAGATGGTTATAAAGAAAATATTTTTTTCTCTGGACATATTTTTACAGTGTTATGGTCCTTAATTGATTTTGGAATTACAAAATTGTGACATCAACTTATTGTTAATAATATTGTGGTAAAAATAAGGAAATCAGCTGATCTGTTTGGGTTGTGAATAACTTTAAAATAAAATATATATTACTGTTATATTTGGACCTGAGCATGATTTTAGCATAATTTTCATTTCATTTTCCTGCTTTTTAAGTGATGGTTGCTGCACCTTATAGAAAGGCGCCCAGAAGGCACCGATGACAATCTCTTAGTGACACGTGCAAAAAACTTTCTTATATAAGATTATGTGTTTATAAGAGTATGTTTTTGATTTTTGTTTTCAAGATGATTTCAAAGTTTCTGATTTCACATGTTGTGGAATTCATGTGCGCTCTATCAGCAGAAAACTAAATTATTGTGAATATCACTGAAGACTCCTTTTCTTATGACTTGCCCTAAATAATAGTTGTTTAATGAATCAACAAATCCTTAACTCAAGTCAACAAACATTATGAAACGGTGTGCAGGTAAAATTCATTACATTGTGAAATAAGAAAACTTCCTCAATATCTTTAATACTGAAATGAGTATTAGCAAAAATCAAACCTGCTTTATGAGTTGATTTGTTTCTCTGTCACACCTTTTATTTAACGCTTTTGAAATCTTTGACAACATTTGTCTAATTTATCGCTTTTACTCTTTTATCCACAAGATTTTTATCAAGTATGATTTCTAAAAGCATCACAACAATAACATCCTATTTTATAGTTTTCATTCACTTTCAGCCATCTTCTGTTTAATTTACTCCTGAATGACATAATCTGAAAACCAGGAGATTAAGTGAGGTTATCTTGCCAAATAACAGTATATGGATAATGTAACAGTTGGAAACAAGGGCAGAATTAGTGAAGCTTGTGATGCTGAGAGATGAACTTCTGTCATAAACCAGCTTTATAATGTCATAAACCAGTTGTAGGATGTCATAAACCAGCTTATGATGTCATAACCAGCTGTATGGTGTCATAAACCAACTGTTTGATGTCAAAGACCACTGTATGATGTCATAAACCAGCTGTATGACGTCATAAACCAACTGTATGGTGTCATAAACAAACTGTTTGATGTCAAAGACCACTGTGATGACATATACCAGCTGTATGATGTCATAAATCAGTGATATGATGTCATAAACCAGCTGCATGATGTCATAAACCAGTGATATGATGTCATAAACCAGCTGTATGATGTCATAAACCAGCTGTATGACGTCATAAACCAACTGTATAGTGTCATAAACCAACTGTTTGATGTCAAAGACCACTGTATGATGACATATACCAGCTGTATGTCATAAACCAGTGATATGATGTCATAAACCAGCTGCATGATGTCATAAACCAGTAATATGATGTCATAAACCAGCTGTATGATGTCATAAACCAGTGATATGATGTCATAAACCAGCTGGTTTAAGAGACCAGCTGGTTCAAGAGACCAGCTGTATGGTGTCATAAACTAGCTGTTAGATGTCATAATCCAGCTGTATGATGTCATAAACCAGCTGTTTTAAAAGACCAGCAGTATGGTGTCATAAAACAGCTGTTTGATGTCATAATCCAGCTGTATGTTGTCATAAACCAGCTGTCTGTCATAAACCGTTTTAATAGACCAGCAGTATGGTGTCATAAATCAGCTGTTTGATGTCATTATCCAGCTGTATGATGTCATAAACCAGCTGTTTGTCATAAACCAGCTGTTTGTCATAAACCAGTTGTTTTAATAGACCAGCAGTATGGTGTCATAAACCAGCTGTTTGATGTCATTATCCAGCTGTATGATGTCATAAACCAGCATTGTACTCTGCAAGTCAACTTGATTATGAAATTTTCACTATTATACCTATTTAGACTTGATTGTTCAATGGTAATTTTGAAAACTAAGTTTGATATGAACTTTTAAAACTTGACATCACCTGTGTCTCTATATGTCATTTTTTATGCTTTAACTTTCACTTGTTTAGCTTCTCTGCTTCTTTCTTTGTTGATAGCCGCTCTTGTTTGGAGTTACCATTCAAGCTTTAATAACATTATAGTAGCAGCAAATGGGTTAATGTTTTTTTTAACTGTAGAAAGCATTCTTTCAGTTTATATTCAGAAGATGACAATATCAGGGTTAATAGACTTCGGGCCTTTGAAACACTTCATACTTTATGATTGTTTTACAACTGAAAAAAGTTAATGAAACAAAGTCTGGTCAACCAAAATTGAAATAAAAAAGGTAGTGTTACAAATGACTTGAAATATTTTTACATACTTATAATCTTGCATACTTGCAGGTGAAGTTATGGTATGAGAAGAGAACCTTCGAGCTCATTATTACAATAATCAACGCTATAGATATGCCTATTACAACTGACGGGAAATTTCGAAACCCGTACTGCAAAATCTACCTGCTTCCAGATAGGAGGTAAGTTACTTTGTCCGACCCTTTAGCATAGGAAATCAGTCCCTTCAGGGGACAATAAATCTCATGGAATTCTTGAAACATACTTTTGTTAGGGTCACAATTTCATGGATTTCGTGGATTTTGATGAGAACATTATAAAGGTTGATTGATTTTAAAATACTTGAAGTATTGAAAGTTGTGTATTTGTAATGTTTTCATGTTAAATGTGACATTTTTATTGTATTGTTGTGTCTTCTTTTTCCATAGAGAAGATACAGAAATCCTTACCCCAAATGTGACTGGTTTTCTATATGCTTCACCTTGGGGTGAGCAAAGAACAATAAAGCGTTGATTGTGAAATGTTTCAGTGAGAAGAGTAAGCGGAGAACACGAACTGTTCAAAACACCAACGAGCCCAACTGGAACCAAACGTTCATGTACCAGCCGGTAAAACCTGAAGACTTCCCCGATAGGATGATAGAAATCACTGTATGGGATTATGACCGGATAGGGGCCAGTGAATTTCTCGGAGAGGTTTGTTGATTTTAATAAACACATTCATCCACCAACACGCTAAACAAACTCCCTAATGACTCACTATTTTTTGAGTAAAGCCCCTTTCAAATGCAATTTTATAAAACACATGTGTTCCGATGATCACAACACGTGTTCAGAGGAACACTAAATTCTAGTTTCACTTAGAACTTTGGTTAAGTTTTTGGTTTTGAGTCCTCTTGATAATCATAACTCTTGAATATATTTTATCTTAGTTGTTCCCCTTTAAACTTAGAATTTTTAAGTGCACTTGTTTCTTTAATTTCTCAAGTTACAGCTTTGAAAATTCACACGACTGTTTTTTTTATCATCCATACTACTTTGGGTGTGACATTTAGATCTTCTCTACAGTTTGAATGAGTTATTCCCCTTTACCAGCTAAACAGATAAAATGTAGGGCATCTGCTGATATTAAATTTGAATTATCCTTGATTCATTGAAAATTAACGTAGTAATTACATTGTACATCCTATCAGGGATGAATGTAAATAACACAACATTGTTATGCCCCCGAAGGGAGGCATATAGTAATCGCACTGTCCGTCCGTCCGTCCGAAATAATCTTGTCCTTGCTTCTTCTCCAAAACAGCTTGAGGGATTTCTTTGAAACTTCACAGGAGTGTTTGTCACGAAGCCTAGTTGTGCATGTCGTCAGGAATTTCTGCTCGGATTATTTTTGACTGAGTTATGGCCCTTTTTAGCAAAATCTTGTCCTCGCTTCTTCTCTAAATCCGCTTGAGGGATTTCATTGAAACTTCACAGGAGTGTTTATCACCAAGCCTTGTTGTGCATATCCTAAGGGTTTTCTGATCGGATTATTTTTGATGGAGTTATGGGCCTTTTTACCTAACCCTAGCCCTAAACCCTAACCCTAACCCTAAGGTAAATTTTGTTAACGCAATAGAGGTTACATTTTTTGTCCGATTGTCATGAAATTTGGTATGAATATTGATATTGATGATTTCTACACAAATTATTTAAATCATGTTGTTAAATTGACAAGGGGCCCCGCCCTGGGGATTTTAATTTTTATTTCTTTTAAATTCTGTTTTTAACCTTTGATTTTCTACAGTTATTAACCAGATTTTGACACAACCTTTATACCATCTTAAAATTCAATATTTCCTGAACAATTCATTCACTGGTTGTTCAGTGATAAAATTTGAAACAAAAATTTTAGTAGCAGGGTGAAAATTTCAAGTGTCAAAATCCAATATTTCTACCTGTCTTCAGCTATATTTAGGTATGATGTTTACCTGTTTATGGATCGATCAATGTCCGTTGTCCGTCCACACTTAGTTAGTTAACACTTTAGCGGTCACATTTTTGCCTCGATTGTTTTGAAACTTGGTCAGGATGTTTGTCCCAATGATTTCTCAGACGAGTTTGAATATGGGTCATCTGGGTCCAAAAGCTAGGTCACTGTTACTAAAAATAGAATTTTCTTGTTAACACTCTAGCGGTCACATTTTTGCTCCGATTGTCATGAAACTTGGTCAGGATGTTTTTCCCAATGATTTCTCAGACGAGTTCGAATATGGGTCATCTGGGTCCAAAAACTAGGTCACTGTTACTAAAAATAGAATTTTCTTGTTAACACTCTAGCAGTAACATTTTTGCTCTGATTGTCATGAAACTTGGTCAGGATGTTTGTCCCAATGATTTCTCGGACGAGTTTGAATATTGGTCATCTGGGTCCAAAAACTAGGTCACTGTTACTAAAAATAGAAAAACCTTGTCCAGGCTGTAAATTTGTTATATCTGATTGGATTTCAAAATAACTTGGCACAAATGTTCAACATGACAAGACGGTGTGTCAAGTACAATACCCATGTCGGTTGGTCCAAGGTCAAGGTCACTGTTACTAAAAATAGAATTTTCTTGTTAACACTCCAGAGGTCACATTTTTGCTCTGATTGTCATGAAACTTGGTCAGGATATCTGTCCCAGTAATTTCTCGGAGGAGTTGGAATATGGGTCATCTGTGTCCAAAAACTAGGTCACTGTTGCTAAAAATAGAATTATCTTGCCTTGGCTGTAAATTGGGATCCTTTCATCTTTCACATTATATGCATGCAGTATGCTTTGTCTTCCACAAGCATATTTTTCATTACATATGTTTATTTGATACATATGTATACCTATTCGATTTCAAAGCCGCATTTCGGGGGCATATGTCAATTGTTTTTTCTCTCTATTTTCGATGTTTTGGCATTAAGCCTTTTTCAAGATTATATACAGAAAATTTCTACATCTTTCTCATTGTTTACAGCACAGCCCATGAAATAGTAAACATATTAATGTCAATGTCATGAACATGTGTGACGTTGCACGTCAAATTCCATGCCAATAACCTGACATGTATCAATAAATATAATGTACCATGTATAAAAAGACTTTAATTACAAATTAGCCTTGTAGATAAAATTCACCGATTATTCTACATGAGTGTGTGTATGTGTATGAGTTGTGTATGTGTTTGTGTGTGTGAGAGCATTATTTGGTGTGAGCAATTGCATGTGGGTGTGTAATGCGTAACTGTGAGTGTGTGCATGTATATGTGTGCGCATGTCTCTGTGTGAGTGCCTTATTGTGTGTGAGTGTGTAATTGCATGTGAGTTCAAAATTGCGTGCGAGCGTGTGCGTGAAATTCAGTCAAATAATGAAGTAATTACTCAAGCAATTTGTGCTCACCTTAACCAGTTCATCAATTAAGCATAAGATTATGCTTGATTTCCAGGTAGGAAATGTGGATGGTCTGAAAGAAAAGTACTAGAGTAACGACCCTTTGTTTTGTGGTAGATTGCATTCCAATTTGCAAATATAGTCAGTCAGGATGTGAAGATGAATTTTACCTGAGGCCAATGTTTATTGAGTTATAGCCTATTGTTATTTTCAGTATAATAAAATCTTTTGTTTCCAACACTTGATTTGCTTTCAATACAGGGAAACCATGATTGTCAAATTTCTCATTGAGTATTAAGGCTGTAAAACATTATACAAAAATATTATTAGCAATAATCACAAGGGCCTCATTTTGATTCCACATTGTTAAGCCCCTGCACTGTATAGAAGAAGGAGGACATATCGTGATATCACTGATTAAACTTTTCCACTTACAGGTTTTGATAGATTTAACATCAGCCTGTTTGACAGATGAACCATACTGGTACCAGCTCAGTAACCATGACAACACAAGTCTACCACTTCCAAGCTCTTCTCCTAGAAATGTAAGTTAACCCTAATCTCCAGGAATACTGCTTATATAACATCTGCAACCAGTGTAGATCCAAATCAGCCTGTCCATCAGGTTTTACACAGTTCGCTTCTTGGTCAGAATTAATCTTATTATAGGCCTGTGGTATAATAATACCTCATAATTCTTTTGTATTATATTAGGCTGATTATCAAATTCATTTGGGATATAAGGATTCCTGCAACTTAATACATGTACATACCACTCTGTCAAACTTTTCAACCATTTACCAAAATTTTTAGGCGGGCATATTTTGTGGCATTTTGACACTCTTGTGAAACTCTAGTATGTCTAGTGCAGATCTAGATCAGACTCCAGGAACATGATGGGGGACATAGATCTACACTTGTTGCACCAGGGGTAAATGAAGTATTAGTGGTTAAGGCCAGACCACTGGTAACTACAAGCTTCTTCAGCAACTCACTACTCCGAGAACTGTGAACTTTCCTATTCTTTATTGTTATTAATTAAAACTCTGATTGGGGTAACTGAATCTGTAAATTTCATCTTAAAATTTTCCTACTTAATTGTTATAAAAACATTGTAGATCTTGTGAACAGAAAAAAAAACATGCAAGTTTTACTGATTTTCTAATATTCGTTGTATTCATGTTGGATTGTCTGTAACTGATGTTAGAACAGAAACGGACGAAAGCAAATAGCAGATATTTAACTTCTCTTGTTTTTAGAAAACCAGTAAGGATCCATATGATGTTCGTCACCAACAGCAGCAGCAGCAACAACAACAACAGCAACAGCAGCAGCCAGCACAACAAGTAGATCTTGGAGTCAATGTGGGTAACACACCTGAGGCAGACTTCAAAGACGACAGTATAGGTGTTGTAGGAGGTATAGTATGCTTTTAATAAGATAAACATTTAAAAGCAATTTTGTCCATTCTTTAAAGGTTAAACCATACTAGATGAATGGCATATTGGGCCCTTTGAATTGTTTATTAATGGTAGGTCACAACAAAAAAAACCCAGTTTTTTAATGATTTTTACCCTTACTTCAATCTCGTGTGAGATATATATGTTCCAGTATTACCAAAAAAATTGTAAACACCAAATAGGCATGCATAAATGAGGTTCACTTGCATTTTCCACTAGTGTAGATTATGAACATTCTTGGTGTTTATTTATCTTTTTTAGGTTCAGAAACATGCCGTAGACAGAGTTCTTTCAGTGGTACAAATGAGATGTTAGATGTCCCCGACAGAGGTCGAAGGTCAAAGTCCCCTACTCCAGATTCCAGAGAACATCACAGAAATAGGTCAAGGTCGCCTGCACCAGATAGAGGTCAAAGGGCAAGATCGCCTGCAGCTGATAGAGGTCAGAGAGCTAGGTCACCTGCTCCTCCTGATAGAGTTCAAAGATCAAGGTCACCAGCTCCAGAAAGAGGTCAGAGGTCAAGGTCACCAACTTCTGATAGAGATCAAGGTCTAACAAGGTCAAGATCACCTTCCTCACACCACCGAGTGCCTGAAACTGTAGCTCGCTCACTCTCACCCCCAGATCTCAGGTGAAATGCAGATTCAGTCACATTGTTGCTTCAGTTAAATTGCACTAGATATGCTTTAGAATGTTAAAAATGTATCCAGCTCATTTGAAAGGAAATACGACTTTAACATTGAACGAAGGAGTGAATAAAAAAACTGCTTCCAAAATTGAACTCCAACAAAATAGGTGCATTACTGAATTAAATTGAAAAATTCATGTGAGACAAAAATGCACAGATGAGAAAATCAGTTAGCTGTGGTAACAGTTCTTGTTGAAGAGTTATATAATGCTGTTTTTTATTTTTCTTTGCAGCAGACATTCCAGTAACAGCACACCTGTACGTATGCCAGGTCTGTCACCTACCAGTACCCCATCACCAAAGAAACGTCAACTTCCAGCAATACCTGTAGAGGCCCAAAGAGCTAGTAGGGACAGAGGTCAGTTAAATATGTGTAAAGGCTCAGAGGGCTAGTAGAGACAGAGGTTAGTTAAATATGTGTAAAGGCTCAGAGGGCTAGTAGGGACATAGGTTAATTAAATTCAATTGGAGGCCCAGAGGTTTAGTAGGGACAAAGGTAAGTTTAATACATGTAGAGGCCCAGAGGGCTAGTAGGGACAGAGGTTAGTTAAATACCTGTAGATACCCAAAGGGCTTATTGGGACAGAGGTTAGTTAAATACATGTAGATGCCCAGAGGGCTGGTAGGGACAGAGGTTAGTTAAATACATGTAGTGGCCCAGAGGGCTTAAAGAAACAGAGGTAAGTTTAATACATGTACATGCCCAGAGGTCTAGAAGGGATAAAGGTTAGTTTAATACATTAGTTAAATAAATTATTAAGTTAATTGCAGGTAGTTTGGACAGAATTTTGTAATGCAGTATATTGCAGGTACACATCTTAGTTTAGACAAAATTTTGTACTGCAGTATATTGTAGGTACACATCTTAGTTTAAACACAATTTTACTGCAGTATATTGTAGGTGCACATCTAAGTTTGGACAGAATTTTGTAATGTAGTACATTGCAGGTACACATCTTAGTTTGGACAGAATTTTGTACTGCAGTACACTGCAGACTCTTTATAACGTGGTATAGCGGGTCCATCATCCCGACCGCGTTAATAAGTGTAACCGCGTTATATTTTCCCGCGCAAAATACATGCCCTGATTTTCCCGCGAAAAATACATGACCCGATTTTCCCACGCAAATATACTACCTAATACACAACTAACGAGATTATGCATAATTCCACGTAACGTCATGATTCCCCACACTGTACTCGACAAATAATATTTCTTACAAGACATACAATTACCAAATTTCAAATAAAAAAGCGAAACGGCAAAAGACTGACTAATAACACCAAGATCAAAATCGGATCGGCCTTAAATTATTGTAATGGAATCAAAGACCGTATATCAAGTTTGTTTAGATGCCTGCAGAAGTATTTTATTTTTTTATGACACAAACTCTGACATTTACGAAGTAAATGTAAAATAAATATTAAAACACTAACCATCGTGAACATATTCCATAATTTATAAATTACATCCTAATTTTATCTCCAGTATAATAATTTTATTTCAGTATCATTGCATCATCAACCAACTTAAACCAGCTAAAAAATGCCAAATGTCACGTACACACTTCTTGCAGATCAAACGATTTCATAGCAGAGCCAACAAAACATCACAGTCTCGATACAAGCCGACATTTTTCTTTGAAGTCCCATTTCATTGACAGATATTATCGCTGTTTACCTCCATAGTAAAAAAATGCAACATCCATGAAATTAACAGGAAGGCGGATCAAAGCAAAATGTACATCAATGAACTACCGACAGGTTTAAAACATGATTGGGAATATTTTTTTGTTTCTTTCTGAATTGTGCGGATTATGTGATAATTATAGAGACAATCGAATTTAGTAATGGATCAATGATAAACAGTAAGTAAGCATTCACAAGTTTGCCTCGGGCTGATATCTGTCACTGGGAAGGTGTTAAAACACGGTTGTTTTAGGGATAAAATGTGTGCGTTACTTATATACATGTTACAATTGTGAATTCCGGTTTCGATTTATTTGCCGTTTTACGATCAAAAATGACTTCCGGTTTCAATTTTTTGCCGTTTCATGGTAAAAAATGGACTTAGAAAAAAAATAGGGGATCCATGGGACGACCGCATTATAATGGAGCGCGGATCTAAACGAAGCGTGTTATAAAGAGTCCGCAGTGTATATTGCAGCTACACATCTTAGTTTGGACAGAATTTTGTACTGCAGTATATTATAGGTACACATTTTATTTTTTTTTACAGAATTTTGTACTGCAGTATATTGTAGGTACACATCTTTGTTTGGACAGAATTTATACTGCAGTGTATTGCAGGTACGCGTCTTAGTTTGGACAGAATTTTGTACTGCAGTGTTTTGCTTGTACACATCTTAGTTTGGACAGAATTTGGTACTGCAGTGTATTGCTTGTACGCGTCTTAGTTTGGACAGAATTTTGTACTGCAGTGTATTGCTTGTACACATCTTAGTTTGGACAGAATTTTGTACTGCAGTATATTGTAGGTACACATCTTTGTTTGGACAGAATTTATACTGCAGTGTATTGCAGGTACGCGTCTTAGTTTGGACAGAATTTTGTACTGCAGTGTTTTGCTTGTACACATCTTAGTTTGGACAGGATTTGGTACTGCAGTGTATTGCTTGTACGCGTCTTAGTTTGGACAGAATTTTGTACTGCAGTGTATTGCTTGTACACATCTTAGTTTGGACAGAATTTTGTACTGCAGTATATTGTAGGTACACATCTTATTTTTTTTTACAGAATTTTGTACTGCAGTATATTGTAGGTACACGTCTTAGTTTGGACAGAATTTTTGTACTGCAGTATATTGTAGGTACACATCTTAGTTTGGACAGGATTTGGTACTGCAGTGTATTGCAGGTACGCGTCTTAGTTTGGACAGAATTTTGTACTGCAGTATATTGCAGGTACACATATAGCAGAGGCCACAAACTGTAGTTACACAGGGACAATAATTCATGCAAATAAATTACATTAATAAGACAAAAGATGAATGATTATATTGCTCATGTTAATTAGGGTGAAATATAAAACATGTAAATTTAACTTGCACAAAGACATAATGTATTAATTCCGCAGTATACACCTCACCTATTACCAAACTGGATTTGACAAGTTGACTTGTTATTTGATCTCCAGTTACACAAGAATTGGAAGAACGAGCTCGCATGATGAAACAGAGGATCATGCGTCAAGCCGAGGGTTCTGGGATGCCTCATTCTGACAGCGAAGGTTACCGTCTCAGTCGTCAGACTAGAGAAAATAGGTCAAGATCACGTGACAGAGCTTTTGATAGGGAATATGATTTTCGACTAGGCCGCGATTTTGATAGATCTTACCATCAAAGGAGAAGAAAAGGTAGTTTGTCTAATTACTTCTTTGAATATTATACAGTTATTGCCTTTTGAAGAGAACAGTGCGATATTTAATCAACCTGTGAAAATTGATATCAACTGAGGATAAAGTGTAGGGTGATCACTTTTCACAGGCAATAAAAACATGTCTTGACCAAGTCACTATATATATTTTATATCTCTTTTAACTCAGTACCTTGTACTCCTTTCTTGTTTAACCCTTTCCTGTATAGATACACCTGTATTGCTAGGGCGAATAGTTTAGATCCAGATCAGCCGGCACATCCGTGCCGTCTGATCAGGATCTAAACTGTTCGCTTTTTGATTCATTAGGTTATTTCTGACCAAAATGCGACCAGTGCAGATCCTGATCTGACGGCATGGATGAGCCGGCTGATCTGGATCTACACTGGTCGCACATGCGTAAAAATGCGTATGTATCAAGGAAAGGGTTAAAAAAACAGCAATAGGTTTTTCTCATAAACTGAATGAGAGATGTGCAGGTTGATCTGGGACAATACTGTTCACAAATGGGGCGCGCCACGGGAAAAGGTACCTTCGGTCATATTTTGTGACATTTTAGTTGTTACTATATATAGAAAGAACTTGCAACTCTCCATTAATTTCTCATAACTAAAATGTGCTTCTCTTACATATTTTGACAATAAATTCATATTTTTAACGTGAAATGCATAATAATTAATGTCGTCTGCTCGACGTTATGACGTCATTTCAAGGATTAACGTCAACTGTCCGGATGTACCTTTTCCCGTGACGCGCCCCAAAATGTAACAAATGCTTTGCTGGTTGCTTACACCATGGATACACACATGTAGTGTGTGACAAGTGTAGATCTCTGATTTGGATCTAACACTGTTCTCTTCTTGGTTAGAAATAATCTTACGAGTCTAAAAGTGAAGAGTTAAGATCCTGACCAGAATGCATGGATGTGCGTGTTGATCTCTACTGGTTGCCCTGGGATATGTGCAATATCCCTTGGTGTGCAAGGAGAGCTTGCTAATACAGGAAGGATTGGTTTGGTTGTAGAATTTGGTGACGACGATGCACAGAGTGATGCTTCAGAGACGAGTGACATGTCAGAGGTGTCAAAAGTTAGCACAATCAGTCTGCGGTCCACACAG
Source organism: Corbicula japonica (assembly GCA_038501625.1). Classification (NCBI taxonomy): domain Eukaryota; kingdom Metazoa; phylum Mollusca; class Bivalvia; order Venerida; family Cyrenidae; genus Corbicula; species Corbicula japonica. The sequence goes on along the minus strand of JAZAYU010000044.1, from coordinate 4,975,741 downwards.
TCAGAGAGACCGAGAAAGTTCAGGTAATACTGTCATATTGTTTCTATATAGAAGTCAATGCAGCATCAGATCTTCTCCCTTACTGCATTACATCAAGTCTGTGGGGAATGACATCTCTTAAATTGGGCACATTATAAGAAATGGTATCTTCAATCATATTTGTGACATTTTATTTAGTCACTGTAAAGAATTATTAATATTTGTTGAAAAATGTTTTTCATAATCATTGCTTAAAACGCAAGTCAAATTAAACTAAGCAAACAAACCATTAAGTAGTTCAGAGTAGCCTTTTCAAATGTTTTTAGTGAGTTTACATCTCGAATGGAAAGTCGAGGCACCCCAATGCCAGCTCGGCGAGCACCACCCCGTAGCTCAAGTAACGACAGTACAGGGTTTGAGAAAACTGATGGCAGCCAATCAGATTCAGCAGTGTCAAGCAGTATCACAGAGGGCCGGAGTAAGCGTCGACCAAGCTTAGGTCATAAAATGGCAGCTTTTGTTGGGCTCCGACGTAGAAGTAGTAGTGCTAATCAATTAGGTAACCTTGTGTGATTTTCTTTGCTTTGAATGCTCCTCACCTGAAGAACTTATTTTGCAGATTTTATAGAAGATTTTCAGTGGCTCACCCAGTGTTCTTATTTTGAGGTGGTGGTGGGTTAGATTTCCCTGCCAATGTTTACCATGGGATCCTGCTATTTGAATGAAACAGCTGCCATTTTGTTTGTTGTGAGCCCAGAGTCCATTTTGTTTTTCACTAAACTGCCTTCTGCTTTGTAATATATTGAAACCAATGCTCACACCCAGAATTGTGTACTATATAGCACATATTCAGTGTCTGGCCAACTTGTTTGTAGTGAACATTATATATTGTTCCTTTCCTTGATTTTTTAACCGTTTACTCAATGGATATGGCCTATGTGGTATGTGCAGCCAGTGTATATCCAGACCAGCAGGCACATCTGTGCAGTCTGATCAGGATCTACACTGGTTTCTTATAGATTTATTAGGTTATTTCTTTACAAGAAGCACAGTGTAGATCCTGATTATGCTGTGTGTATATGCAGACTGATCTGGATCTACACAGTTGTCTATGCTGTGTGTATATGCAGACTGATCTGGATCTACACAGTTGTCTATGCTGTGTGTATATGCAGACTGATCTGGATCTACACAGTTGTCTATGCTGTGTGTATATGCAGACTGATCTGGTTCTACACAGTTGTCTATGCTGTGTGTATATGCAGACTGATCTGGTTCTACACAGTTGTCTATGAAATAACAGCTATATCCTAAGGAGTACAGGGTTACACTTGTAGTTTTACAACCTTTGAAGCTTGTAGAATGCATATTGAGTTGTTTACCAGCTGTATTGTTAGCCAGTTACATCATGGATTATACCCCATGTGTGACCAGGGTAGATCCAGATCACATCACATCTGTGCAGTCTGATCTAGATCTACACTCTTCTAGTCTTTGTCAGAAATACTCGGATGAATCTAAAAGTGAACAATTTTAATCTTGATCTACACTGGTTGCCCAGACTGCACAGATATGCATGCTGATCTGGATCTACACATGTGTCCTATGTAAGTAAAGGTATACTAAGAGAAAAATATTTAACTTTAGGTCTTGCTGACCAATCATTGTTAAGCTTCACTAAGTTTATTTTACAGTTGTGCCCATGAATTACTAAGATGTTTGGCCATATGTCTAGATTGTTCTTATCTACAAATATACATATATTTAACAGATAGGCTCTTGTTTGTTTTAGGAAAATGTTACATAATTATGGTTTTATTGTGGAATTGATAACTTTTCATTGATGTTAACACATTGATGTTAACACGGCATTTGTCACATTTGTGATCCTTGTCAATCCAGATCAGTCTGGTAATCCGCAAAGTCTGATCAGGTTTACACTGTAAGCTATTCAATTAACAACATTATGTTTTTAGATGGACGGAAGCGTAGTTCATTTGCAAGGTGTGAAGAGGTAATACCTGCTGAAGGAGGCCGCATGTTCAAACAGGGTAGCAGGGAATCTACTGATGGCAGTATTAGCAGTGACTCTGGCAGTGTGTAAGTACAATGTTAGCAGTGACTAGCAATTTGTAAGTACAGTGTTAGCAGTGACTCTGGCAGTTTGTAAGTACAGTGTTAGCAGTGACTCTGGCAGTTTGTAACTATAATGTTAGCAGGGACTCTGGCATTGTGTAACTATAGTGTTAGCAGTGACTCTGGCATTGTGTAACTATAGTGTTAGCAGTGACTCTGACATTGTGTAACTATAATGTTAGCAGTGACTCTGGCATTGTGTAACTATAGTGTTAGCAGTGACTCTGGCAGTTTGTAAGTACAGTTTTAGCAGTGACTCTGGCATTGTGTAACTATAGTGTTAGCAGTGACTGGCAGTTTGTAAGTACAGTTTTAGGAGTGACTCTGGCATTGTGTAACTATAATGTTAGCAGTGATTCTGGCATTGTGAAACTATAATGTTAGCAGTGACTCTGGCATTGTGTAACAATAGTGTTAGCAGTGACTCTGGCATTGTATAACTTAGTGTTAGCAGTGACTCTGGGAGTTTGTTAGTACAGTGTAAGCAGTGACTCTGGCATATTGTAATTATAATGTTGACAGTGACTCTGTTATTATGTAACTATAATGTTAGCAGTGACTTTGGCATTGTGTAACTATAGTGTTGGCAGTGACTCTGGCATTGTGTAACAATAGTGTTAGCAGTGACTCTGTTATTATGTAACTATAATGTTAGCAGTGACTTTGGCATTGTGTAACTATAGTGTTAGCAGTGACTCTAGCAGTTTGTAAGTACAGTGTTAGCAGTGACTCTGGCATTGTGTAACTATAATGTTAGCAGGGACTCTGGCATTATGTAACTATACTGTTAGCAGTGACTCTGGCATTGTGTATCTATAGTGTTAGCAGTGACTCTGGCAGTTTGTAAGTACAGTGTAAGCAGTGACTCTGGGAGTTTGTAACTATAGTGTTAGCAGTGACTCTGGCATTGTATAACTATAGTGTTAGCAGTGACTCTGGCAGTTTGTAAGTACAGTGTAAGCAGTGACTCTGGGAGTTTGTAACTATAATGTTAGCAGGGACTCTGGCATTGTGTAACTTTAGTGTTAGCAGTGACTCTGGCACTGTGTAACTATAATGTTAGCAGTGACTCTGGCACTGTGTAACTATAATGTAAGCAGGGACTCTGTCATTGTGTAACTATAGTGTTAGCAGTGACTCTGGTATTGTGTAACTATAGTGTTAGCAGTGACTCTAGCAGTTTGTAAGTACAGTGTTAGCAGTGACTCTGGCATTATGTAACAATGTTAGCAGTGACTCTGGCATTGTGTAACTATAGTGTTAGCAGTGACTCTGGCATTGTATAACTATAGTGTTTGCAGTGACTCTGGCAGTTTGTTAGTACAGTTTAAGCAGTGACTCTGGCAGTTTGTAAGTACAGTGTTAGCAGTGACTCTGGCATTGTATAACTATAGTGTTAGCAGTGACTTTAGCAATGACTCTGGCATTGTATAACTATAGTGTTAGCAGTGACTCTGGCAGTTTGTAAGTACAGTTTAAGCAGTGACTCTGGCATTGTATAACTATAGTGTTAGCAGTGACTCTGCCAGTTTGTAAGTACAGTGTTAGCAGTGACTCTGGCATTGTGTAACTATAATGTTAGCAGTGACTTTTGCATTGTGTAACTATAATGTTAGCAGTGACTCTGGCATTGTGTAACTATAATGTTAGCAGTGATTCTGGCATTGTGTAACTGAAATGTTAGCAGTGACTCTGGCATTGTATAACTGTAGTGTTAGCAGTGACTCTGGCATTGTTTAACTATAGTGCTTGCATTGACTCTTGCATTGTAAAACTATAGTGTTAGCAGTGACTCTGGCAGTTTGTAAGTACAGTTTTAGCAGTGACTCTGGCATTGTGTAACAATAATGTTAGCAGTGACTCTGGCATTGTGTAACTATAGTGTTAGCAGTGACTGTGGCATTGTGTAACTATAGTGTTAACAGTGACTCTGGCAGTTTGTAAGTACAGTGATAGCAGTGACTCTGGCATTGTATAACTATAGTGTTAGCAGTGACTCTGGCAGTTTGTAAGTACAGTGTTTGCAGTGACTCTGGCATTGTGTAACTATAATGTTAGCAGTGACTTTGGCATTGTGTAACTATAATGTTAGCAGTGACTCTGGCATTGTGTAACTATCATGTTAGCAGTGACTCTGGCATTGTGTAACTATAGTGTTAGCAGTGACTCTGGCATTGTGTAACTATAGTGCTTGCATTGACTCTTGCATTGTATAACTATAGTGTTAGCAGTGACTCTGGCAGTTTTTAAGTACAGTTTTAGCAGTGACTCTGGCATTGTGTAACTATAATGTTAGCAGTGATTCTGGCATTGTGTTACTATAATGTTAGCAGTGACTCTGGCATTGAGTAACAATAGTGTTAGCAGTGATTCTGGCAGTTTGTATGTACAGGGTTAGCAGTGACTCTGGCATTGTGTAACTATAATGTTAGCAGTGACTCTGGCATTGTGTAACTATAGCGTTAGCAGTGACTCTGGCAGTTTGTAACTATCATGTTAGCAGTGACTCTGGCAGTTTGTAAGTACAGTGTTAGCAGTGACTATGGCATTGTATAACTATAGTGTTAGCAGTGACTCTGGCAGTTTGTAAGTACAGTGTTAGCAGTGACTCTGACATTGTGTAACTATACTGTTAGCAGTGACTCTGGCAGTGTGTAAGTACAGTGTTAGCAGTGACTCTGGCATTTTATAACTATAGTGTTAGCAGTGACTCTGGCAGTTTGTAAGTACAGTGTAAGCAGTGACTCTGGCATTGTGTAACTATAATGTTAGCAGTGACTCTGGCATTGTGTAACTATAGTGTTAGCAGTGACTCTGGCAGTTTGTAAGTACAGTGTTAGCAGTGACTCTGGCATTGGGTAACTATGATGTTAGCAGGGACTCTGGCATTGTGTAACTGTAATGTTAGCAGGGTCTCTGGCATTGTGTAACTATAATGTTAGCAGGGACTCTGGCATTGTGTAACTATTGTGTTAGCAGTGACTCTGGCAGTTTGTATGTACAGTGTTAGCAGTGACTGGCATTGTGTAACTATAATGTTAGCAGGGACTCTGGCATTGTTTAACTTAAGTGTTAGCAGTGACTCTGGCATTGTGTAACTATAATGTTAGCAGTGACTCTGGCATTGTGTAACTACAATGTTAGCAGTGACTCTGGCATAGTATAACTATAGTGTTAGCAGTGAATCTGGCATTGTGTAACTATAATGTTAGCAGTGACTCTGGCAGTTTGTATGTACAGTGTAAGCAGAGACTCTGGCATTGTGTAACTATAATGTTAGCAGGGACTCTGGCATTGTGTAACTGTAATGTTAGCTGGGACTCTGGCATTGTGTAACTATAATGTTAGCAGTGATTATGGCATTGTGTAACTATAATGTTAGCAGTGACTCTTGCATTGTGTAACTATAATGTTAGCAGGGACTCTGGAATTGTGTAACTATCATGTTAGCAGGGACTCTGGCATTGTGTAACTGTAATGTTTGCAGGGACTCTGGCATTGTGTAACTGTAATGTTAGCAGTGACTCTGGCAGTTTGTAACTGTAATGTTAGCAGGGACTCTGGCATTGTGTAACTATAATGTTAGCAGTGACTCTGGCATTGTGTAACTGTAATGTTAGCAGGGACTCTGGCATTGTGTAACTGTAATGTTAGCAGGGACTCTGGCATTGTGTAACTATAATGTTAGCAGGGACTCTGGCATTGTGTAACTATAATATTAGCAGGGACTTGGGCAGTTTGTAACTATAGTGTTAGCAGGGACTCTGGCATTGTGTAACTATAATGTTAGCAGGAACTCTGGCATTGTGTAACTGTAATGTTAGCAGGGACTCTGGCATTGTGTAACAATAATATTAGCAGGGACTTGGGCAGTTTGTAACTATAGTGTTAGCAGTAACTCTGGCAGTTTGTAAGTACCGTGTAAGCAGTGACTCTGGCATTGTGTAACTATAATGTTAGCAGTGACTCTGGCAGTTTGTAACTATAGTGTTAGCAGTTACTCTGGCAGTTTGTAAGTACAGTGTAAGCAGTGACTCTGGCATTGTGTAACTATAATGTTAGCATTGACTCTGGCATTGTGTAACAATATTGTTAGCAGTGACTCTGGCAGTTTGTAAGTACAGTGTAAGCAGCGACTCTGGCATTGTGTAACTAAAATGTAAGCAGTTACTCTGGCAGTTTGTAACTATAGTGTTAGCAGTGACTCTGGCAGTTTGTAAGTACAGTGTTAGCAGTGACTCTAGCAGTTTGTAACTATAGTGTTAGCAGTGACTCTGGCAGTTTGTAACTATAATGTTAGCAGGGACTCTGGCAGTTTGTAAGTACAGTGTTAGCAGTGACTCTGGCAGTTTGTAACTATAATGTTAGCAGGGACTGGCAGTTTTGTTTCTTTCTGAATTGTGCGGATTATGTGATAATTATAGGGACAATCGAATTTAGTAATGGATCAATGATAAACAGTAAGTAAGCATTCACAAGTTTGCCTCGGGCTGATATCTGTCACTGTCACTGTTAAAACACGGTTGTTTTAGGGATAAAATGTCTTATGTACATGTTACAATTGTGACATCCGATTTTGATTTATTTGCCGTTTTACGATCAAAAATGACTTCCGGTTTCGATTTTTTTGCCGTTTCATGGTAAAATATGGACTTAAAAAATAGGGGATCCACGGGACGACCGCGTTATAATGGAGCGCGGATCTAAACGAAGCGCGTTATAAAGAGTCCGCAGTGTATAGTGTTAGCAGGGACTCTGGCAGTTTGTAACTATAGTGTTAGCAGTGACTCTGGCAGTTTGTAACTATAATGTTAGCAGGGACTCTGGCAGTTTGTAACTATAGTGTTAGCAGTGACTCTGGCAGTTTGTAACTATAATGTTAGCAGGGACTCTGGCAGTTTGTAAGTACAGTGTTAGCAGTGACTCTGGCAGTTTGTAACTATAGTGTTAGCAGGGACTCTGGCAGTTTGTAACTATAGTGTTAGCAGTGTCTCTGGCAGTTTGTAACTATAGTGTTAGCAGGGACTCTGGCAGTTTCTAACTATAATGTTAGCAGGGACTCTGGCAGTTTGTAACTATAGTGTTAGCAGTGACTCTGGCAGTTTGTAACTATAATGTTAGCAGGGACTCTGGCAGTTTGTAAGTACAATGTTAGCAGTGACTCTGGCAGTTTGTAACTATAGTGTTAGCAGGGACTCTTGCAGTTTGTAACTATAATGTTAGCAGGGACTCTGGCAGTTTGTAACTATAATGTTAGCAGGGACTCAAGCGAATTAATTTATTAAATATTAAACATTTTTAAATCAGTATACTTTCTTGAAGTTTTATCTGCAGTATATTTATAACTGTTTTAAGATGGTGAAAGTCAGCTCAAATAGTTCTTCATAATAATATATTATCATTTAGACAGGTAATGGTGTTTTCTTTGACAGGCTATGGTTACCTCCCGGAATGCGGCTCGGTGCTGACAGTCAGTTTGGGGACTTTGTTGAGGGCCTAGGTCCAGCTCAGCTTGTTGGCAGGCAGGTGTTAGGCTCAGCATGTCTCGGTGAGATACAGCTCGGCTTGTATGACAGGAAAGGACATTTAGAAGTTGAGGTGATAAGAGCCAGAGGGCTTCTGGCTAAATCTGGCGCTAAAATTCTTCCAGGTAAACATGTCACCTCGTTATTATTATTTACTATGTGATAAAACTTGTTTAAATTAACAGGGATTGAAGGAAACATTTGATACCTTATGAATTATTCTTAAGGTTGCCATGGTGCTTTAAGTTCTTATGTACTGTTGTACATAGGTTTTAAGTTTATGTTAGTTTGTTTTTACATACATGAATCATAAAATTGTGCCATGAATCTTTAATCTTTTTCTGTACCTAAGAAATCAGTTTAAATATTTACTGTTACACAGGGTTAAATTAATTTCTCAAGAATAATTGGATGTTTCAATTCTGCTGAAAAATGCACACATTATAACTAGTGCTTAATGTTTACACATGTATATACTTAAGAAAAGTGTAATGATTTCCCTGTTTGATATCCGTGTATCCTGTTGCAGCCCCCTATGTGAAGGTGTACCTGATTGAGGGGAAACACTGTGTGGAGAAGCAGAAGACAACGGTTGCTAGGAGAACACTGGACCCTCTCTACCAGCAACAGCTCATGTTTACAGAACCTTACACTGGCAAAATACTACAGGTACTTCGGTCACTATGCTGGATTCAGTGCTGTTATTATTATGTTTCCCCTTAAGTGATAGCATAGCGGTTTTCAGGAGATGATATTAATCAGATTGCTATCAATAGCCACACCTTATATGCACTTATAACACTTGGAAAATCTGTTTTAATTGTAGCCCTTTTTTTATAAACAAGTCCTTACAAAATAATGCCAATATGAGAAGGGTCTAAGTTTGAATCACATTATAAATAAGTAAATACAGTTCTTTGAATCAGTCTTCCGGGTAATTACGGAGCTCATTTATGGTGGCTGTAAGATAGAGCGGGGATTATATATTTGAAAGCAACTCCCAGTGACTGGCTGAATGGGACGTCAGTTTTGTTGTTGAACTATTTAATTACAAGTACGGATGGCATTGAGTACTCAAGTAACCAAGTACTTGATTGATTGTCTGAGTATCGAATACTAAATCTGCTACTTGAGTACTCAAATAAAAAAATATTTTTATAAGGAATCCATTTGTTTTTTTCAAATTCATATATAGTATGATTTTAATGATTTGGCAAGGTAAAGATAAGGCACAGTGCGCGATACTTTTAATCAATGCTGGTGACACAATTAACACCTTGAAATTCATGAGGTTATTTCAAACCAAAAAGTACATTGCAGTATGTGTGAATTGATCTGGATCTACTCTAGTTGCCTCTGTTGTAACAGGCATCAAGGCTCCATTAACACATTTGTTTTCTCTTTCAGTTGACGGTGTGGGGCGATTATGGTCGAATGGATCGTAAAGTGTTCATGGGTGTGGCTCAGATTATGCTTGACCAGTTAGATCTTTCGAACATTAACATAGGCTGGTACAAACTGTATACAAGCTCCTCATTGGTTGGTCACCATTCTTCGACTGGTACCCTAACCGCAAGCAGAAAGGGATCCAGCACATCTTTAGATAGTGGATATAATAATAGTACACGGACCTAGCTAATCCTGTTCACTTTTATAGGAACCTTGTATTCAAATTTTTCAAATTCTTCACAGTGTTCATTTCAAAAGCGTTGAGCTTGATAAATTGAAGGAAACCCTTGCAGCATGTCAATTGACCAATGGATTTGCAGGACATTCAAAAGTTGTTCAAGGGAAGTAAATATCTGCTATGTATGCTAATGCCTTCCAGATTAAGAGAAGTGAATCCCCAAAGAGCAGTAGTGTATTCCAAGGTAAGAGATGGTGGACAGATTCAATGACAGACTGTGGCATTGTGGAACAATAACATAACAGTTGTCACTAGGTTCAAACGTCTACAGAACTGAGTGAAATGAATTACTGGGAAAGCCAACGTCTTGTGTGTGTGTGTGTGGGGGGGGGGGGGGGGAGACAGCTTCAGTTGATTTCAGTACCGTAAAATAAATTGTATCAAGCAGAAAGACATGCAATATCATTTTCTGGTAACCAATCACAGCATGGAATATGTTAAAAGTCACATTTTGGCTCTAAACAAAACCAGCTGTTTGTAATTGAGAAACATGCCTAGCCTCTATTCCAGCTGAAAGCCACACCATGTCATTTCTAGAGGGTAAAAGCTTGAACTGTGAATGAGTAGGGCTTGTAATCAGAAAATGATGGTGTATTAAGAGAACTGTAAGTTGTTGATTTTGTGTTTTTATTGTTAAACCACTTGTTGGGATTGTAATGAATCATCAGATGTTTACTGAATGCAGTTATGTTGACACATTCAATATATGGTAAACAATAGATATGGCATTTATTTAATAAGAAACATTTCTTCAATTACTTCCTAAGCATTTAAAAACTACTTCAGACATTTGAATGGTACGCTATTATTCCCCTTTCAGTTTTAATTTAAACATAGATGTATAATGGTATATGTATCAGTATTAATTTGGGGAAAATAATTTGTCATGGCCTTCCCCAATGTAACTGATAAACAATAACATTTCTAACATTCCAAGCAATTTTAACTTGACAGATCATAAAAGTATCTATGAAAACTACTGTCTTCACTATATCATGTTGTTTAACTGGTTCTAAATTGGGATAGATTTTGCACAAGCCAAAAATGACCATTTACTAAAGGACACACAATTTGAAAATATTCTTAAAGGGAGATGTGCAGGATTGATGAATGGAACAGATTTGCGAAAAGAGTTATTAATCAGTTGAATATCATTATTTGAAGCTCAAATATTGATTTACACCCGAAATATTTCAAACCAATATTTTATAAACAAGATATATATAATGGTGTTTCCTATCCTATGTGACGCACAAAGGTTAGCTATTTTTGTATTTCCCACGTAAAGCCGCGGTGGTTTTTGGGATTGTCATGTGATCACTTCAACCATAATACGCATTCGGTGTACCTTGCCGACTATCGACCTCGCCATTTGTTTCAAAATGCCTGGGCCACCACGAATAGTAAGCTGAATGACCAAGTGACATTCCCATGATCGCTAAATTTAGAATTTATTTTTGTATAGGGATTTCTTCAGCGGATTGTTTTCAGTTCCGGTAAAATGTTAAAATTAACTGAAAACTTCCTCCTGGAGAGTTTGAAATGTAGAGTTTAGTGAAAAGTACACGTAAGTGTTACATAGATCGATCTGTTTACGATTTTACCGAGTACACCTGCTCTACCCTGCACATCTCCCTTTAACTTGTAATAATTTGTGATTTTATTTTGTCAAGTATGGTACATTGTTCTTTTTTGGAATGTTTCCGATATCAAATGTGCAACCAGTTCAAATCTTGATAAGCCGGCACATTTGTGCAGTCTGATCAGGATCTACACTTTTCACATCTTGGTCAGAAATAATCTACAAATCTGAAAGTAAACAGTGTAGATCCTGATCAGATTGCATGGATGTGCAGGCTGATCTGATCTATGCAGGCTGTTCAGAATATACACTTGTTTCACGTAGATATCCATAGAGTAAAGAACAAACATTAAACCATCTTGCAGTAAAGTGGTTTAACATTTATCCTTTATTCATGATAAAGTAAATAGATTACTGAAAAAGCACATTAACTAAGTTTTACAGAGTAGAATGTTGTGTTAGGGCAGGTAAGGTGTATCTATGTACAGATGTGAACAGGACCACTTGGAGTAAGGCATGAACAATAATCATTATTAATGATGAAGAAAACATAGGTCACATTAAACATTGTAAACAAGAAAATCATCAATAACAACATTAAGATAATTGAAAACCCAGAGCAGTATTTTGCCTAAAAATTTAATTTCAGAATTCAGTAACATTGTATTATTGTGAAGTGGCTCAGTGTGTAATGAGTGTACAGACATTGTGCCAGTATCAGTAACACAGTGTGCTGGTTGACTCTCAGTGTACAGACATTGTGCCAGTATCAGTAACACATAGTGTGCTGGTTGACTCTCAGTATCAGTAACACAGTGTGCTGGTTGACTCTCAGTGTACAGACATTGTGCCAGTATCAGTAACACATAGTGTGCTGGTTGACTCTCAGTGTACAGACATTGTGCCAGTATCAGTAACACATAGTGTGCTGGTTGACTCTCAGTGTACAGACATTGTGCCAGTATCAGTAACACATAGTGTGCTGGTTGACTCTCAGTGTACAGACATTGTGCCAGTATCAGTAACACATAGTGTGCTGGTTGACTCTCAGTGTACAGACATTGTGCCAGTATCAGTTACACATAGTGTGCTGGTTGACTCTCAGTGTATGACTAGGACTTATCCCTTACTCCCTCGATCTAAACCATTAGAGATACCTGTAGACCCTGATCATAGTGTGAACTGACATGATCCAGAATTGTCTACATGCATCAAGAATGCTTGTCTGAATGTCAAACAGTGTAGACCCTGGTCAGTGTGTGAACTGAACCATTAGAGATACTTGTAGACCCTGATCGGTGTGTGAACTGACATGATCCAGAACGGATGTAAACCATTGTCTACATGCATCAAGAATGCTTGTCTGAATGTCAAACAGTGTAGACCCTGGTCAGTCTGCACTGGTTGGATAGACCCTTCTTGTTATGGTGCATCATATGTTGTTACAGAAGTAATCCTGAGAACCGGACTGTTGAACATTTTGGCCTGGAAGTTGTATGTCATTTGATATCAAACAGTTGGATAAAATATATGAGCTATGCAGTTCAACTTTGCAAAACCATTTTTTATTCAAAAATAGGAAAAGCAATTTTGGTGTTATGTTCATTTTCATATGTATACTTACTTATTGTTTTATATCAAGTTGGATTCTTAATCCAATCTTTGACATTGGGGCATATATTTACTCATGTAAAAAAACAACAGTTTTATAACTTAAAATTCTGTTGACAAAAATTCTCATACTTCTGTTGAAAATCACTATTTTGTGGGAAGAAGGTATTTTGTTGGAAAGAAAACATCAGAAAATTGAGTCGCTCAGACTGTTTGTTTTGTTTAGATTTGAACTCTTCTCAATAGCCATGAAAATGTGGATATTATTCCCTTAATAATAGTAATTATGATTATTCACATTATTTTAATTCCCAGGCTCTCTTGCCAGGAATACTACATTGGATTTAATTCACAGTCATAGTTAAATAAAGTCAAAACTCATTGTGTCAGAATCGCTCAAGTCTAAACTTTGATTGTTTCAAAGGCAATTATGGTCCCATCAAAATTTGTTATAGACCTTCTGTGTTTAAGTGGAAGATTTACAAAAGTCTGGATTCTGTACTGATGAAATGTGTTGGACTTTGTTCTTTTCTGCTGTATAAAATGTAGTATATACATGAAATTCAACAAAACTGACATGAGCAATGTGTTTTTGTTAAATCCATATGAACGACTGCAGATAGAGTGAGGGGAAATAAGACTGATGTCTTTCAATTATGACTACTGTAATGATGTAAATTTGTGCATGTTAAAATGGTTGTTTTATCAAAATGTGTTGTGTGTTCATATATAAAGGGCAGTTGTGTATTTCCCTGTTATATTGCTGTATCGGACTTGTCACAGAGGGCAGTTGTGTATTTCCCTGTTATATTGCCGTATCGGACTTGTCACAGAGGGCAGTTGTGTAATACCCTGTTATATTGCCATGTCGGACTTGTCACAGAATGTCTCCCTGCAATATACTGTGATATTTGTAAATTATTTGAGGAATAGTTTATGTGCAAAGCAAAAATGACAGTTTGTTGTTGGCATCACTTATGGCTGTGTGTTCCCAAACTGCTATCTCCCACAGACTTTAACGCGTGTCACATGTAACTAACAATGATATTTTCATTGTTGATAGAAGATTCTCCATTTAAAAATAGCATATTTTAAAGGTACATGCAGGTTATAAGAAATTGTTGTATGTCACTCAAGTTTTATTCTGTAGCGAGATGAACAATTTAAAATAAGCAGTTTCCCTTGACATCAGTGAACTGGACTGAAGGTTATAAAGCTGAGATCGGAAACCAGTCTCAAATCTCAAGGATCTGATGCTTGAGATTTGAGACTGGTTTCCATTCTCATTATTATAACCTTGGGTACAGATCGTGTTACCAACACACATTATAAAAGAGCCTGCATTGTCTGATAATTTATGGTAATTTAATTTATTTTTTTTATGTTATAATTATGGTAACATTTCCATTGAACAAATAGTAAAAAAATTAATTGAAGATATAGGAAAATGAGAAAATACATTTAAGTGTATTATTCTATGCCAGTGCTCTACCCAGGCTGACTTAGGTCTACGTTTACTGTAAATGTTAGTTGGTCTTTGTTCCAGATTAAACAATTTGAGCAACTCCACAGACTATGTGTCTGCATTGAAATATTGGGATGTTCAGTTTTGGCCACTGTGAATTCATTAACATGTGTAGGGCACTCACTTTTTGTGGTTTAGTGACCAGATCAGTTCACAAACGTCTAACAAAATATCACATTGTGTGTAATTTCAGAAAATTTACAACTATACTTTTAGAACCCTGAATAATGCATTTTTAGCCAAATCAGTAAAATTTTATGTTATTGAACATAAAAACATTCACACTATTTGGCATTTTTCATTTACAATTTGTTAATTCATGATATATTTAATTTAACAACATACTGGTATATAATAGGCATTTTTTCTACAAGTTTCTCAAAGACACTGTTTTATTTAAGATGTGGAAAATGATGTTTACCTTATTTTGTGATACAGTCATGATTATGGTTTTAAGTCATGATGTTAAATTTATATTGATATTGTCAGCATCATCGTTCAGCAAAGTATGGCCTAGACATTCCTTGATATAATACCATAATACACCTTGATTACTGTTGTATCATTCAGTTCCGTTGTGAGGAACTTTCATGTATACACCAGCAGTGATATGTTTACATTAGCATAAAATGGGGCAGGTGTAACATTTTAGCAAGATTAAATATTGTACTAATAAAATTTTCTAGGCTTTGAATATTTGACAAGAGTGATATACAAGAAAATAGAAACCTGCATGAAATATAATGATACGAGAGCACATTTTCTCCATTTAACCCTTTCCTACATAAATATGGATTTTTTACACATGTGCGACCAGTGTAGATCCAGATCAGCCGGCACATCAGGATCTGCACTGGTCGCATTTTGGTCAGATATAACCTAATGAATCAAAAAGCAAACAGTTTAGATCCTGATGTGCCGTCTGATCAGGATCTAAACTGTTTTCCCATGCAATAAAGGTGTATCTATGAAGGAAAGAGTTAATTATACCCCCACAAACGAAGTTTGAGGGGGTATATAGGAGTGAGCTTGTCGGTCAGTCGGTCGGTCTGTCGGTCTGTCTGTTGGTCGGTTGGTCAGATTCTTCGTTTCCCGATGATAACTTATGAATGGCTTGACAGATTTAATAATATTTGGTACACATGTGTAACATCATAAGTTCGATTTTGGGGCTGGTGGGGTCAGGGTCAAGGTCACTGTTACTAAAAATAGGAAAATGCTTTCCAGACGATAACTCCTGAAAGGCATCAAATATTTTAAAAATCTTTGGTACACAGCTGTAACATCACAAGATACTGTTAAGGTTCGACTTTGGGACTGGTGGGGTCAATGTCAAGGTCAGTGTTACTAAAAATAGAAAAATGGTTTCCGGATGAAAACTCACAAAATACTTCACAGATTAAATCCTTTTTTGGGTCATAGATGTAACATCAGAAGATACAGGTTGAGTTCGACTTTGGGGCCTGTGGGGTCAATGTCAAGGTCACTGTTACTTAAAATAGAAAAACTGTTTCTGGACGATAACTCATGAAATATTTCATTGATTTAATTATTACTTGGAACACAGATGTAACATTACATGATACAGGTTAGGTTTGACTTTGGGACCTGTGGGTTCAAGGTCAAGGTCACTGTTATTTTAACTTCAAAACTTAATTTTCACTCAGTAACTATAGCTTAGAATAAGATTCTTGAATGAAATTTGGTGTATTGGTGGTTTCTGTGAAGACGACTTTTGGAATTGAAAGTAAGGCCTGTGGACAGGGTCAAGGTCACTGTTACTATAAATAGAAATACTGTATATGCTCAATAACTGTAGTTCGAAATGAGATATTGTGATGAAAATTGCTATATAGGTAGTGTGTGAAGACTAAACTTGGTATTGAAAATGGGCCTGGTGGGGTCAAGGTCACTGTTCACTGTTACTTAAAATAGAAAAAATGGTTTCTGGATGATTTCTAATGAAAGGCTTCACATATTTTAACATTTTTGGCACACATTGATTCTAAGAATTCCCAGTTCAAGTATCAAGCACACATGTGGGGGTATTTAATCACTTTCAATGATAATTCTAGTTACAGTATGATTCCAATATTGCTGGCTTGTTATTTCCATAATTATAATGTCTTTCAATTGCAATGCATGTTTAGTACTCCTGTGGGGACGGCCTAATAAGCAGGCTGATCATATTCTAGACTCATCACAATAAGTCACATCTGTGGAATAAAGGGATAAACATGTGTAATGATTGACATATATATACAAATCTACTTTATGTAGATGACATCCGGAGTTTTGCTTCAGTGAAACAATTCAGAGACTGTTAATTAGTTTTGCATGTTGTCATTGATCAAGAATTTATCTCTGATTTTGTTTAACCCTTTTCTCTATATAAACAACTTTATTTCATTGGGAACAAAGTAGATCCAGATAGCCGGTACATCTATGTCATCTTACCAGTATTTACACTGTTTGCTTCCGGGACAGAAATAACATAATAAATAAAAAAAGCAAATATTGTAGATCCTGATCAGATGGCATAATATGCAGGCTGATCTGGATCTACACTGTTCATTAATAGATAACAGCCATTATTCCATGGAAAAAGGGATTAAGAGCTGACTTTTTGAAAATGTCAAAATGTATAGAATGGTGTTCTACTATTTGAATGACTGAATGTATAGATTGGCAATTTACTATAAAAATGTCACAATGTATAAATTGACATTTTACTTTTTATATGCCCATTTGAAAAACGGGACGTATTATGGGAACACCTGCTGCGGGCGGGCGGGTGGGCGGGCGGGCAGCGTCCACAGGGTTTCCGCTCTCTAAGACAAAGAGTTTTCATCCGGTCTTTATCAAACTTTGTGAATATGTTGGTGGGCATAATATCTCGACCAAGTTCTATAATCAGCCAAATCCCCCCAGGCA
This sequence comes from Corbicula japonica, assembly GCA_038501625.1. Lineage (NCBI taxonomy): Eukaryota > Metazoa > Mollusca > Bivalvia > Venerida > Cyrenidae > Corbicula > Corbicula japonica. Next base: position 4,958,762 of record JAZAYU010000044.1, on the reverse strand, counting down.
CTCCTGAATTATGGCCCTTGAATTGTCCAAAATTACTGTTTCCGCTCTCTAAGACAAAGAGTTTTCATCCGTTCTTTATCAAACTTGGTGAATATGTTGGTGGGCATAATATCTTGACCAAGTTCTATAACCAGCCAAATCCCCCAGGCACTCCTGAATTATGGCCCTTGAATTGTCCAAAATTACTGTTTCCGCTCTTTAAGTCAAAGAGTTTTCATCCGGTCTTTATCAAACTTGGTGAATATGTTGGTGGGCATAATATCTCGACCAAGTTCTATAACCAGCCAAATCCCCCCTGGCACTCCTGAATTATGGCCCTTGAATTGTCCAAAATTACTGTTTCCGCTCTCTGTCAGAGTTTTCATCCGGTCTTTATCAAACTTGGTGAATATGTTGGTGGGCATAATATCTCGACCAAGTTCTATAACCTGCCAAATCCCCCCCAGGCACTCCTGAATTATGGCCTTTGAATTGTCCAAAAACTGAATTAGCAGTATCCTCTCTCCAAGTCGAATAATTTTCATTGGATTGTTACGCAACTTTGATGATCAGCATTTTGACGGGCGTATTTTGTGTCAGTTTGGCACTCTTGTTAAATTTCAAATCACATAGACTGGTATTTTACTATATAAATGTCAAAATGCATAAATTGGTATTTAATGATTAATGGCTCATAACTAGTTATAATCAATATTAGCTTCAGTTTTTCATATAATGACACAGATTTTTGTAGTTTGTTTTAAATTTGCACAGATTTTGTTACTTGTAGACAGGAGATATGACTATGTATGTTGTTAACAGTTGTGTTTTTTATTAACTGTAAAGTGTACCTGTATTATTAAGTTGCAGAAAAAAACAAATCATAATGTGTGTCCAGTTATTCCAAGTTGCAATATTAAATCTTGAAATTGTTTACCAATTTCAGGTAGCTTCACTTTATTATATTAATATGTTATTGTTGATAGATTTGTATTTAATATGATACAATTTATTTAATGTTTGCTGCATAGTGTATATGTGTTGGGTAGGTGTTTCTTCCAGAACAGAAGGTTCTTATGTAAATAACGGAACAGTTGTACAAGTGACCTAATCTTGAAATTAACAAGTAATTTTTTAATTGTGGGAGTTTTTAGTGTGTAGTCATCATCATATTCTCAGCAGAGTTAATGTGATGCAAATTCTAGAGAAACATCCATATCAGTTTCTGTCAGTCATTTTTACAATACTATACAGTCACATGATTGTGAGACGGGGTCTATGAGAATACATCGCTGGTCTGGGTGTTGTATTTCTGGAGCTGCTGGAAATGTTTCTCCACATACCCTTGCAAGGAACTGTTTAATTGTTTCATTTTACTTCTCAGTCTCGAAAAACAAATGAAACGAAGACAAACAATTTATTTTTCCAATTGTGTTACATTGTGGAAAGCCTTGTCAGTGTTGACAGTGGTCACTCTATTGCATAATTTCTGGATACATTTAAAATATAGATTGATATTTAAAAAAATTCAGAAGTCCCAGAATGTTCTGAATAACAATCTTTGCATTTCTCCACAAATGAAAACAAAATAGGAAAAATATGCCAGAGAGAAAATTTTTTAGCATCTGCACATGTATATTTGCTGATCCATATATATGGACTTAAATGAACAGCTTATATACAACCAGATTCAAAAATAATTCTGGGCATAATGGACAGATTTTGAAGTCACTTACTTTTGAATTATAAAAAACCTTTCATGTGATAATACAGTCTTATCAGTTTAATTTGTGAATTGTGTGTACGGTTATTCATTAATGACTATCTGACTTCATCATGATGAGTTTATATTTACTTTGTTCCTGTAATCGCAAACTTTGTTCCTGTAATCACAAACTTTGTTCCTGTATTTACCTGGTTTTGATATTTACCGTATTCTGGTTTTACTTAGTTTTTGCATTTTCCTTGTTCTGGTATTAACTTAGTTCTGATATTTACCTTGTCCCAGTATTTACTTTGTTCTGGTATTAACTTAGTTCTGATATTTACCTTGTCCCAGTATTTACTTTGTTCTGGTATTAACTTAGTTCTGATATTTACCTTGTTCCATTATTTACCTTGTCCCAGTATTTACTTTGTAGTTCTGATAACTACCTTGTTCCGGTATTTACCTTGTTCTGGTATTTATCTTGTTCCGGTATTTACTGTTCCAGTATTTACCTTGTTCCGGTATTTACTGTTCCAGTATTTACATTGTTCCGGTATTTACTGTTCCAGTATTTACATTGTTCCAGTATTTACCTTGTTCTGGTTCACACCTTATCTGTTGATGTTTACATTATAAATGTGTAAAGATTGTATATTACACGTGTTTACTTCTTAACTCCTCACTGTTATTAAACTTAACTAAGTATATTTGTGCTGTTTTTTTTCATTTCCTTTATTAACATGTATTTAGTACATGTATATTTGTTGCATACAAAACGTTCATAACTTTTATTTAAGAATAAAGCACTTTCCTGATAATAATGTTTCTGATTTTTTAATGTCCCATATTTTTACTTTCCATAGTCAATCCAGTACCCACTTAAACCCAGTAACCACTAAAACCCAGAACCCACTAAAACCCAGGACTTACTAAAACCCAGTACTCACTAAATTCCAATACTCACTAAAACCCAAAACCCACTGAAACCCAGGACTTACTAAAACCAGTAACCACTAAAACTAGTACTTACTAAATTCAGAACTCACTACATCCCAGCACTCACTAAACCCAAGTAACCACTAAAACCCAGTACCCACTAATCCCAGTACCCAGTGCCCAGTACAACCCAGTGCTCACTAAAACCCTGGACTCACTAAAACCCAGCACTTGCCAAAACCCACTACCCACTAAAAGCCAGTACTCACTTAATCTCAGTACTCACTAAAACCCATTACTCACTAAATCCCAGTACCCACTAAAACCTAGTACCCACTTAAACTGTATACCCACAAAAAACCCAGTACCCACTAAAACCCAATACTCCCTTAAACACAGTACTCACTACAACCATGTATCAACTAAAACCCAGTACCCACTACAACCCAGTACCCACAAAAAACATGTACCAACAAAAACCTTATGCCTTCAAAATCACAGTTCCCTCTTAAACCCAGTACTGACTTCAACCCAATGATCACTTAAAACCAAGTACTTATTACAACCCTGTACCAACTAAAACCCTGTACCCACTAAAGCCCAGTACCCACTACAACCCAGTGCCCATTTAAACACAGTACTCACTAAACCAAGAACCCACTAAACCCAGTACCTTCTAAAACCCTGTACCCGTCCACTTAAACACAGTACTCACTAAAACCCTGTACCAACTAACATCTAAACCCCAGTATCCACTAAAGCTCAGTACTGCCCAGTACCCACTTAATCCAGTACCCGCTAAAACCCAGTACCCACTTAAACCCAGTACCCACTTAAAACCAGTACTCACTTACACCTAGTACATACTTAAACCCAGTACCCACTTAAACTCGGTACCCACTTAAATCCAGTACTCACTAAATCCCTTAACCACTAAAAACTAGAACCAACTTAAACTCAGTACCAAGGAACATCTAAAACCCAGTACTTACTAAAACCCAGTACTCAGTAAAACCCATTACCCACTAAAAACTAGTAACATCTTAAACCCAGTACCCACTTAAACCCAGTACTCCATAAAACCTAGTACCCACTAAAACCAAGTAACATTTGAGCCCCAGTACCCACTTAAACCCAGTACTCACTAAAACCCAGTACAAACAAACATCTAAAACCCAGTATCCACTAAAGCTCAGTACTCCCCAGTACCCACTTAAACCCAGTAACATCTGAGCCTTAGTACCCACTAAACCCAGTACTCAGTAAAACCCATTACCCACTAAAACCTAGTAACATCTTAAACCTAGTACCCACTAAAACCAAGTAACATCTAAAACCCAGTACCCACTTTAACCCAGTACTCTGTAAAACCCATTACCCACTAAAAACTAGTAACATCAGAGCCTCAGTACCCACTAAAATCCAGTACTCACTAAAACCCAGTAACATCTAAAACCAAGAACCAACTAAAACCCTGGACTCAGTAAAGCCCAGGACCAACTTAAACCTGGTACCCACTTAATCCCAGAACTCACTTAAACCCAGTACCCACAAAAACCCAGTATTCACTAAAACCCAGTACCTACTAAAACCCAGTACCCACTAAAACCCAGTACTCACTAAAAACCAGTACATACTTAAACCCTTTATCTACTCAAACCCAGTACCCACTTAAACCCAGTACCCACAAAAACCCAGTACTCACTAAAACCAGTACCTACTAAACCCCATACCTACTAAAACCCAGTACACACTAAAACCTAGTAAACACTAAAACCCAGAACTAATTAAAACCAGTACCTACTAAAACCCAGTACCCACTAAAACCCAGTACTCTGTCAGTACCCACTAAAACCCAGTACTCTGTAAAACCTAGCACTAAAACCTAGTAACATTTCAGCCCCAGTACCCACTAAAATCCAGTACTCGCCAAAACCCAGTAACCACTAAAACCCAGTAACGTCTAAAACCCAAAACCCACTAAAACCCAGTACTTAGTAAAACCCAATACTCACTTTAACCTAGTACCCATTAAAACTGCATACTCAGTAAAACCCATTACCAACTAAAACCTAGTTAAATCTTAAACCTAGTACCCACTAAAACCCATAACCCCCTTAAACCTAGTACCCACTTAAACCCAGTAACATCTGAGCTCCAGCACTCTCGAAAACCTACTAACCACTAAAACCCAGTAACATCTAAAACCCAGAAAACACTAACCCAGAACTCAGTATAACCCAATACTCAATCATAGTACCCACTATACCCAGTACTCAGTAAAACTCAGTGCTTACTACAGCACAGAATCCATCATAATGCATGGCAATACTATTCTTTGAATGCAATTTTGTCATTACAGAAGATTTTTTTAACATTGCAACACATTAGTTTTACAAACTTTTATGTTACAAAAGTGTGTTGGAAAAAATGTTGTTACTATGATTGAGTTAAAAAACAACAAATTAATTTTGGAGATAATTACACATTCCATAAGTTTGGTTTTTAGAGATGCAAGTGATATGAACCTTATACTTGCAGTATATTTTCAAGTATAATTTTACGGGGAAAGCAACCGAAGGCGACCCGCGAAGCGGGTCGCCTTCGGGCTTTTCCCGCCTATAGACAATGCGTACATGTTTTAAATAACAAAATCAAACAAAATCTGTCAAAAATTCAATAGATTTCTGACTTCTTACTCTATAGTCCATCAAGATTTTTTAGATCTGACTCGTGTGGGCCGCGCCATTTTTGTTGTTTCCAGACTGGTTTCTCATTCTCTCAAATTCACCGTCCGATTTAAAACAGAAAACCAATAACCAGTCAAAATATAGGGGAGATCACTGATTAATCTGAAAAGCTGTATCCGCACTATCGCGGTAGACTGTTGGAAGATAGAACCAAGCGCTGTATTAGCAATAAAAAAATAATTCGTACTTAATAGAGAATTCTCAAAAGCGTTACTCTAGTCATCATAATTTGTTATTAGATATTTTTAATAAAATAAAATGTTAATATCCTGTTTCCAACAAAATATAAATAAAATGATTCCTTATTTACAATTGAATGTTATAAGGGACATTTTAAGCCTCAAAATGTAACACATGACTTTTTTTTCATTTTTCAATATTAAATATACAACAAGAAACAGGCTGTTTTCAAAAGTATGCATTTAAAGTTTTAAGGATACCTTTTACTGTCAAAATATTATTGAAACACTTCATATGTTTAAACATTTCAAAGTATCATGTTCTTTGCTAAATGAACACAGTGATAGTCTGAACCAAAAATTTAGTAAGGTTCAAATAATAAACATTCAAAAACAGAGAAAAACACAGATAACATTGGTTCATTTGACCACATAACTGACCATTTACATTCAAAGATTGTTAATAAAATTCATCATCATTGTACAGGAAGCAGTAAATGTGGAACTGTTTCTACAACAAGTCAACAAAAAATGTAATGAAACTGACCATAATTACACAAAAACTATTCCAGTATATGCAAACCACACACACACACACACACACACACACACACACACACACACAAATATAATGAAAACATGTGATCAACAGAATTAAATACAAACACTCTAGAATGTGTTAATACATTCCAATGTGCAACAAAATATATTCTTAAACTATTAACCTAGAGACAATCACTTACAAACACAACACAATCATGTAAACAAATCTCAAACAAAATAACAAAACAAAACAAAACAAATTGTAGCTTATCAGGTAATGTTTTTAAACCTGGATTAATTTGAGGCAGTTTCAGCAATGTTGATATAGCAGGCACTCATTACAAATCTTTGCATGTCCCTGGAGATGGCAGTTTTTTTTTCAACCTCATTACTTTTGCACTTAACATGTTTTATTCTCCAAAACCTACAATGTGAAACCCTAGGTACAGTGCTTTATGGACAATATGTCTAATTGTTGATATGCCCCAGACAACAGCCTAGATTGGCAGACTTTAGACCCGCATTTACGAAAGTTTCCATTCAGAATGGCTGACAATACTGCCTAGTGTTAAGACAATACAACACACATTATAAAAAAATATGAGACTGTGCATCTTTCAGCAAAATGACCTAATGTTCACAAAAAAACATCATAAACTACAGTTTGTACATGCTTAATTAAAGCATGAGCACAGTGAAGTTTTCCAGATGTTTTTTGATAAATTTTGAAATAAATATAGGTAAAAAAACCTTGCTGTTTTAATTACAGTTTTGTTATTAATTAAAAACGACAATGACATTTCTTTCAAAAACATCAAAGATGACATGCAGACCACCGTTCGTTGTTCTATATATTCGTGAAATAGGTGTGAAAGTACAGCCTGAATTGGCTCTATAAATTTGCAAGTATCCTCGATGCATTGGTTCTATAAATTTGCAAGTATCCTCAAGGTCATACTTGTTGGTAGCTTTTGGAAAAAAAACAACAACACAAAATATTGGTTTGATGGGCCATAAAGTATTTCTTGTTTTAAAATCATATCTGACAGAATCTCTATGGGTCATGTCGTCAACTGTCATTGACCTAAACATCAGAAAATCCTGGGCTGCATTGCATGGGTCGTATTGTTGATTAGTAATAAAATGCATTCATTCTGTACATTGCAACACATGTAAGTTATATTTATTTTAGGTATTAAAACAAGCTTTCCCCGTTATAGGTAGCACCTATTGTTATATTAACTACAGGTGCATTGATACTAGTTTGACAGTCATTATCACTATGCCGGAGTGTATAGGGGCAAGAAAAAAATCAGTGATTTCTTTTTTAGGACAAACAGATCTACTGTAAATCTCTACTTCCGTAGTTCTTGATAAAGACAGTGTAACAGTCTATTTAGGAAAATTTATCTTTGGTCATGTGACCAGTGACAAAAATCAAAATGGCGGCGCCCATGTAAGCCGATGTTTGGTTGTCAAAATTTGAACACCCTCAGGCCAACGGAAAAGAAAATGATAAAGGTTAGACAAGCAAACGACTTGAGGCTTTTGCTTAGCAAGATAATAATGAATATTCTTCCATAGATGCAATTTGGTAATATTCTGTTTACATTTTGTTTATCATATATAAAATGTTTTATTTTCGATTGGACCCATTTATCAGTGTTTATTGAACGAGGAACGTCTGTGCATTTTGCATGGTTAATATGAACTAAGGCACTGCCTAAATGCGAGCTCAAGAATTAAACTCTTTTATTAAACTGGCGTTTAACTTGATGCTTCTGAATGACTTGAACTATCTTGAACAACATTGCTTGTTGGTAGTATTTTCCTCTATACTTATATTGACAGAGGAAAATACTACCAACAAGTGAAAGAAATAGAATGGATAAGAGGATTGTGGACAGCAGCTCCAAATGGAATAAACAGACACGCAAGCATGGATGTATTTTGGAGGAAATTTTAAAATTTGAATACAATTATACTCTTGTGAGCATATATCTATGCGTGACACGCACATGCAGACACTGACAAATACTCACTAACATACGTACACAAAAACATCAACACATGAACGTACAAATAAACACACACACGTACATCAAAATATGTGATGCACAAATGTAGGAGAATACTTATGCACACATACATGCATGAACGCTCAAGCACATATGCAGACACTTGCATGCATGCGCGCATGCAGAAACAGACGCACATATGCACATACGCATGCACGCGAGCACACACACACACATACACATACTCATATGCCGGTACAAACAAAAACAGATGCACACACACATGCACACGCACTTACACACACTCATATGCTGACACATACAAAAACAGACGCACACATGCACATATACGTATGCACATACACTTACGCATGCACCCGCACACACACATACATTAAATAGACAAAAAAGTATATATTGTTAAAAATTGGCTGGAAGATGTTTTATCATTTTATGTGAAATGAACTGATAAATTAAGGCATGTCAATTTTAGCAGGAAAAAGTATAAAGACGTTGACATCGCCAACATCACTTCCTCATTATGTTTCTGTAAAGTGAATAAAAAAATGTAAGAAGTTTTCTGACATAAATCTTTTGATGAAGGCCATAGGCTGAAACGTCAATATTAATATAGAGTGAAATTACTAAAATGTTTTGCATTCGTATTAATAAAAATAAAAATAAATTAATGAATAAATATTTAGTACTCTTTAAGCCCACAGACGGTGAAGGGTGTATCCATGCGATTTGGAAGCGACATGCAAGCGGAACACTTCGGATCACTTTTTTTTAAGTGTTGGTAGTTGGACATAACATATACGCACATTACCGTAAAACTAAAAGCTCGCAAGCCCCCTCTCTAGTTTCTCTTCCAGGATTCAAAGTTTCACCAGTTCATTCCTTAATTATTTCTCTTTTTTTGTCTACATTTCAAACCCCTTTTTCTATATTCTCAGTCTGTGACTGCTGACTTTTTATTTGGACATTCCAACTTAAATTTGACCTATGTTGGCGTCAAAGAAAATGGTTTGGGAACACATCCTGGTTAAACCCCTAATCAGTGGTCACAATATTTTTGTAAAAATACCCAGTACCTTTACTTCATTCCTACAGACTACTGGATTCAGTAATCTTCTTAATATCCATTTAATTCTGCTTATATTCCTTGATTTATTTGAACAATATAGTAGAAAAAAACTGCATTTTTAAAACCCAAGTCAAAGAACATATGTACTCATAAGGGTGGAATTTGTCTCTCTCGTGCTGAAATAACCTGCAACTTTTACAGATACTAATTAAAATTATGAGGGCAGTTTCCAAAGGTCTAATGATGACCCTCCGCAGGAACCAAAACGAGACAACAGTTAAAATAAATACAGTAAAGACTTCAAATTAAATAGTGATCTACAGGATTATGACATTTTAAATTAAGATAATGAAAAAGTGATTGTAAAATAGAAATTTTGAGAGGTAGCGATATGTATACTCTTAAAATTTGTAATTTACTATACCTTTCTTCATTATCTTCATTTAAAATGTGATGATCCAGTAGATCACTATTCAATTTGCTGTGGTTTTCTAGGGGGTCTTTGAGGTTTCCTTTTTAAATTTGTTTTAAATTATTGAAGTGTCTTTTAACAAGTACACAAACTTTATACCATCTTAAAAGTTATTTTCTATAGAATATTTTATCCACTTTCCCAATCTGTCTACAGTACAGTACGGTATTTGAATATTGGATAAATTTTAATTATTTGTTAGTCCAGTTGAAGAATAAAAAATTGGTTGTATATCTCTTAAACAGGGAGTTCCATTTGAAGACCTCTGTTGATGGGGCTGGCGTATTTAAAGATGAAATTGAATGTGAATTTACTACGAAGGAAGTACAGAATATTTCTTCTGATTTTGGTGACAGGCATAGTGTATCTTTGCTTCCAACTTCTCTCCTTTAAAGTGCTGAACTTCACAAGCAAACAAGACATGAAATACAAGTCAATACACAGTGCAGTCGTGTTTGATGATCCTCCGCAGGAACCAAAACAAGACAGCAGTAATAATAAATACCATAAAGACTTCAAAGTGAAGAATGATCTACAGAATAATCATATTTTAAATGAAGATTATGAAGAAAGTGACAGTAAATTAGAAATTTTGAGAGGTATACATATCACACATGTAGAAGAATATAAGCCAGATTCAGAGGGTAGATTTCAATGCAGAACTTCAAAGGTAAATCTATTATTTATCTTATGCACCAAGATATGATGGGGCTTATTACCTATAAACGTAGATCAGCCTGTTATTTAGTGTAGACTTACCAGGATCTACAATATTTGCCATTCAGGCTGAGAAGCTTTCTTAATGTGTCTAAAAACAGAATCTTTTCAGATGATACAAGTCAAGATCAGGATCTACATTTATCAAAAAGCAAATAACCCCTGTTTGGTGGGTCACATATGATCATACACCATTGAATCTCCTTTTTTTTTGTTGTTTTTTTTGTTAAACTAATAAGACTTTATTACAAATTATTTTCTGTCTAATCTTGGTCATTTGGTTTTTAATTTCACTTTAGGTCTTTGACAGATGACATCTTCTGTTAAGACCTCCTTGCTTGTGAAGAAATTTTGTAACAGTAGTCATATTGTGTCTGTTCCTTCAAGATATTTGTGTGTTACAAATTCTGGAAACACATTAGGTGAACAAGCATTGATACATAATTGGGATGGGAATAAATATCAAAGTACACAATACATGCCTAATTTCCTGAATCAATTTAGTATCAGAGTAACAAGGTACCAAAACGAAAGATCAATGGATGGAAATAGGTTGCAATACCCAGCAACAATTTCCACTTGATTATAAGAAATTAGCACCTTGATTTCAGTAAACAAGCTGACACATGGTGGTCACATCCTTTTCGATGCCACTGGAATCTTGAGAACAAGAATTCTTTAATAAAGCAAATTTATATTTTCTGAATCGTCTAACTAACACATGCATAATATCCCTATTTTCACGACTACAAGTTTTTGACAGTCCTAACTCCTGAGTGAAGTAGTTGATCTATGATGTAAAATTTGTGATGTTGATCAGGGCCCAAGGTCATAAAACTAAGTTTTGAGACTGATCTCCAGATTTAGTTTTATGATCTTGGGCCCAGATTGTTTAACAATCAGATGATCAACCTGAAAATCTTATGAGCAAAAACACCAAACAATGGATGCTTTATTTTTCAATGAACTTCAGAAAAAAACTTTTAAATGTACAGCAAAAACAAGTGAATAGTCAGCAGTTCCATTTGATCGGGAGATTACCCGACTCTTGAAATTTCCAAAATGCCTCTTTCTTATCCCTGGCAATTTAGATGAAGAGTCTTTTTTTCCTTATATTAGGGGTATTTTTGCTAATAATAGGCAGAATCTTCAAGCAAATGGTCAATATGACCTTTGAGATTCAGTAGCTAGTGGAACCCCTGAATAGTGTTTGGTTGAAAGTAGTTTTGTAATCAAAAAGATGGTGATGGATGGGTAAACTGATGTATACTTATAAGTATCATGCATGAGTGTGAGGTGAAGATGGAAAAATCTGTCACCGAGGGTAAACTGTTTTGCGGGAACGAGGCTCTGCCGAGTTCCCGCCAAAACAGTTCACCCGAGGTGACAGATTTTTCTATCTTTACCGAATGTCTCATGCAAGATACTTTTTCTTGCATACCTTTTATTATTTATAACATTTCTGAGTAAGTATACAAACTTATTTATTTTCATTATGCTGAAATATTGACGTTAACGCAAACTTATTTATAAATGACGTCACTAACTTGAATATATTACGTCAGATATTTGAAGACGTGACCTCACTCACGTGACTCATTCTACATGGGGGGGAGTAGGATCAAAATTTCTTACACGGGTGAAAACACCGGATGACCTGATCTGGTATGCAAGAATACTCCATTCTAAGCAGTGGTAAAGTTGGGAGTACCAAAGTACTCAATTACAAAACTGAGGAGTGTTTTAACTGCTTGTTCCCATCCCTGAGGCATAGCTGAATGTGCTGACAAATCAATATTGAACTCCTTACAGACAGATGGGAAAAGAATTTTCTTCAATGCAAATAAATCTTGTAGTATGTAGTCAATAATGAAGAAATTCAGAATGCATGAACTTTGTACTGACAAAATCAAGGGAATGAATTGTGTTATTTTTCAGAAATTGATTCCGTATTCATCAGTGAATGATGATTATTGTGACTGTGATGATTCCAGTGATGAGCCGGGCACCGCTGCTTGTCCGGATTCCAGGTAAGCCTAAACCTGGTGGAGTTAGCTCCCTTTTAACTAGCTACCATCTCAGTTGAAAAAAAGTTTGATCATCACCAAAAAAAGATAGTGGGACAATGCAAGTTTGCATTTCTTATTTGATCTAATAAATCTGATGGTTTTTGTTTGGGTATGAAAACAGTAGGGTTGAAGGGCTTCATGCCTTCTTTAAACAATCCAACTGTTTTTTATGCCCAAATTAAAATCCTCGAAAATCCATACAGTCCTTATATTTACACAAATAAATATTCTCGTAAATATAGACATTGTGAGATGAAATCATAAAATTGCGCATGACCAAGCAAATGATGGCATGCTTTTTTGCAGCAACTTACTGGTTTGCAAAATGTCTATGCCAATCATCATCACATGTCAAAACATTTTGCACAGTTCAGTATATTGTGACTGGCTTTTATTGAGGTCAATTCAATGTTTCCTCGTTGTTTAAAATTGGTGGTTTGATCTGCCGAGAAAATCAGATGTTCCAAACAGATATGAATGAATTCACATTATTTGAAGTATTGAGTCACAAAGTGTGACTTATTGTCACACACTGTGCACAGTGTGACATATTTGAACAAGTATAAATAAGAAAAAAGAAAAATCTTCTTCATTATCAAATCCCTGCTGAGGGGTCTTGCATTTGAAAAGAGGTCAATGATGAAGAGTGGAAAATGTCAGGCCAGTGACAAGTTAAATTGAAACAGCAAAAAAAAAACAAAGGGACAATGATTCTGTAAGTAGTGAAGGTTTAGAAGAGTTATTGCTCCAGCAGTCTGCATTTATCTGACCACCAGCTATCCACCACCCAAAATGAAATCAGTATATCTTATGGTTACAGAGATATGCTTCAGGCAGAGTTTCGGACAGTCTGACCCGTAAGCAGGGAGATAATATATCATTTCATTCTGCTAGTATGAAAAATAAGTTTGAATAAAAGTAAAAATGTGGAAATGCTATGCAATCCCACTTTCCTTTATTTCCGCCCCTTCCTATAATCCCGCCCCCTCCTATAATCCCGCCCCCCTTGAATAAACAACAATTAATAATAGGATGCATGGACTTGTGCACCGTACAAGATAGTAATCATGATACTTTCAAGTTGCAGTTGTTAAAAAATTGAATTTATTAAAATTGAGCTTAAAAATGATTAGAAAACATATTTATCTAAGAATCACTTATCCAAAAACACACCATGTGCTAAAAATAGCTGTTATTTAGATAATCTTCCAAAATTGACAAAAATGCATCAAAATATTTTTGACCCTTGATTGTCTGCATGGTTTGAACACACCAACAAGTTTGAAATAGTGAAAAAAAAATCCTCACACAGGTTCTTACAGCAGAGCATGTTTTTAAAGGAATGCGGCGGCCATTTATTTCACCGGCGGTGTGTGTCTGCTAAACAGCCAAACATGCATATTAAGGAAATTGATTTTCAGATATAATGTTCCGTTTCATTGAACAAAGAATGCTCTTTTGATCATCATGCCAATTTGACATTTATATTATCTTATTATAAAGTATTTGACGAAAATTCGGTAAGGGGGATGGAAATACAGGAATAGGGAATAAATGCCAGAAATGATTTCAGATTTTACTGCACATTCCAAAATCCTGATGTAGAACCTCAGTTTATTCTTGGATCAAGTGTAAACGATGGAGTTTGTGATTGTTGTGATGGAAGTGATGAGTGGGCAGGAATCTCAGTGTTCTCAGGGGTACACCTTACAGGTAAGTGATAACTGGAGTACCTAGAGGTACATCTTACAGTTAGTGATAACTGGTGTACCTAGAGGTACATCTTACAGGTAGGTGATAACTGGTGTACCTAGAGGTACACCTTACAGGTAAGTGATAACTGGAGTACCTAGAGGTACATCTTGCAGTTAGTGATAACTGGTGTACCTAGAAGTACATCTTACAGTTAGTGATACCTGGAGTACCTAGAGGTACATCTTACAGTTAGTGATAACTGGTGTACCTAGAAGTAAGTCTTATTGGTGTACACAGAGGTACATCTTACAGGTAAATGATAATAGGTATATTCAGAGGTACATCTTACAGTAATATTGACATTTGGTAAACCTAGAGGGATATCTTACAAGTAAATGATAACTGGTGTACAAAGAGGTACATCTTACAGGTAAGTGATAATTGGTGAACCTAGAAGTACATCTTACAGAAAAGTGAACCTAGAAGTACATCTTACAGAAAAGTGAACCTAGATGGACATCTTACAGGTAAGTGATAATTGGTGTACCTAGAGGTACATATTACAGGTAAGTGAGAATTTGTTTACCTAGAGGTACATCTTACAGGTAAGTGATAATTAGTGTACATAGAGGTACATCTTATAGGTAAGTCGAGGGGCATCATCAAGTGTTTTCATATTTGCAACATAAAGATGAGCAATAATCAATGACTCGGATTAAGTGTGATCAGTGTACTCAGGGGTGCAACTTACAGATGAGTGATAATCAGTAACTCAGGTAAGTGTGATCAGTGTACTCAGGGTTGCAACTTACAGATGGGTGATAATCAATGACTCAGGTTAGTGTGATCAGTGAACTTAGGGTTGCAACTTACAGGTGAGTGATAATCAGTGACTGGTTAATGTGATCAGTGTACTCAGGGTTGCATCTTACAGATAAGTGATAATCAGTGTCTCAGGTAAGTGTGATCAGTGTACTCAGGGTTGCAACTTACAGATGGGTGATAATCAATGACTCAGGTTAGTGTGATCAGTGAACTTAGGGTTGCAACTTACAGGTGAGTGATAATCAATGACTCAGGTAAGTGTGATCAGTGTACTCAGGGTTGCAACTTACAGATGGGTGATAATCAATGACTCAGGTTAGTGTGATCAGTGTACTCAGGGTTGCAACTTACAGATGGGTGATAATCAGTGACTCAGGTAAGTGTGATCAGTGTACTCAGGGTTGCAACTTACAGATGGGTGATAATCAATGACTCAGGTTAGTGTGATCAGTGTACTAAGGGTTGCAACTTACAGGTGAGTGATAATCAGTGACTCAGATAAGTCTGGTCAGTGTACTCAGGGTTGCAACTTACATATGAGTGATAATCAGTGACAGGTAAATGTGATCAGTGTACTCAGGGTTGCAACTTACATATGAGTGATAATCAGTGACTGGTAAATGTGATCAGTGTACTCAGGGTTGCATCTTACAGATGAGTAATAACTGGAGTACCTAGAGGTACACCTTACAGGTAAGTGATAACTGGAGTACCTAGAGGTACATCTTACAGTTAGTGATAACTGGTGTACCTAGAAGTACATCTTACAGTTAGTGATACCTGGAGTACCTAGAGGTACATCTTACAGTTAGTGATAACTGGTGTACCTAGAAGTAAGTCTTATTGGTGTACACAGAGGTACATCTTACAGGTAAATGATAATAGGTGTTCTCAGAGGTACATCTTACAGGAATATTGACATTTGGTAAACCTAGAGAGATATCTTAGAAGTAAATGATAACTGGTGTACAAAGAGGTACATCTTACAGGTAAGTGATAATTGGTGAACCTAGAGGTACATCTTACAGAAAAGTGAACCTAGAAGGACATCTTACAGGTAAGTGATAATTGGTCTACCTAGAGGTACATATTACAGGTAAGTGAGAATTTGTTTGCCTAGAGGTACATCTTACAGGTAAGTGATAATAAGTGTACATAGAGGTATATCTTATACGTAAGTCGAGGGGCATCATCAAGTGTTTTCATATTTGCAACATAAAGATGAGCAATAACCAATGACTCGGGTTAAGTGTGATCAGTGTACTCAGGGGTGCAACTTACAGATGAGTGATAATCAGTGACTCAGGTAAGTGTGATCAGTGTTCTTAGGGTTGCAACTTAAAGATGAGTGATAATCAATGACTCAGGTAAGTGTGATCAGTGTACTCAGGGTTGCAACTTACAGGTGAGTGATAATCAGTGACTCAGGTTAGTGTGATCAGTGAACTCAGGGTTGCAACTTACAGATGAGTGATAATCAATGACTAGGATAAGTTTGATTAGTGAACTCATGGGTGCAACTAACAGATGAGTGATAAGTGACTGGTAAGTGTGATCATTGTACTCAAGGGTGCAACTTACAGATGAGTGACAATCAGTGACTCTGGTAAATGTGATCAGTGTACTCAGGGTTGCAACTTACAGATGGGTGATAATCAATGACTCAGGTAAGTGTAATCAGTGTACTCAGGGGAGCAACTTACAGATGAGTGATAATCAGTGACTCAGGTAAGTGTGGTCAGTGTACTCAGGGGTGCAACTTACAGATGAGTGATAATCAGTGACTGTGGTATATGTGGTTAGTGTACTCAGGTGATCAACTTACAGATGAGTGAGAATCAGTTACTCTGGTATATTTGGTCAGTGTACTAAGGGTGCAACTTACAGATAAGTGATTATCAGTGTCTCAGGTAAGTGTTATTAATGTACTTATGGTTGCAACTTACAGATGTGTGATAATCAGTGACTCAGGTAAGTGTGATCAGTGTTCTCAGGGTTGCAACTTACAGATGAGTGATAATCTGTGACTCGGGTAAGTGTGATCAATGTACTCAGGGGTGCAACTTACAGATGAGTGATAATCAGTGACTCGGGTAAGTGTGATCAATGTACTCAGGGTTGCAACTTACAGATGAGTGATAATCTGTGACTCAGGTAAGTGTGGTCAGTGTACTCAGGGTTGCAACTTACAGATGGGTGATAATAAGTGACTCAGGTTAGTGTAATCAGTGTACTAAGGGTGCAACTTACAGATGAGTGATAATCAGTGACTCAGGTAAGTGTGGTCAGTGAACTCAGGGTTGCAACTTACAGATGAGTGATAATCAGTGACTCAGGTTAGTGTGGTCAGTGTACTCAGGGGTGCAACTTACAGACGAGTGATAATCAGTGACTCAGGTTAGTGTGGTCAGTGTACTCAGGGGTGCAACTTACAGATGAGTGATAATCAATGACTCTGGTAAATGTGATCAGTGTAATCAGGGTTGCAACTTACAGATGAGTGACAATCAGTGACTCAGGTAAGTGTGGTCAGTGTACTCAGGGTTGCAACTTACAGATGAGTGATAATCAGTGACTCTGGTAAGTGTGATCAGTGTACTCAGGGTGCAACTTACAGATGAATGATAATCAATGACTCTGGTAAATGTGATCAGTGTTCTCAGGTTGCAACTTACAGATGAGTGATAATCAGTGACTCAGGTAAGTGTGGTCAGTGTACTCAGGGGTGCAACTTACAGATGAGTGATAATCAATGACTCTGGTAAATGTGATCAGTGTACTCAGGGTGCAACTTACAGATGGGTCATAATCAATGACTCAAGTTAGTGTGATCAGTGTACTCAGGGTTGCAACTTACAGATGGGTGATAATCAATGACTCAGGTAAGTGTGATCAGTGTACTAAGGGTTGCAACTTACAGGTGAGTGATAATCAGTGACTCAGGTTAGCGTGATCAGTGAACTTAGGGTTGCAACTTACAGATGAGTGATAATCAATGACTAGGATAAGTTTGATAAGTGCACTCATGGGTGCAACTAACAGATGAGTGATAAGTGACTGGTAAGTGTGATCAGTGTACTAAGAGTGCAACTTACAGATTAGTGACAATCAGTGACTCTGGTAAATGTGATCAGTGTACTCAGGGTGCAACTTACAGATGGGTGATAATCAATGACTCAGGTTAGTGTGATCAGTGTACTCAGGGTTGCAACTTACAGATGGGTGATAATCAATGACTCAGGTTAGTGTGATCAATGTACTCAGGGGAGCAACTTACAGATGAGTGATAATCAGTGACTGTGGTATATGTGGTCAGTTACTCAGGTGATCAACTTACAGATTAGTGAGAATCAGTGACTCTGGTGTATGTGGTCAGTGTACGAAGGATGCAACTTACAGATGAGTGATAATCAGTGTCTCAGGTAAGTGTTATTAATGTACTAAGGGTGCAACTTACAGATGAGTGATAATCAGTGACTCAGATAATAGTGGTCAGTGTACTCAGGGTTGCAACTTACAGATGAGTGATAATCAGTGACTCGGGTAAGTGTGATCAATGTACTCAGGGGATCAACTTACAGATGAGTGAGAATCAGTGACTCTGGTATATGTGGTCAGTGTACTAAGGGTGCAACTTACAGATGAGCGATTATCAGTGTCTTAGGTAAGTGTTATTAATGTACTTATGGTTGCAACTTACAGATGTGTGATAATCAGTGACTCAGGTAAGTGTGATCAGTGTTCTCAGGGTTGCAGCTTACAGATGAGTGATAATCAGTGACTCAGGTAAGTGTGATCAGTGTACTTAGGGTGCAACTTACAGATGAGTGATAATCAGTGACTCAGGTAAGTGTGATCAGTGTAATCAGGGGTGCAACTTACAGATGAGTGATAATCAGTGACTCAGGTAAGTGTGATCAGTGTACTCAGGGTTGCAACTTACAGGTGAGTGATAATCAGCGACTCAGGTTAGTGTGGTCAGTGTACTCAGGGGTGCAACTTACAGATGAGTAAAATCAATGACTCTGGTAAATGTGATCAGTGTTCTCAGGGTGCAACTTACAGATGGGTGATAATCAGTGACTCTGGTAAGTGTGATCAGTGTACTCAGGGGTGCAACTTACAGATGAGTGATAATCAATGACTCTGGTAAATGTGATCAGTGTTCTCAGGGTGCAACTTACAGATGGGTGATAATCAGTGACTCTGGTTAGTGTTATCAGTGTACTCAGGGTTGCAACTTACAGATGGGTGATAATCAATGACTCAGGTTAGAGTGATCAGTGTACTCAGGGTTGCAACTTACAGATGAGTGATAATCAATGACTCAGGTTAGAGTGATCAGTGTACTCAGGGTTGCAACTTACAGATGGGTGATAATCAATGACTCAGGTTAGAGTGATCAGTGTACTCAGGGTTGCAACTTACAGATGGGTGATAATCAGTGACTCAGGTAAGTGTGATCAGTGTTCTCAGGGTTGCAACTTACAGATGAGTGATAATCAGTGACTCAGGTTAGAGTGATCAGTGTTCTCAGGGTTGCAACTTACAGATGGGTGATAATCAGTGACTCAGGTTAGAGTGATCAGTGTTCTCAGGGTTGCAACTTACAGATGGGTGATAATCAATGACTCAGGTTAGAGTGATCAGTGTACTCAGGGTTGCAACTTACAGATAGGTGATAATCAGTGACTCAGGTTAGAGTGATCAGTGTACTCAGGGTTGCAACTTACAGATGAGTGATTATCAATGACTCAGGTTAGAGTGATCAGTGTACTCAGGGTTGCAACTTACAGATGGGTGATAATCAATGACTCAGGTTAGAGTGATCAGTGTACTCAGGGTTTCAACTTACAGATGAGTGATAATCAGTGACTCAGGTAAGTGTGATCAGTGTTCTCAGGGTTGCAACTTACAGATGAGTGATAATCAATGACTCTGGTAAATGTGATCAGTGTACTCAGGGTTGCAACTTACAGATGAGTGATAATCAGTGACTCTGGTTAGTGTTATCAGTGTACTCAGGGTTGCAACTTACAGATGGGTGATAATAAATGACTCAGGTTAGAGTGATCAGTGTACTCAGGGTTGCAAGTTACAGATGAGTGATAATCAGTGACTCAGGTAAGTGTGGTCAGTGTACTAAGGTAGCAATGTTTCAGATGAGTGATAATAAGTGACTGGTAAGTGTGATCAGTGTACTCAGGGGATCAACTTACAGATGAGTGATAATCAGTGACTCAGGTTAGTGTGATCAGTGTACTAAGGGTGCAACTTACAGATGAGTGATAATCAGTGACTTGGGTAAGTGTGGTCAGTGTAATTAGGGTACAGCTTACAGATGAGTGATAATCAGTGACTCAGGTAAGTGTGGTCAGTGTACTCAGGGGTGCAACTTACAGATGAGTGATAATCAGTGACTCAGGTAAGTGTGGTCAGTGTACTCAGGGTTGCAACTTACAGATGAGTGATAATCAGTGACTCAGGTAAGTGTGATCAGTGTTCTCAGGGTTGCAACTTACAGATGAGTGATAATCAGTGACTCAGTTAATAGAGTTTTTAGAGAATATGTCCTACATGGTGATGATAATAACGCAATCTGATTATCACTTCACATGATAAAAATGTTAACATTGATTTTTCAATTTAATATCAAAGTGTTTTGCTGAATTGTCAGGGGAATGATTTGGGAACATTTTGCCCTCTTTATCTGTTTATTCAGTTCACTGAATTTTGATATTTTGTACTGCAGAAAAAAGAATGCGGGGCAGTTTGAGCCATGCGCCATGCAAAGACACATGTAAGGCAGCTTTGAAGATGAGTGAAGAAGATGCTCAAATTCGAGCCATGGGTAAAAGATTGAAACACACATACATAGAGAAAGCCAAAGGAATCTCAAATCCAGAGGTAATTCTAACTGTTTTGCAGCTTGACTATCTGAAGAATACAAGAGCTATCCTACTCACTTCTTCTCTTAAAGGTCTATGAGTTAACTAAAAGATATCAACCTAAAACTTTTAATATATTCATCATCTTTATGTACATCATTGTAAGCATGACCCATAACTATAATACAAATTATTATATATATAATATTATATCCCTTTTTCACTTTGATTTTGTGTTTATGTTTCTAATGCACTTGGTCTATAATGTTGAAACTACTTAAGATGTCATCTTGAAACTGAATTATGTGATTGATTGTTTTCTCTCAATCATTTGTTTCTTTTATCTTTGACTTTTACATATTATTTCTGTTTTCTCTGGGCAATAGTTGCTATACATTTAGTCTTGAAATTGAATAAGCTAATTTCTTAAAATAAATTACATTTAAATAAATGTGATTTAAATGTGAAGCATGCATGTCACCCCTGACAGCTGTTGTTTTACGTCTTGACATTTATTACCAAATCAGTTACAGTCATACCAGTATAAAGCAGCCACCTAACGGGTTGACAAAAAGTGGCTGCTTAATACAGGTGGCTGTTTAAGACAGGTAAAAATTAAAACAAAATGTCATTTTAGGACATAATCAAACTGGCTGTTTAAGACAGGTTGTTGCTGAATGAAGGTGGCTGTTAAGGCAGTTACTTTGGGCAGGCTTGCAACGCGAAAGATTAACTTGATGTCTCTGAAATTGTAAACTTTTAAAAATATGTTGGAGAGTTTTATTGCATCTCACCACCAGTCAGTAAGCACCACTTTCTGATCTTATCAAGCATGTTCCCAGATGACTTGCATTGGGTTTTATTGTAGAACTTGTATGGTCCAAACGGTGTGTACTACAAGCTGTCGCTGGATTGTTTTGAATATGATGCCCCGGAGTACAAGTACAGATTGTGTCCATTCAAGTCTGTTACACAGCAAAAATTTAACCAGCCATCTGTTAATTTAGGTATGTATCAGTTGATTTATTCTTTATATCCCATAGGCCACTGGTGTAGATCCAGATCTTAATGCATGTATGGCGTTAAGGCGTTAAGATACGCCTGAGAATGTGATCTGGCACTGTTCACTGTCCAGTTAGCTTCAGTTAGTGTAGTGCGGCTTTTGAAGTGGTCCCAGGGCCCAAGATCATAAAACTAAGTTTTGAAATCAGTCTCAATTCTCAAGGATCTGATTGGCTGAAATGGCGACTGGTCAGCCAATCGGATGCTTGAGATTTGAGACTGATCTCCAGATTTAGTTTTATGATCTTGGGCACAAAAAAAATGTGATATTTATCAGGAGAAATCTTTTCCCATGGTGTGGCCCTATGGTTACTCTGCAGAATAATGTAGAAATTGAACAGTTGGCTGAAAATAACTACTTTTGAAGCAATACCCCAAAAAATCATTGAAATACTAAATACATTTTGTTCGAAAATGTGAAATATTTACTGTGGCATCATTATATTTCGCTGTGGTTTAATTTTCGCTTTTTTTCGCGCTAGGGTAAGTGCGCGAAATCAAACCCTAGCAAAATCAAACTATTGAAAATCTAGTCTTGTAAAACAAATACAAGTGCGCGAATTGAAGCCCTCTTGAAAATGACAATTATGTCATTTGCGCAAAATATGACCTCCATGAAATTAAATGATACAACAGTATATAAAGTTAAAGTTTAATAAACCATTAAAACTTATAAATACACCAAATCCATGTTGTTTAGAAATGATGCTGTGTATATACAGGTAAAGTATAAATATAAAACTTTTAACAAATAGTTATTTTTTCAACTGTTCATAGATGTAAATGCTATTATAGATTGTGAAATTGTGATACATGTAGTACTTTCTATTGTTTAACTAGGTAAGACCCCAGTTTGGAGAACACGGTTACCAGGTCATTATATATTGAAGATGGACAGAGGTGATGTGTCGGGATGCCCCTTTGGACATGTCAGAAATACTGTGGTATGTATTCTTTAGTGTTATTATTACCTTTTCTTTCTTCATGATAAACTTTTGATATCCAGGGATCAGTGTAGATCCTGAGCCTGCACATCCATGCAGTTTGATCTGGATCTACACTGTTTAACCCTTGGTAATGAATCTAAAAGTAACTAGTGTAGATCCTGATCAGACTGCACAGATATGCAAGTTGTTCTATATCTAACCTATTGAACATCAAATAAAAGTTATGTACATGACGTAAAAGGTTAAAGGTATGTTCATTAATAAAGAGTTAGCGTCTTTTGAAAAATAGTTACCAGAAACTTTTTCTGGAATTTTTTTTCATGGAAATGACAAGGATGTTCACTCAGTTGTAAAAGATTTTATTTTATACAAATGTATGATGAGGATCTACATGATTCATTTCATTTTTTCTGACCAAGAAACAAACAGCATAGAATGTGTTCAAATTGCATGGATCTGCAGGCTGGTCTGGATCTACTAGTACATTGGTCACATATGGGCTGTAAACCATATCAATGGAGAAAAGGGTTAACATTATGATGCTGTACAGTGTAAAGTTATCAAGCTTTCAAATATTATCAGCAAGTTTGTATTTTGCTTCAAACTCATTGTAAAAATAAACTGATTTTTTTACATTTTAGAACATTATTTAAGAAATACTGGGTACATGTGTTTGGCTGAATGACTGGCCTATGTCTTTCAGTGACATTTCTCCTTATGTTTCAGATAACGTTTCTGTGTGGTCTCACAGACAAAATCGTTCATGTTTCCGAAGATGAAAGATGTACATACTCCATGAAGTTTGCCACGCCTGCTGCATGCTGATATGTCTCTCCGTATGACACAGTTTTACCTTTGTCTTTTCAAGTCATACACATTCAGAATTTACATTTTTTGTTTCAATTATTTTTCTTCCATTAGGCCAGAGAAAAAAATATTTTAGATTCTCATCCCTGCCCGCCCCTGTCCAAAACCACCCGCCCTCAAAAAATTTATTGGTAAAAAAATCAAAAAATATTCTGTTCCACACAGAACGGGTTTAGACCATCCCCAAATACCTTCTTAAGGTATTTTGTTAATAAAAAATAAAAAATTAAAAAGTGTCCACCCGCCCCTTTTTTTTCAAGAAATCCGGATGAGAATCTAATAATTTATTTTCTCTGGCCTTAGTAATAATTTAAACAGTCCAGAAAATTGGCCTAATTATTTAAATAATGGTATCAATATTTGCAAAAAATATGGGCAATTAGAAGTTTTGACAGAGTATGATGAAAATTCAATCAGGGTTGTGCTGAGAAGGATTTCATTCCTTGATCATATCAATGAATAGTTTGTGGATAGAATCCAGTTTAGAAGACTGCCAATGTTTACATTACATTTAATTTATGTGTGCTGCACAGGACTGAACATTGCTTTTTGCACACTATTCACATTTTTAACAGTTTGCATTTTTCTCTCAATTCACTGAATTTCTACCAGATTTTTTTTTTTATTTTAATGGATGAGTTTTAAAATCAGCTGATCTGTTGAGCCAAATTTAATTAAGATTCTGATTTTAACAATTCTCATAAGATTCTGATTTTAACAATTCTCATCGGAAACATTGGAAAAAAAACAACTTAAAGCCCTGCCGCATTTGAGCTTTAGAAATGGTTTGTTTGTTTGAATTACAGAGGTTCAGTACATGAATTTTAATTAAATCTAATAGTTTTGTGCCGACTCCTTGAATTACAGAAAATTAGAACACTGTTCATTGTAAAACTTGAAAAGAAGTTTGCATTAAGTATTACAACAACAACAGATCTTTGTCAAAATAAAGCTTAAAGAGAGATATTTAAATGCAAAACTTGTTGGTGAAACAGACTTGACTGTGATGAAATATACTATTGTTTGAATACCGCCTTATTTATGTGCATTTTACCATACATGTTTAAATTAGCACCAGAAGTACACCAGAAGTACAACACATTTAAAGGTAAAGTACATTCTTGGTAGAAGACCTGTACAACAATTAAATCTGCATAATCTTGCATTCTGTATAACAAATTCATGGTCAGTTTTTCCAATAAATGTTGGTGTTGAAATTGATAAGCAAAGGTTTAACAGTTCACCCATTACCAGCATTAGCTGATGACAATCACTGTGCATACTTGCACATCATATTCCATTCTTACTGAAGTGAGAGACCCTCTGGTACGCTATGTTGAGCGGGCATTCCATGTTTGC
This sequence comes from Corbicula japonica, assembly GCA_038501625.1. Lineage (NCBI taxonomy): Eukaryota > Metazoa > Mollusca > Bivalvia > Venerida > Cyrenidae > Corbicula > Corbicula japonica. The sequence continues at coordinate 4,933,661 of JAZAYU010000044.1, read as the reverse complement.
AGGGGGGCCTGTAATGCAGCACAGTGAGATCATAGTTCCATATGATAGCAGAGAAGGGCAGATCTGACATTGATGAGAATGATTATAACCCTATCTTCTGATATCTACACACTGTTTGTCAGTGTATGATTTGATTTTCTCTTATCAAATTTTAAAAAATTAATATGTTGAGTTCATTTTAGAGATGTTTGCTTTTGAAGAAAAAAATGTTTAAGTAAGGGTTTGATTTGATTTATTTGATTTATTGCTGTTTATGTCATTTATCTGATGCTTATAAAACTGAAAATGGAAACCAGCGTCTGATCTTCAGGAACTGATTGGCTGAAATGGCAACCGGTTGCCATTTCAGCAAACTGATGCTTGAGATTTGAGACTGGTTTCCTAGCTCAATTTTATAACCTTGGGCACAGATGTTGACTGTAAACTCGTAATTGACAGGTTTGATTTATGTAAATGCTATATTTGCAGATTCAAGCTTTAACACCAATTAACAGAAGACTGAATGCCTTAAACTGCCATAAAATGGCACATATTGTTCAAACTTATAATCGTTTACACTTTACTTCATAGATATGGCTTATATCCCGCGGGCAACCAGGGTAGGTCCAGATTATACTGCAGTCTGATCAGTATCTACACTGTTTGCTTGTCTCTGGATCTGCTCACATGGGGATATATCCATGAAGTAACGAATTTAAATATTTATAAGAATTTACAAAATGTTTCATGTTGTTGCTATACTTTATCACCGTACATTTTGTCATATTGTGCCATTATCAACCTTTCAGTATTTAAGTTAATGTACATGTTGCTTTTTTCAATATTTGTTATTTGCTTTAATACATGTATACATTATTATATGTATTTATGACACTTGAAAGTGAATATTATTTTATTCTTACTTGTGTATTTTATTAAATTCCAAATTAATTAATGTAATGTCCAATTTTTGTTAAAGACATTCAAAATGAATCATACTTTAGTAATAAACCTTATTCAAACAGCAGTCTACTGAAATACATGTTATATTATTACTTATAGATCGAGATGAAATACCTTTAATTGTGTTAGTACATTTAAAAAATGAGGCATTTTGCCTCTGCAGTAATGCCTTTAAATTTTAACTCGTTATTAATGTGCTGAAAAAAATCTGAACTTTGAAATATGTTATATTTGAAACATAGTTGAATTTCAAAATAATTCTGCACCCTGTTCCCTGTTGTTAAATAATTTTTCTATGATCACATAGTTTATATATGATCACATTTGTCAGAAGTCATAGTGAAATCAGTTGCATATTTGTTTTAACCCTTTCCTGTATAAATACACCTTTATTGCTAGGGCGAACAGTTTAGATCCAGATCAGCCGGCACATCCGAGCCGTCGGATCAGGATCTTAACTGTACGCTTTTTGATTCATTAGGTTAATTCTGACCAAAATGTGACCAGTGCAGATCCTGATCAGATTGAACAGATGTGCCAGCTGATCCGGACTTACACTGGTCCCACATGTGTAAAAATGCGTATAAATCAAGGAAAGGGTTAGTTAACATTATTATATGTATTTATGTCACTCCTTTGGATGTCTGGAGGGTTTTTTAAAGCCGTACTCCATGGATACTGTCCCACATTTCTACAGGTTCAGGATCTTCATAGATTGCTTTTAGATTCATTAGATTATTTCTGACTAAGAAGTTTATAGTGTAGATCCTGATAAACTACAGGAATGAACAGGCTGATTGGGATCTATATGGTCACATATAAGGGTAAAAACGTATCCATGGAGTAAATGGTTTAAAACCATTTTATCAACAGCACGTTTGTTTTTAATTGTTTTTTTATTTTTTTTATTTTTTTTTTTTGTTAAAGGTTGTGCTGATTTCTTCTTCTTCACCCTGTTAGATGATTAAATGTTGAATGATTATAAAATATTGAAAGAAAATGTCTACAAATCACAAGATTTCATTTGACTGTTCCTTTAATTTTTAATAGCTGTTTGTTTCAAATTATTTTGTCAAAGTATAGAAATAGCAAAGTTTTGTGGCAAAACCAATATTTCTCCGGAAAATATATGTATATATGAAGACATATGTAAGTAATACAAAACTGTATATTTTGGATATTAAATCAAGTCCTTTACAGTGATAAAATTTGTTCTTTCTAGTCCACTACCATTTTACCTGCTTGACTGCTCCTAATGTCCATCAGGCATTCTGTCTGTCCACTTTATTGGTTTGAACCATACTGTGGAGGTGGGGGGGGAGGGGGGGGGGGGGGGGGGGGCGAGATGTCTTGTGTTGCAACACTCCATGCTTTAAAAGTATATTGATCTTTGTTAAAATAGTTGGAAGAAGAGATTCATCCATGTTCATGAGAATCTACAGTTGATCTTAAGAGCAATAGCTAGGTTACATAATTACAGTAAATCAGTAAATTAATACTACAGATGTTTTAGAGGCAACAGACAGGTCAATAGCTACTCAAAGATCTTCTCATTACTGACGTGGCCACAGATTGATTTTGTTTCATTTTCTACATTCAACATAACTTTAAATAACATATATGTACCAGTAAACTTATCCAATTAAATATTTTCTATACTGGTAGGTGTGCATAAGCAGGTAAGTATACATATACAGCGAAGCAGTCTATCGACGAATATCAACGCGTACCGTGGGCGGTTGTTGTGAATCGTACAAGTTAGTTAACGACACGAAGCACATAAAAGAAGAAAATATTTTTTTTTTACTAGATTTATGTCACAACCAACGATCTAAAGATATTTACAATTTGAAATGGCAGAAAACTTGGAAGCAAATATATCAACGTACAAACTGCAATTACAACAGGTATAGAAATATTTTCAAAATGTAAAAATATTGAAGCCAATATCCTGGTTTAGGCCCCGTAGGGGTTTGTGTTTTTTAGACTCTCAAATATAATGACAACTGTAATGTCATATCGTTGTAATCTTCTCAGTTATTAGTTGCAGGTAATACAACCTACAGTTCAGTTTAAAAATGATTAACAAGTCACCAAATAAAATATACATGAATGTCACTCGTTTAGCCTATTATGCCTCTTTCTCATATTTTCGGGGTTTCCCATATTTTCGTGACGTCATCAAATGTCATATGCGCGCGCGCACAATCTGTCCAGTCATCCGAAATACTATTCAATATTTTATAACCAATCTATCCTTGTGTTTATCAGACATCTTGAAATATATTTGCTAAAATGAAGAACAGATTCTTTACTCCAAAACATCTATTTTTGTTTCTTAAAATCCAAGTTATAAAAAAAACAACCGAAAATATTTACTTGAGTTGTTTTCCCTCCCTTAATGGTTGGAGGAGAGTTTTTTCCCTTCCGTAATTTGCACAAATCTGTGTCGTCTCAGAGCTTGAAGTGTATGCAATGCTATTAATACCATAGCAGGTTGAAGGTCACAATTCAATTGAAAATCAATTATGAACGTCTCGTGTACGCAAAAGGGTTGTCAAATAGCACCAATCCAAATGTTAACAGGCAATAAGTAGAGTTTTAGAGACCAACTTCCAAGGTCAAGTTAAGTTTCTAATTTTTTATTGACTGTTGCACTCCAGTATCATTAAAAAAGCATAAAACTTTGCTTAATTATAATAGTCAAAAACATTTTAGTAAGTAAAAAACAATTTCTCTGTTCGACTGCTTTTCCGTTTCATGCCCAAAACTAAACAAAACGTGTTAAAATTTTAGACATTTTCTCACAATATGTCAGGATCAAATTGTTCTCGATGTTTCTAGTGAACAAAATTGAATCATGTGGGTTTCTCATGGTTATAATTAACATCCAATTGAAAGTCCCGAAAATATGAGAAAGCGTCTGAGATTCAGAGGGTCGATATCTGTTGCAAATGGCGGTAGTAAATGTGGTAAATAGTGACGACTTCAAAATTGTTGGCTTTTAATTCAGTCAAACACAAGTGACTGCAATTGGTGAATAAAACATAAACATTTACAATACAATTATTAAGAGGCCAGTGTAAAATTCGTCTGTTAAACCCCAGAAATTATGGACGAACGGCATATATATACTCCTGGTTTAAACCCCATATATATATAGAAAGAGAGTATACAAGTATATTTTACACCAGATAACATTTTCATATTCCTACATTCCGTTTTCTTTTGTGCATTATAATTTAAATTATTTTTTTAACATGATACAATATACTTTTTATTTATTTACGGAATGAATGACATTTGTAGTTTAAAAACATTGGCAATCTCCTTAGTTTTCGGAATGAACCTTATTTATACTCCTAGTTTAGATCCCGGGGCTTAAATTAGGAGTATATATAAGCTAGGTTCATTATAGCCGTTAGAGGCAATGTTTATAAACTACAAATTTCATTCATTCCGTAAATACATAAAAAATATATATTGTATCATGTTAAAAAGTAATATAAACAATATAAGCATTTGTTTCGTTTAAACAACCGCAATGTTCATAAACTAGCTACACTTGTCATTCATTCCATAAATATATTAAATATTTTTAAAAAAAGAAGTCATACCGAAAAAAGTTAGCATGTTTCCACGCCCCCTCTTTTTTGACAATTTCTCTCGCTTTATATTATACTCCTGGTTTAGACCCCGGGGTTCAAACCAGGAGTATATATAATAAACGATGGTTACATTGATTCAGCAATTTGACACTTCCAAATATCCCCCAAAACAAACCAAGCCCCATTTTTAAATATATATGAACCCCCTAAGAAAACCCCATTCCAGGGGATACCCTCCCCTGCATGAAGAACTCGTTACTGTGAAGTCACTCGCATTTTTTTTTCAGCAAATTTTCTTTTTGGACAATTTCTCTCGCTTTATATTATACTCCTGGTTTAGACCCCGGGGTTCAAACCAGGAGTATATATAATAAACGAATTGGTTACATTGATTCAGCAATTTGACACTTCCAAATATCCCCCTAAACAAACCAAGCCCCATTTTTAAATATATATGAACCCCCTATAAAACCCTATTCCAGGGGATACCCTCCCCTGCATGAAGAACTCGTTACTGTGAAGTCACTCGCGTTTTGTTTTTTTTTAGCAAATTTTCTTTTTTGACAATTTCTCTCGCTTTATATTATACTCCTGGTTTAGGTTCGGGGTTCAAACCAGGAGTATATATAATAAACGAATTGGTTCGTTTGATTCAGCAATTTGAGATAAGTTAGATTATATTCTGAGAATTAGCGATAATGCAGCGCTGCTGTACTTGCGATGACAACGATATTGTGATGCATACAGTATATCACGTGGTGGTATATTATTTAGTCGGATTCAGTTGAAATATCTCGGAAATGTTGTGTTTTTTGTAGAGTTAAAGCATTAAACCCCCCGGGGCTTAAACTGGAAGATTGCCATAAACTGTACGTTAAACGTTAACACAGACACCTGTTTAGGGGTCCTTTCCTGGGGCCAGTATCTCGAATAAATGTTCGTATCTTAAGTTCAGGTATGAGTTACGAAATCTCTACGAAGGCGCTAAGGTAACGTTACATGGTTATCTCAAAACACCACTTAGCATTCTCGTAACGCGTCCTGAAATTACGAATTCGTAAGAATTAGAGTCAAGTTACCTATGCTTGGCCAGTTCAATGCTTGGCCACTTTTGTTGACATCTGTTATAAATCGAATTAAAGTTTGAAATCAAAATTAATTGTTTGTTTTTTGTTGAACCCAACATGACATTGTAGAAAGAAAGCCAGGTCATTATCATCAAAGCGCTTGATTGCGGACAGCATATGATAGCTTTCAAGAAATAACAGAATGATGCTGGTTTATCTAAAACTCTAAACCAAAACGTATTTCTTAAAAACAAAACAAAACTATAATGTTCATTTGATCGTGTGGGAATTGTTGTGGAAAAATGTTGCCTTGAATATCCCCTTGAACAATTATGAAATGATAACACAGTTTTTCTTAAAATGCCATCTAAATCAACACCACACCCACCAAATAAACACTGGAGTAAAACTAGAACCGCACCACTGGAGTACTAGGATAAAATTGTTAGACTCATAATTTTACTACAGATCTTTTTATGCCCCCGAAGGGAGGCATATAGTAATCGGACCGTCCGTCCTTCCGTCCGTCCGTCCGTCCTTCCGTCCGTCCGAAATAATCTTGTCCTCGCTTCTCCTCTGAAACCGCTTGAGGGATTTCTTTCAAACTTCACAGGAATGTTTGTCACCAAGCCTAGTTGTGCATATCGTCAGGAATTTCTGCTCCGATTATTTTTGGCTGAGTTATGGCCCTTTGAAGCAAAATCTTGTCCTCGCTTCTTCTCCCAAACCGCTTGAGGGATTTCATTGAAACTTCACAGGAGTGTTTGTCACCAAGCATAGATGTGCATATCCGAAGGAATTTCTGATCGGATTATTTTTGGCTGAGTTATGGACCTTTTTACCTAACCCTAACCCTAAACCCTAACCCTAAACCCTAACCCTAACCCTAACGTAAACTGAAATCGCTTGAGGGATTTCATTGAAACTTCACAGGAGTGTTTGTCACCAAGACTTGTTATGCATATCCAAAGGAATTTCTGATCGGATTATTTTTGGCTGAGTTATGGGCCTTTTTACCTAACCCTAACCCTAAACCCTAACCCTAAGGTAAATTTTGTTAACGCAATAAAGGTAACATTTTTTTTGTCCCGATTGTCATGAAATTTGGTCAGGATGATTGTCCCAATGATTTCTTGGACGAGTTTTAATATGGGTCATCAGGGTCCAAAAACTAGGTCACTGTTACTAAAAATAGAATTTTCTTGTTAACACTCTAGCGGTCACATTTTTGCTCCGATTGTCATGAAACTTGGTCTGGATGTTTGTCCCAATGAATTCTCGGACGAGTTCGAATAAGGTTCATCCTGGTCCAAAAACTAGGTCACTGTTACTATAAATAGAATTTTCTTGTTAAAACTCTAGCGGTCACATTTTTGCTAGAATTATCATGAAACTTGGTCAGGATATTTGTCCCATTTATTTCTAGGCCGAGTATGAATATGGGTCACCTGATCCCAAAAACTAGGTCACTGTTACTATAAATAGAATTTTTTTGTTAACACTCTAGCAGTCACATTTTTGCTCCAATTATCATGAAACTTGGTCAGGATATTTGTCCCATTTATTTCTAGGCCGAGTTTGAATATGGGTCACCTGGGTCCAAAAACTAGGTAACTGTTACTATAAATAGAATTTTCTTGTTAACACTCTAGCGGTCACATTTTTGTTCTGATTGTCATGACACTTGGTCAGGATGTTTGTCCCAATGATTTCTCGGACGAGTTTGAATATGGGTCATCTGGGTCCCAAAACTAGGTCACTGTTACTTAAAATAGAATTTTCTTGTTAACACTCTAGAGGTCACATTTTTGCTCCGATTGTCATGAAACTTCGTCAGGATGTTTGTCCTAATGATTTGTCAGACAAGTTCGAATATGGGTCATCTGGGTCCAAAAACTAGATCACTGTTACTAAAAATAGAATTTTCTTGTTTACACTATAGTGGTCACAATTTTACTCTCAGATTGTAAAGAAACTTGGTCAGGACATATGTCCCAGTTATTAATTGGTTGAGTTTGAATATGGGTCACCTGGGTTCAAAAACTAGGTCACTGTTACTATAAATAGAAAAATCTTGTCCATGCTGTAAATTTGTTATTTCTCATTGGATTTTAAAATAACTTGGCTCAAATGTTTACCATGACAAGGTGTACTTTCGCGTACAATACCCATGCCTGTTGGTCCAAGGTCAAGGTCACTGTTACTAAAAATAACATTTTCTTGTCTTGGCTGTTAATTCCTAATGAATAAAGTGATTTCAAAATAACTTTACAAAAATATTCACCATGACAAAGGGATGTGTTGCTTACAATACCCATGCCTGTAGGTCAAAGGTCAAGGTCACTGTTACGAAAAATAGCATTTTCTTTTCCAAGCTGTAGATTTGTTGTTTCTTATTGGATTTTAAAATAACTTGATGTAAATGTTCACCATATCGAGACGTTGCACTCAGGTGAGTGATAAAGGGCCATCATGGACCTCTTGTTCATATTAATATTTAACTTTATTTAACTATATATTTACTACAGACTTGAAACATAATTATGATCCTTTCATCTTTCACATTATATGCATGCAGTATGCTTCGTCTTCCACAAGCATATTTTTCATTACATATGTTTATTTATTACATATGTATACCTATTTGATTTCAAGCTGCATTTCGGGGGCATATGTCAATTCCAGTGACAGCTCTTGTTTTATGTTTAAATTCACTTGTTTAACCATTTATATGGATAATGTTGGCAACTTCTTTATAATTGTTCATTCAGAAGTGCTGAAATAAGAAAACATCAGCATCAAGGAAGGTATGTATAAAGCTATAGAACAAAATAAACATTTAGTGGATGTAAGTTCTCAATAACTTCCATCATTTAAGATATTTAATTATTATTCTAATATTTTATAACCTTAAATTTTAAAATTTACTGTTAATTGGCCGGTAAACTACCTGGCCGAGCATTGGACCAAATCTACTGAAATTTAGTTGTGTTGAACCTGTTGAAAACCGCACCGATTTTATCCATAAAATGATGTCATTCAGGAGCTTGCATATATGACGTAAATTTGTAAATACATGGTGACTTCATAACAACATTGAACATTTAAGGTCGGTTGGTAAATAAAATAGTTGTAGAGAATAAGTTATGAAACTGGCCGAGCATTGGTAACCCGACTCTACACAAGGCATATAATGACGTAATTGACATACACATGTGAAACATCGGCATATAGTAAACCTTTCAGAGCAAAATGTTTATTTATTCAACGATCCTACTAACTGAGCCAAAATTGTCTACTTTGTGGATTATTTGGGACCAGTGCAAACCACCTACTTTGTGCAAAATGTCATTAATATTGTAAATTTTTGGTATATTGTAAGACATCGTCTGTTACATTGTCTGTCACAAGAAAAAAATTGGACAAAAAAATTGAAGTATTTCAACAGAGACTTATCATCTCTGAGACTAATTAAAAGCCATTAAAAATGGAAAAATGACACGAAGTCAAAAGTTTGAGTCCCATCGACTTTTAGACTGACATTCATGACATAGACAAACTTACTGAAAACAAACAAACACAATACAGTCAAACATGTGCTAAAGACCACCTGTAAACAAAGACCAAATGTGGACCGGCGTCAATTTATTATTTCTATTCTTACAACGATTGTGAATTCAATCGCCATTGCTACAATCCATTATCTTTAAAGAATTTTAGCGGTCGTGTTAGAATCCATGATGATTTTGATTGAGAAGTTTATCAACAGTTAAAAACGAGAATTATCAATAACTGTCATGAAAATTAAGAAGATTCCTGAAGTCTTGTGCCGGTATAAAGCCCCGGTGCATCCCAGTTCGTACACTGGGGCCAATCAGGACCAAAACCGTAGCTACGCCGCGAAAACCTGCAATGAATCGGGATGAATGAATTTCAAATATCAAATCATGGTTTAAATGCAGCTTCCGTAGTTGAATCAGCATCCACCGGCTTGCAACCTAGCCATATCCAGGCTCCACCGTCACTTTATCGAAATTTACCTGCTGCTACCGTACCAAGCCGTAGTTCAACCAGCATGAGTCAAGCTACGTCGGCTCTCCTCAGAGACACCGTGGCCAAACAGGGAGTCACCATATCTCCAACTTGGACAGAGGACATGCCGGTTTAATACGGTTTGACCCTGTGGCCTTTGGGTGGAGAGACGGATCATGCCGTAAGAGCTACGGTGATGCCCCGGATCTCCCCAAAATAAGCCAGCATTTGGTTTCGCTCCCGAGGAGTCCCGGTTGTATTAAAATCTTAACAACACCAGGCCCACAGCTCGGTTATTGTCCGATGCAATACAAGTTATCCCACTGTCACTACGGTTGTTGTGCGGGTTGACCCCGGTGTCCAAACCGGGACGCACCGGGGCTGTATACAGGGACAGTGTTAACCAGGCTATAAGAGTACATTGAATATTGAGTTGTGCTCAACCCGTGGCTAGACAGCTTAGGCAGAAATATGCATTTCCATTACTGCTAATGACCTTGCTCAATCAAACCGAGTCTGCAATATTTTCCTCTTTGTCATATTTGGTGGCTTTGAAAGTTTCATTTTCATCTATAAAGAACATTTAAAAAGTTTGATTAAATATATATTGAGAAAGAACAAAAATTTAGACCACTCTCCTGAGAATATGATGAATCTGCGCTGTTTATTAAGTTACGAGAACGTTGGGGGGTCGATTTTTTTACCGTCTGTTACAACCAAGTTTACGAATCTTCGCAACTTGCGAATTCTTCGAAATAGAGGAAAATTTGGCAAGAATGTCATAAGATGACGTTATGAACACTTTTACACTTATGATAGCTTGGAGATACTGGCCCCAGCCTGGCACCAATGCCATAAAGGAGAGCACTGGTGCCATGTTTGGTCAATTTCACCTTATAATTGGGTAATCTGTATAACAATGCAACTACAATCGCTCTAAACAAAATATCCGTTTTAAAAAAAGCTCAATTTTTCTAACCTAAATTAGTAAAGATAACAATACAATGTTTGTACATTTAATGTAAACAGGTTGCAGTAAAAAACATGATCCCTATTTATGTCAAGTTCAAAGACAAAATCATAACTAACTAAACAAATATTGATTGGCATTGATTGATGTGTTTTATAATTATCCAATGACACTGGTCAGTAACTACCTGTAAGTATCAACAGAGAAAATCCAAGTCTATTAACAACAGCTACTGAATTTTTTACTTGGAATCTCAATGGAGATTTCTTCTCGTTTGAATAATTTCTTCCAATTTACTAAATTGTTGAAAATATCAGCACTCGTGTTGGTAACCTAATTTGCATTATTTGGGAAAAGAACAGAATCGACTGACAAAAGCCATACCCTCAGAATATCCTTTGAAAAACAACGAAATATTACATATCATTATTATGTTCCCTTGCAATGACTGCTAGTAAGCATTTCATTGAATATCTGCCCTGGGCAGTAAATAACAACACTAAAACATGTTTAATTGTTTTATTATACAGGTTGAAGACTCGCTATCCCTCGACCCAGACAATGAGGACTTACAGAAACTGAAAACAGATCTGCAGGTAACATAAGTCTTAGTATTTTTATAATTTGTAAAAGCCAAGATTGCAGTTTTAAATACAATAAATGTAAAGTAATTATGTTTGATGAAAATGATGGTTTCCTCTCTGCTGTCTATATTTGTCCTATGTTTTGTTGTTGGTTTCTAAAATTGTAGGCTTCTGTTAGAACAGAAGCTTACTCATATTGCTTGTATCATTGAGACCACATCCAAATAGAAAGACTGTGTTTTGTGTTCAGGAAACTATGTAATGAACTTTTTAGCAAACAAAGGTCAAAGGGTATTAATTTTTTAAAGAGTTTTGACTATCTGACAATATCTATCTTAGATAAAATTACGTGAATAATAACACAAAAGTGTTTCTTACACATGCGGAAACAATGACCTAAACTTTGACTATTTTTATATTTTCTAAAATTTTGTGACTATTATTTGGAAACTGCCAGCATGAGCCTTGTCTGTAAATGTTTTTCAAATAAATGTATCTTTCAAAATTGTCTTTAAATAAGTTGATTTTAAAATGTTTTTTTATAAGATGCAGTTTTTTGTAAAAAGCATACATGTAGTTTAACTTAAAGATGTTTGCGGAGGTCAGAACCCAAATGTCAAGAACTTGAAATTGGAACTGTCCAACAGGACATGGGACTTTCCTGAGATGTAATGATTAAATCAGTATATTTAATAAAGCAGAGATATTTCTGTTACATTAGTTGAGCTTTTTAATGTGTTGTTAGATTGTATTTTATAGATGAGCAAGATATGTTATTGCTAAAGATGCATACAGTCCTGGTCGAGTAAGTATAACATCCAGGCTACTGGTTAAGTTACTGCTGGTAAAGTATGATAGGCTTTGAACTTTCTAATGCTGTTATGTGATATAAAACTAGTATCAGGAAAACTAAAATATTGTGCACAACAAGTGTTTTGCTATTATAGATTATGCATATTTGACAAAGCATGTACATGTAACTCAGCTGAAATGCTGATCTTTTTTTTTTAACTGAATGCCATACCTCAAGAAACTAATATAAATCTAGCATTCATTCATTTGTTTGCAAAGTACATGTACAACAAATGTTAAGAGATTATCCAAATGTCAACAACAAGTGTCAAACCCTTTGCTTTTCTAAAAAAGCTTTTAGAATGTACCTGTTGTGTTTTGCAACATTCCTATTCTAAAGTCAATCTTTTCTGTGTGTTTTGGCATGCAGGAAGTTATCCAGCTGACACAAGATTTGATTGGTCAGAAGCCAACACCAGGTGGCGCTGCTGCAGACTCGGAACCAGGGGCAAGTGACTCCATTATAGGCAAGAAGAGAGCACCTATCAAACACTGGCAGCCTGGTGATAAATGTCTGGCTATATACTCAGAAGATAAAAAGTAAGTTTTGTCCTTAAGATGTTTTATATATGCTGTATTTTTTAGATTCATGCTTTAGGGGATAATTGTTTTATACCAGTGAAAGATAAAAAGAATGAGCTGAATATTGTTTTCTTGAGGGGCATAGACATGAGTGAAAATTGATTTCCATGAACAGCCCAAGCAATGAGTGAACATTTGATTGGTATTTTCTGAACTAACATACCATTGAGTCATAATTGGTATTTTCTTGAGTGGCATCTCCATGAATTTTTTTTTTGAGTGGCATAACTGAAATGTAGTTGCCATAGGTTGTCAGAGGTGCTGTTATGAGGACTGCATGGGTCTGTTGATTGAATTTTGAGTAGTTGATTGAATAGTATAGACCCTGATCATACTGTTAAGAAGTGCAGGCTGCTCTGGGTTTATATGTATTTACATGCAAGTTTTATATACATTCAATCAATATATGGATTGAAGTTAACAAGGCTGTCAATAGAGGGAGACTTGGAAGAAGTGGTCTCCCAAAAGTGACCAGAAATCTCCCTTCTTCAAGCTAAGTGAGAAGTCATTTTGTATAGACTTTATAAGGGCAGAATGCTGTTGACTGCCAAATTCTCCTTAATTCAAGAAAATTATGACAAAACATTTCCCTGATTTGCAAGTCTAGTGAGAGCCCTGGTAAAGGGCTTTGTTTATTCTACATTGGTTTGAAGACAAGAAATAACTTCTAGCTGTATGTGTGGTTACATGTTCTGATGTTTGTTGTTGTTGACTTGCAGTTATTATGAAGCGACAGTTGATGAGGTGTTAGAAGACGGATCATGTACAGTTACTTTTGATGAGTACGGCAACACTGATGTCACTGAGGTAGGTTCTAATGCTCAAAATATTAATTGAGGCGCGTCACAGGAAAAGGTACCTTCGGGCAATTGACGTCAATCCTTGAAATGACGTCATAAAGTTGAGCAGACGACATTATTTATTATGCATTTCGCGGTAAAAATACCATTCTATTGTCAAAATCTGTAACAAAATCACTTTTTAGTTATGAAAAAATAAAAGATAGTTGTAAGTTCATTCTCAATATAGTAACAACTAAAATGTCACAAAAAATGACCGAAGGTACCTTTTCCCGTGGCGTGCCCCAATTATAATGCTACAAAATAGTATATGTGCACATGAATATTCCTTTTACCACATTGGTAACCAATGTTGATCCATATCAACTCTGTGCACATGTGATTTAATTAATATAAATGTGAACAGTGTAGATCCTGATCAGCCTGCATGAATCTATACAGGTTGTTTAAGTGATACCAGAAATATCTTACAGAATAAGGGTAAATGCCTTAGGAGATTTTAAAAATATTTTTTTACAAGTCCAAGGTCATGGTGACATAGTCAAAAACTTGTATTGTCAATGACTATACAAAACTGGGGCCTACTTTCAGACTTGGTAGGTTGGTTGGACAAGGTAAGTAGATGACCTCTACAGATTTTGAGTTCAACAGGTTAAAGGTCAAGCACATGGCGACCTTAATGCAAAAGAAAGTTCAGTTGATAACTAGTGAACTAAAGGGGCAAAGTATTCCCATTCTGGAGTGGTTGTTTGGTTTCTCTGAATTGACAGCAAGTATTTTTACAGTATGCAATTTTTGCAGTTTTCATCCTTTACTTTTGATTACAATTGAAACATTCAAGTTTTGTTTACCTGATACTTTCTATTTTGCCTGTTTTTTTACAGGTGTCATTATTAAAGCCATTAGAGGTTGACTCGGGGAAGAAGAAGGGTCCAGGGGAAGGACCAACAGATGCCAAAAAACCTCTCTCCAAGTGAGTTAGGCTATCTTTAACCTAATTTACCTGACTAAGAAGTAATTACATTGTCAATGTGACTTCAAATTTAAAATTAGTTTCAGATCACAGGGGTTTTCCTAGCCTTTCTAAGGGTCCTGAAAATTGACCCATTCCCAAAGCAAACGGATCCTTTCCCAATCCGAAATTTCTTCCATTTTTCCCAATTGAATCCACAGATAATTTTCAAAACATAAGAAACAGTATTAACTTTCGTTTTACGTTGTAAACAACAACTGACTGCTTTATCTCGCACTATGCATGTGACATCACAACCAGGTGTAAAATTCGGTGCATACAGTATAATTATGTGTCTGTATGGAGAACAGTTCGTCGAGATACTGGTCCGTGCCGAGAAAATGGACATTCCGTAAATGGGATTCAAAAGGCTGTTCGTCAATTGTTGACCTTTGCAAGAAATGGCAACAAAAAAAACACTGAACAAGAAACATCACAACGTCAACCGGAATCTGGACAAACGGAGCAACACGAGGGTGTAACTGTTTGCTTGTCTGAAAGCAGTAAACAAAGAAATATTCTGTTATAGTCACTTGTTGACTTCAACAAATTAAAATTATTCCATACCTTGAGTTTTTCCTGAAAAAAAAAGCCTGTATGTAGGTTTTAAACACTAAACCACCCTGAGTGAATAAAAAGTAAACTGATCCTTTCTTGTAAACAAAAGTTTGAAAAAAAGGGAGAAAATGCATAAAACAATGATTTCAAAATTCCCAAAACTTGTATTTTTGCCGATAAAAATTCCCAAAATGAGACGTTTCACGCACTAACATTTTCCCAATTCTGGCCAGGGTCCGTTTCCCAAAATGGCTAGGAAAACCCATGGATCAATAGCTAAACGATGGTTAGATTTACAGTCACCAAGATTACTGACCCTGTTTAGTAGATGACCCCATTTTGATTTTGTGGTTAAATCATTAAAGATTATGGTCATGATGTTTGTCCAATCAAAACTGGTTTTCAGTGTATGACTGGAGAATGTTTAAATTAAGAATCACCAAAATTTGTTTAGATATTGGAAGTGGTAATAGCATGCATGTTTATTTGCAGCAATAGATCATCACTAGCACCAATATTTACTACATTCCTTGTATACAAACAAGTAGTCGAACAGTATTAGTTCATGCTGTGCATATATGCGCTAACTTTTGAGATAAACTGTAAGGAACAGTATGCAGTTATTTTTTCGGATAGATTTTATGGGCTTATTTTCAGGTAGTAGATTTCTGTTAGAGAAATATGAGCTTATTTACTTTATGCGCTTATTTTCAAGATTCTACAGTATTTCAGTGTGTCAGTGGTTTCAGTGTGCCAGTGGAACTTTTACCATGTTTTTTTATAATAAAATGTTTTAAATCTTACAATAGAAGGATCATTATTATTGTTGATGTTCTGTAGGAAAGACAAACAAGCCCTGGAGAGAGAGTATAAACGTAAGAAGAATCAAAAGAAGGCTTCCAGACAGAAACAACTTGAAGAAGAGAGAGAGTTAGATAAAAATAAATGGCTCGAGTTTAATTCTAAGGTAGGCTTCCACAAACTGAAATCAACACATAAAAATGTAATCTTACATTTTGCTTTTTTCCATTACTATTATACCAATATTTTATAACATAGAAATGAAGAACAACTGTCGCAGTTGGTAAATTCTTAAAGATAATGCCAACTCTTAACTTTTGGCCATTTAAAGTCATAAGAGGTGCATCCCAGCTATTGTATTGATCTGCAGATCTATACTTTGGTGGTGCCAAAACCACTCTCTGTTTAACACAAGCGCAAACTTAGCTTGTACTCAAAACATTATATTTACACTTCAATTTCGTCCTCTACAATAAAGTCTTATTCATCTAACGAATCATAATTTCTAATGGTAAACAGTGTGACGTAATAATTTGAAAGGCGTGAATAAAGTTGAACCATTCACAATTTATTGGACGTTGCACAATGTTGTGAGGTGTGACGTCGCCGAGCACACACGTTTTGCCATGAGTTGCTGTAAAAAGGGTGCTGTCATTCACTTTGTCGTCAATGTTGCTGTTCCAACAGCCATTCGAAAAACCGTAATATCACAAATTCTTCTAATGATTTCTGTATAAAAAGAGTATTAATGTGTGTAAATATAAGGATTGAATCGATATTTGATGGTTTGCATTTGGGTATGAAAAACAGTCGGATTGTTTAAAGTATGTGTGAAGCCCTTCGGGCTTCACACACTTTAAACAACCCAACTGTTTTCCATACCCAAATGAAAACCATCAAATATCGATTCAATCCTTAATTAAAAAATGCATGTTATTGTAGTAAAACAATAATTTGATACATACACAGCCGCAATTTTAACCTTGGGAGATTATAATTACTAGTAACAGAATTATGGTCAGACTTGACAACTTTAGTTTTATGATAGTGGTTTCCCAGACATCCTAACTTCAGTAATGATCAGTATTTCAATTTTAATTTTGCCAAATCAGTGTTCACAAATTTATGTCCCTATGAAATGGTATTTTTAAGGCAAACCATGAAATTTAAAATGTAAAACTAGTGCTTCAATGTATTGCACAAGTTGCAAATTACTATATGGTGCTGACAAAATAGGCACTTGAGGATTTCATTGAACACAGCAGTATTAGGCAATGTTTAGCTGACGGTTAGAATGGTAGCATTAATTGGAGCCAATGTCAGTTGAAACCACAGTACTCAAAATAAAATGATAACAAAGAGTCCAAAGTTTTCTGAAAATAGTTGGCAAGTGCAGAATGGAAATTGTCCTAAAAATAACATAAATGTACAACCAGTATAGATCCAGATCAGCGTGCACTTTTATGTACAGCATGATCAGGATCTAGACCATTCACTTTTAGATCCATTTTATATCCTCTAGATTACTTCTGTTCATGAAGTTAAGAGAGTAGATTCTGATCTAATCCACACCAGCCTCACACAGGATATATGCCATGTCCATGTAGTAAACACACCAGCCTCACACAGGATATATGCCATGTCCATGTAGTAAACACACCAGCCTCACACAGGATATATATGCCATGTCCATGTAGTGAACACACCAGCTGCACACAGGATATATATGCCATGTCCATGTAGTAAACACACCAGCCTCACACAGGATATATGCCATGTCCATGTAGTAAACACACCAGCCTCACACAGGATATATGCCATGTCCATGTAGTTAACACACCAGCCTCACACAGGATATATGCCATGTCCATGTAGTAAACACACCAGCCTCACACAGGATATATGCCATGTCCATGTAGTAAACACACCAGCCTCACACAGGATATATATGCCATGTCCATGTAGTTAACACACCAGCCTCACACAGGATATATGCCATGTCCATGTAGTAAACACACCAGCCTCACACAGGATATATGCCATGTCCATGTAGTAAACACACCAGCTGCACACAGGATATATATGCCATGTCCATGTAGTAAACACACCAGCCTCACACAGGATATATGCCATGTCCATGTAGTAAACACACCAGCCTCACACAGGATATATGCCATGTCCATGTAGTAAACACACCAGCCTCACACAGGATATATATGCCATGTCCATGTAGTAAACACACCAGCCTCACACAGGATATATGCCATGTCCATGTAGTAAACACACCAGCCTCACACAGGATATATGCCATGTCCATGTAGTAAACACACCAGCCTCACACAGGATATATGCCATGTCCATGTAGTAAACACACCAGCCTCACACAGGATATATGCCATGTCACATGTAGTAAACACACCAGCCTCACACAGGATATATGCCATGTCCATGTAGTAAACACACCAGCCTCACACAGGATATATGCCATGTCCATGTAGTAAACACACCAGCCTCACACAGGATATATGCCATGTCCATGTAGTAAACACACCAGCCTCACACAGGATATATGCCATGTCACACCAGCCTCACACAGTAGTGTCCATGTAACACACCAGCCTCACACAGGATATATGCCATGTCCATGTAGTAAACACACCAGCCTCACACAGGATATATCATGTCCATGTAGTAAACACACCAGCCTCACACAGGATATATGCCATGTCCATGTAGTAAACACACCAGCCTCACACAGGATATATGCCATGTCCATGTAGTAAAGGATTAAACAGCAATTTATCTGTTTTCAGACATTTTCAAAGACAAGCAAAGGTAAGGTGAAGAAGAGTATATTTGCCACGCCAGACACAGTGGAGGGGAAGGTTGGAGTGGGAACATGTGGAAAGTCCGGCCGACCTATGACACAGTACACTCATGCTGATAAATGGAAGAAATAAATGTTATGTTATAAGGGTGTGACATACTGATATTTAAAAGCAAGATTTCTGGCCTTTGACTTCTTCTCTTTATCAACTGGGAAAATAAACACATAATGCTGGTGTATGTCATTGGGACATTAGCAGCCTTGTTTACCAACAACTTGATTACTTATTACATTTTAATAAGGCATACTAGTTATTTGAAAATGTGTGCAATGTTTAGAAAAAGGATACATTAATCAATATGAGATAGTTCACAACTGCTTTATGGTGCAGGAAAAGATTTGAAAATAACAAATTACAAAAATTGTCATTTTAAATTTAGGTCCCGAATAACTTTGTCCTCATTGTTTTAAAAACAGTATAAGTACTATAGAAATAAAGAGTGATACCATTATTTCACTAAGCTGACAACTTATTTTAGAATACTGCGTCTTACAAAGACAAAGACATCTTGCAAAAGGGTAACCTAATGGTTTAGTAGAAAATACCAGGAAATACCTTTGAAAGATTTGTGAAGTTAATCATTTACTCGATGGATACGCCTTCATCACATGGGGGATAAATGTACATGAAGATCAGCCAGCACATCCTGACCGTCTGATCAGAACTACACTATTTGCTTTTTGGTCAGAAATAACCTAATGAATCTAAAAGCAAATGCAGTGCCCAAGGTTATAAAACTGAGCATGGAAACCAGTCTCATATCTCAAGCATCTGAATGGCTGAAATGGCGACCAGTCGCCATTTCAGCCAATCAGATGCTTGAGATTTGAGACTGGTTTCCAATCTCAGCTTTATAACCTTCAGCCCTGATGTATCAGCTGATCTAGATCTCACTGGTGGCCCATGTGTTAAAAAACGTATCTCATGGATAAAACTGAGCATGGAAACCATCTGCATGATAAGGATCTAGACCATCTGGTCGCCATTTCAGCCAATCAGATGCTTGAGATTTGAGACTGGTTTCCAATCTCAGCTTGATGAGGCTAACTGATATCAAAATTATTTGTATTAATGAAAAAAATGATTTCTGTAAATTCTCAAGTCCCTATCAGTATATTAGTTATATTTTCTCATGTATTATATCATGAGAATCGTAGCATCATTAGTGTTTACCACAATTTTTTACCAGTAGAATTTCAAATATCGGTATTATCCAACCATTTTATCATTGATGTGAAAACTACATTACTAAACACAAACAAATATATACTTGTGCATAATTCAACTATCGCAGGATTTATCTTGGGCCGGAGATAAGATGAATACATACAAATGGCGCATCGTAATTAATCCCGTGACCAAATTTTTATAATACAGCTTTAAAACTGTTAGCTTTTTTTGTTGAGTCACAGTATAAAGCTGTTTGTGATGGCAAAAACACATAATTTACTTCATGAAGGAATATGGATGCTAGCAGTGATATATTGAGTATGTTATCACAGTCACACTGATGCTGTTCCTATGGGAAAATTGTGCAGGTCTTGTTAGAAATAATGTTAAATCACATGGCTGGCCTGTGTAGATCCGGATCAGCCGCGACATCCTTGCAGTATGATCAGGATCTAAACTTTCACCTCTTAAAGTGAACAATGTTGATAATGATCAAACTGCAAGGATGGGCAAGTCAATAGGAGTAAAAGGTAAAGCTGTGGATTCCCTTATGTTAAGCCTTCATATTTTTCATTTAAGGAATAAATACTATTAACATTAAGTTGTATTCATCTGTATTGCGTGGTACTGCATCAATCACTGTTAAATTTGAATGACTAAATGTTGAATGTCGGTCAATAAAACCATATGTAGATAACAATGCAAGCCATCTGTTAATAAAATCAACAGTATTTTTATTGGTTTTCTTTATTTTATATAACAGTACTCGTCCAAAATTGAAGGAGCCACTTTTCTACATTGTTTTTCCTTTTTTTTTTCAAAATAACAGGTAGAAAAGTGGCTCCTTCAATTTTGAACAAGTATTCATTTTTTGATGTTGGCAAGGCCACAACTGGAGTTCTGCTCCTGTGTCTAATCTCCATACATAGACACTTGCATATCAAATAAAAGCAGGGCAGCATGATAATGGGCAATTCTACAGTGTATCTAGGATCCTCTAATCTCTTCACTGGCATAAATTAGTAAGTATCTTGCATGAGTCTGAGGTGAAGATGAAGAAAATCTGTCACCAAGGCTGAACAGTTTTTGAGGGAACAAGGCCTTGCTGATTTCCAGCAAAAAACAGTTCAGCTAGCTTGAGTCGACAGATTTTTCTATCTTAACCTAATGTCTCATGTAATATACTTTTTTTGAATACCTTTAGTTTCATAACATTTTTGGAAATGTATACCGTTTTATAATCTTGTTGTCATATGCTGAAATCTTGTTGTTAACATAGTTACCTGATTTAACCTTGTGTAAGCATGCAAACAGTATCTAGGGATTTTCTTTCCCCGGTAAAACATGTGCAAACACTTAACCGGTATGCAAGAAAATTGATGCATCAATAGTCACCTTCCCAGGATACCAAATGCCTTTGGACATCCCCATGTCGGGAAACCACAATCAGTTGACTGGGAAATCCGAGACATTTTCATCTTCTGCCTTAGGAAGTTCCCAGCCTATCTCTGCGACAACTGAGAACAACTACTGTTCAACTCTGACCTTGAGTTGTGACCTTTTGAACATGTCCACTGTTATTTATATTCCTAAAACAGCTAGGCATTATGACACTGTGAAAATTATGGGTTTATTTCACCATTATGAGAATAGACTGTATTAAACATGAGTGGAATAGTCTAAAAAACTACAGAATAATTATATTTAAATACGAAGTACATGCATAAACTAACTTCAGTTTTGTGACAGGCTAGCACAACTATTTGTACGCGACAAGGGCTTTTCTATATATGCGATATTTGCCCTTAGCGTACAACCAGTTACTGTTCAAATCAATGTGGAATATTTTTCTTCTATTTCTATATGCCGCCGACCGGAATTTGAGTCGCAACTTTTATGCAACTTTTGGCGGCTCCATAAAGCATCTTAAACCACAAGTAGAATCAATATATGCAATCCTTTATAAATAACGGTTTCGTTTTTATTCAAAACTCTTAAACCTCCACCCATGTCAGCAGTTAAATGTTACTCCGCTACACGTATAAGTTTATCTGACTGTGTAGTGTATCGATTTATAAAAGGGACGTTTTCATTGGTTAGCACATTAAAATCTACATGTAAACGGCATAAACAATAGTAAGTTTAAAAGTGTATTTGTGGAATATTTTTTATTTGATTGATACAGGGTCTATTTACTAATTAAATAGACCCTGATTGATACTTTAGAGAATATTTATGTTTTTTAACACCAAATGAACTTAGCATTGCTGAAATTTTCAAGTTGCAGTGAAAAAATGGGAATTTAAAGCAGTGCGATTTCAACCAGTTTTGATCGTAACTGCTTGAGATGTAAAGGACAGACAACGAAAAAAGTCAGTATGATAATGGGTCTGTGCTTGCCGTCGAATTATTGAGACTAGTGACAGGAGGGCTGACTCACTAAATGATCCCTATAATTGTTTTTCAAAAATGGCATCACAATGAGGTTTATGCTTATAATACGTGTAGTAATAATAAACTTGTTTCAAATGTGACCTTGAACTAGTAATTTTGTCTTCATTACATCACTGTCATAAGAAGTATACAAAGAAACTATCAGAAATGGCAAAGCTATATATAGACAACATCAAGTTCTGGTAACTGACAATTTTACTGACATCGGTAAAAATATCAAAATCTCTGTAACAGCAAAATGCAGTTAAACAAAACTTTGCACAAATGATCGTATCTTTATTTCACATATAGAAAGGAAAGTAAAACAGTAAAGAAAAATAAGACCTAAAAATTCCCTAAAACTCTGTTAACATAAATTCACAAAAACTGAACACAAAGCATTATTTTGTATGCCCAAATGAGTATAAGGGTCCTGATAACAATATGTTGATCCTTTTTTAAAGAACTTTCAACTATGCAGAGAGAAATGAATGTTTGTTACCTGATTTATGGGACCAGGAATTTCAAAGTCAATCACCCTTTTACAAATATAACGTATTGTTTTGTAATATTAATCAAAAGGACACAACATATTGTTTTCAAATTTTTTTACCGATGTATGTGCAGTGATGACTGTATACAGTTCTTAAATACCCATAATGAATTATTAGTTATTAATGACCAACAAAGAAATGAAAGCAATGAAGCTGCATTTGATATTTTTTTGTCATATGGTGTATACTGAAGTAGAAAAACGTCGGTTCACAATGATGACAAGTTTTGGAAAGTTTTCACAAATTTTACTATTATTCACATTGATATACAGCTAACATACTAGTATTATCTTGCCAACATCTAGTTAACTAATCAACTGATTTGTAGATACAACTAGAAATGTGTCCATAGGACACGGATGCCCCCGCTATGCATCGTTTTCAGATACTAAAGTGCAATGATGGGAATAATAGCATTTCAAAGACAGTGATGTTCGAGTAATTATAAGAATATGCATAAACTTGATGATCAAGTAAATTATTTGTATTTGTGGCACTGTTGTCTTCTCATTACGGAAATGTCTGTGAAGAAGTTGGTGGTAATGCAATGCAATGTCATAGTGAACATTTGTGCCAAGTTATTTTGAAATCCCTTCCTTCATAAAGACGTTATAGCCCGAACAAGTAAATTCAAGTTTTAGTAACTGTGACCTTGACCTTGGACTTACAGGCATGGGTAATGTACGAAACACACCGCCTTGTCATGGTGAACATTTGTGCCAAGTTATTTTGAAAACCCTCCATTCAAAACAGATTTAGCCCGGACAAGGAAATTCTATTTTTAGTAACAGTGACCTTGACCTTGGACCTACAGGCATGGACATGGTACACAACTCACCACCTTGTCATGGTGAACATTTCTGCCAAGTTATTTTGAAATTACTCTATTCCTAACGTAGTTACAACCCTGACAAGAAAATTCTATTTTAGTAACAGTGACCTTGACCTTGGACCTACAGGCATGGGCATGGTACGGGACACACCATCTTGTCATGATGAACATTTGTGTCAAGTTATTTTGAAATCAATCTATTCCTAACAAAGTTACAGCCCGGACAAGAGAATTCTATTTTTAGTAACAGTGACCTTGACCTACAGGCATGGGCATGGTATGCGATACACCGCCCTGTCATGGTGAACATTTGTGTCAAGTTATTTTGAAATCCCTCCATTTATAATGAAGTTACAGCCCAGACAAGAAAATTCTATTTTTAGTAACAGTGACCTTGACCTTGGACCTTCAAGCTTGGGTATTGTGCGGACACACTGCCTTGTCATAGTGAACATTTGTGCAAAGTTATTTTGAAATCCCTCCATTCATAACAAAGTAACAGCCCGGACAAAAGAATTCTATTTTTAGTAACAGTGACCTTGACATTTGACCGACAGGCATGGGCATGGTACTCTACACATCGCCCTGTCATGGTAAACATTTGTGCCAAGTTATTTTGAAATCCCTCCATTCATAACAAAGCAACAGCCCGGACAAGAAAATTCTATTTTTAGTAACAGTGACCTTGACCTTCCACCTAAAGGCTTGGGCATGTATGTGACATATCGTCTTGATATGGTGAACAATTATCCCAAGTTATTCAAAAATCCAATAAGAAATAACAAAGTTACAGAGCAGACAAGATTTTGCAAGAAAATTCTATTTTTAGTAACAGTGACCTTGACCTTGGACCTACAGGCATGGGTATTGTCATGACACTAGGCCTTGTTATAATGAACATTTGTGCCAAGTTATTTTGAAATCCCTCCATTCCAAACAAAGTTAAGGGCAAAGTGTATATTTTTCTTAACACAAAATGTAAGTGAAAAAGGGGCATAATTTGAAAAATATTGGAAGCAGGGTTATGGGTCTTGTTGGTTATGAGGTAGATTTTGATGGTGAAAATATATTTCAAGTTTCAAGGCAGTATCTCAAGTAGTTTTAAAGTTATGGGCAAAATGCATATTTTGCTTAACACAAAATATAAGAAACAAGATATATTCCTAATAAAACTAATGTAAATGGAAGTATCAAAGGGCCATAACTTCTGAACGGAACATGTAAGAGCAAAACCCCACCTTTATGCACAACAACATATCAGGCCAAGCATTGCGGTAAAGTTTCATCAAATTCCCAGCAGAGGTGTAGGAGGAGTTGCGTTCACGAGATATACTCCTATTAAAACTAATGTAAATGGAAGTATCAAAGGGCCATAACTTCTGAATGGAACATGTAAGAGTGAAACCCGACCTTCATGCACAACAACATATCAGGCTAAGCATTGTGGTCAAGTTTCATTAAATTCCCACCAGTAGTGTAGGAGGAGTTGCGTTCACGAGATATACTCCTATTAAAACTAATGTAAATGGAAGTATCAAAGGGCCATAACTTCTGAACGGAACATGTAAGAGCGAAACCCCACCTTTATGCACAACAACATATCAGGCCAAGCATTGTGGTCAAGTTTCATTAAATTCCCACCAGTAGTGTAGGAGGAGTTGCGTTTACGAGAATATCGGACGGACGGAGGGACGGACGGAGAGGAGCAACTCTTAATGCCCGTCGCCATTTCATGGCGGGGGCATAAAAAAAGAGACTGACTAAACATGTATAACTGAGCTTTCCTCAATGTAACCATTGCAAGGAAATAACAGACATTGCCTCTTTTAACATTATCCGTACAGTCTGGCTGTCATAATCTGAATAGAGCTCTGACCATTTTTTTTTAACACATCATCACAGGCTTACTTGAAGAGTTTTATATTTTAAAGAAATCAATGAAATTGTCTTCTCATTTCTTCTTCTTTGCCTTTGGTTTCCCAGACATTTTTGTCAGGGCCATATCTGCCTCTGGTTGAGCAGTGTCTTTTTGGTTACAATAAAATGTAAGTCTCTCTAAGATCTCTGAAGCTTTCAAAAACTCTGTTTTAAATATCAGCTTGTGACCATCAGCTGGATAAAAAAACAGCATCAAATGTATATATGGCATGACACTACACTTAATATTAATTATGGGTCAACTGTAAATGACATTGTTATGCAGATGTTTCAAACATTAAGTTCGAAGGACAACTGCTTTCAAAGTTATAAGCAACATGAAGTTTCATACAAAAGTCATTTCAAAGGAGCATAACTCAAAGAGTAGTGAAACAGGAGTTATCAATCTTGTTGTAACAAATGACATTGTTCACACAGATAATATAAGTTTAATATAAAAGTCAGTGGAAAGGGGCATAACTCAAAATGTAGTGAAACAGGAGTTATCAATCTTGTTGTAACAAATGAATTTGTTAACACAGATTATATAATAAGTATTTAGTTAAAATTACAAGTACTTTCAATGTTATTAGTTGCATTAGGTTTCATATTGAAAGGTGCATAAAAATAAAAATAGTCAAACAGGAGTTATCATTATTTTTGTCGCAAATTGATATGATCAAGCAGATAATATTTTTTAAGTTATAAGCTACCACTGGCTAGCCTATGTGTGTACCTGCTATCACTGGCTAGCCTATGTGTGTACCTGCTATCACTGGCTAGCCTATGTGTGTACCTGCTATCACTGGCTAGCGTATGTTTCTACCTGCTATCACTGGCTAGCCTTTGTGTCTACCTGCTATCACTGGCTAGCCTATGTGTCTACCTGCTATCACTGGCTAGCCTATGTGTCTACCTGCTATCACTGGCTAGCCTATGTGTCTACCTGCTATCACTGGCTACAGGGCTTTTCATCAGAAAATTGGGAAGAGGCCCTGGCCTTTCCAATTGGGAAATTTATGCGCAATAATTGTTTATTTTGGGAAAACAAAATTAATTGAAAGATGGGTTCTACTTTATGAAATTGAATAGTAATAGGTATTTTTAACTTAAATCTAATTTATTATGCACTTTATTTTCCAGACTTCAATTTTCAAACACTCCTCCGAGGAGTTTAAACCATTTTTGGACATCTTACCTAGCATTTTGGGAAGAGTTTCTGCCACAGTTGGGAAAAAATACTATATTTTTGGATTGGGAAGAGGCCTTTTATAGGCCTCTGTTATATAAGGATGAAAAGCCCTGGGCTAGCCTATGTGTCTACCTGCTATCACTGGCTAGCCTATGTGTGTACCTGCTATCACTGGCTAGCCTATGTGTGTACCTGCTATCACTGGCTAGCCTATGTGTGTACCTGCTATCACTGGCTAGCCTATGTGTGTACCTGCTATCACTGGCTAGCCTGTGTGTCTACCTGCTATCACTGGCTAGCCTATGTGTCTGCCTGCTATCACTGGCTAGCCTATGTGTCTACCTGCTATCACTGGCTAGCCTATGTGTCTACCTGCTATCACTGGCTAGAAAGTCTACCTGCTATCACTGGCTAGCCTATGTGTCTACCTGCTATCACTGGCTAGCCTATGTGTCTACCTGCTATCAATGGCTAGCCTATGTGTCTACCTGCTATCACTGGCTAGCCTATGTGTCTGCCTGCTATCACTGGCCAGCCTAAGTGTCTACCTGCTATCACTGGCTAGCCTATATTTCTACCTGCTATCACTGGCTAGCCTATGTGTCTACCTGCTATCACTGGCTAGCCTATGTGTCTACCTGCTATCACTGGCTAGCCTGTGTGTCTACCTGCTATCACTGGCTAGCCTATGTGTCTGCCTGCTATCACTGGCTAGCCTATGTGTCTACCTGCTATCACTGGCTAGCCTATGTGTCTACCTGCTATCACTGGCTAGACAGTCTACCTGCTATCACTGGCTAGCCTATGTGTCTACCTGCTATCACTGGCTAGCCTATGTGTCTACCTGCTATCACTGGCTAGCCTATGTGTCTACCTGCTATCACTGGCTAGCCTATGTGTCTGCCTGCTATCACTGGCCAGCCTAAGTGTCTACCTGCTATCACTGGCTAGCCTATGTGTCTACCTGCTATCACTGGCTAGCCTATGTGTCTACCTGCTATCACTGGCTAGCCTATGTGTCTACCTTCTATCACTGGCTAGCCCATGTGTCTACCTGCTATCACTGGCTAGCCTATGTGTCTGCCTGTTATCACTCTCTAGCCTATGTGTCTACCTGCTATCACTGGCTAGCCTACCTGTCTACCTGCTATCACTGGCTAGCCTATGTGTCTACCTGCTATCACTGGCTAGCCTATGTGTCTACCTTTTATCACTGGCTAGCCCATGTGTCTACCTGCTATCACTGGCTAGCCTATGTGTCTACCTTCTATCACTGGCTAGCCCATGTGTCTACCTGCTATCACTGGCTAGCCTATGTGTCTGCCTGTTATCACTCTCTAGCCTATGTGTCTACCTGCTATCAGTGGCTAGCCTACGTGTCTACCTGCTATCACTGGCTAGCCTATTTGTCTACCTGCTATCACTGGCCAGCCTATGTGTCTACCTGCTATCACATATTTGGAAATGAAAATGGGGATATATTAATTTCTCCATTTCTATCAAATGTTATCCTCAAAAACATACATGTTTGTTATACTTTTCTTGATATAGAAGTATTACCAAAGTCTACATCGATCTGTGGTTTACTTCTGTCTGACAAGACATCTATCTTCATCTGGGCAACAGACGACTGGAGAACTTTCTTGGTATGTAGTGCAGACATAACTCTCCTAAAAGGAATATAAATAATAACATTCAAACAGTATGTAACTTTTAATATTTAAACAGTAATGAGTATGTTACTTAGTATTATTTAATGTCACATTGGGATGTCATGATCTAGTCAATGTTAATTGACTTGAGCAAAATAACTAAACCCCAACCATCATCTTATGACATTTTCAGTCTTTTATACAACATCTCAGTTCCATTTTGTTAACCATGAATAACAACAAAACATTCAAGTTAATTTAATACTCATGGTCCATATGCACACCAGAGATATCAAACAGGTTTTTATCAACTATCAACAGAGAATGATTCAGTATTATGTGTGTATTTATTTCTATTTATTTCTCGTCGCTACCGGAATTCCACGCCTCCAGAATAGTGTTAGTCATTTGAGGTTTTTGGAGGATAATGCAAGATACAGAGGACTCTCCAATTCCAGAATCATCCCTGGTTCTTTTAAGTGCCCTGTCTAAAGCACCACTACACTGGACCTTGGTTTAAAGTCTCATCCAAAAGACTATAAAGTATTTTTAGTTGGGGGGATCAAACCAGCAATCCCTGGTCTCAGAGGCAGACACGCAAACCTCTGAGCTAATGATCTGCTCTATGATGCAGTAACTTGAAAAATCTTTATTTTTGTTGTGTATCATACCAAGGGACATAACAATGCAGCTTCAGGAACACTCTTAGTACAAGAGTTGCTGTCACTGCGCTATATAATAAGCATGCCTCATTGTTTTAGATGCATTGTATTAAATACTCTCGTAGCACTTATATCATGTAGATTAAACGGTAGTAATCTATCAAAGCGTTATTCATATTGGGCCTCGAACCCTTACCATGGATAAACCGTCAAGACAATGACATAACATGGTGTCAGAAGTGAACTTATGGACTTACATTAAATTGTAAATGTGGACTTACATTAAATTGTAATTCAGAAGCGTTGTAATTTCATTAAATTGAAAACTGACAATTGTCGGACTTGCACTACATTGCAAATGTAATGGGCTTACATTCAATTGTAAACATGGATTATTTGTCTTGAAATTGTTACTAGACAGTGTGAAATCAAAATCGTTGGAATTAAATAAAACCATAAGAAAAATGGCAAAATTATCACCTCCAGAAAATTTTGATTTTACAAACCCGAGCAAATGGGATGAGTGGAAGCAAAGGTTTTCATTCTACAGAACAGCATCCAAGCTACATAAAGACGATGGAGACATTCAGGTGGCCACATTAATATACACAATGGGTCAGAATGCTGACAATTTGATGAAATCATTCAATTTATCAGATGACGACAAAAAGAAATATGACACTGTCTTGGGAGAATTCGATAAGTATTTTAATCCTAAGAAAAGTGTTATCCACAAGCGTGCCAAATTCCATTCGAGACGTCAAAACCAAGGGGAAACTGTAGAGTCGTTCATTCGATCACTGTACGAATTATCAGAAAACTGTGCTTTTCCGGGAGACACAAAAGTTGAACAAATTAGAGACAGGATAGTTATCGGAATTCTTGACTTGAATTTGTCAGAAAAGATGCAACTGGAATCTGAGCTGACACTTGAAAAGGCTATTCAAATGGCTAGGCAGAGCGAAATTGTTAAACTTCAAGTCAAAGATCAACATAGCACCGAGCAAGGGACAGCGGATGAGGTCAGCCGAGGAGCACGACCAGAACAACATTGGGGTGGACAACGGGGGCAACATCAGAATACAAGCAACAAAAAGCAACAACCCATGTCTGAAGGACAGAAACAATGTTCTAGGTGTAACCGTAAACATATTCAGGGAAAGTGCCCTGCGAAAGAGAAAAGCTGTTACAAATGTGAAAAGATGGATCACTTTGCTATATGCTGCAGAACAAAAACACTAAATGAACTTTCAGATCAGAGTGATTTTCTGGGAGCAATAGAAACAGGAGAGAATGGCTCATGGAACACAAAGTTGAAGGTGAGACATAATTATATCAGTTTCAAAATCGACACTGGTGCAGATGTAACTGTAATTTCAGAAAATGTGTTTAAGTCCCTGAACATACCAAAATTGCGGAAAACAAATAGAAAGTTGTTTGGTCTGGGAAACAAGCAATTAAATGTTCTAGGCACGTTCACCGAAACGTTGTCAAATGAGTCATATATGACAGCCGAAAAAATATTTGTAGTACGCGGGATTAACAGGTGTCTGTTAGGTCGACCAGCGATAACCGGTTTAAGATTAATCAGCTTAAATACCGTTGATGAAATCATTTCACTAGAGTCTGTAAGACGTGATCATCCATCGCTATTTAACGAATTAGGACTGTTGGGAGGAGAGTACTGCATTTCTTTGAATGATGGCGCAAAGCCATATTCACTCAATGTACCGCGTCGCGTACCGATTCCATTACTTCCTAAAGTCAAACTTGAACTTGAGAAAATGGAAAAGTCCAATGTCATTTTTAGGGTAGACCAGCCCACAGACTGGTGTGCAGGCATGGTTTGTGTGCCCAAGAGCAATGGAGAAGTCCGCATATGCGTTGATTTGACACAGTTAAACAAAAGCGTGCGCTGCGAAAACTTCCCTTAACCTATAATAGACCAGAGTCTAGGACTAATGGCAAACGCGAAGTATTTTAGCAAGTTAGATGCTACGAGCAGCTTTTGGCAGGTACAGCTTGCTGAAGCGAGCAAATTGATTACCACTTTCATAACTCCTTACGGAAGGTTTGCATTTAACTGACTACCGTTTGGTTTATCAAGTAGTAGTGAATATTTCCAAAAAAGAATGTCACAGATACTTGAAGGCATTGAGGGGGTTCTATGTCAGACAGACGATGTCTTGATTTACGGACGGACTGAGCATGAGCATGACTCTAGACTAAAAACAGTCCTAAACAAATTAAAGCAAGCTAATTTAACCCTTAACCCTTCTAAATGCGAGTTCAAGAAGGCCCAGGTTAAATTTGTAGGTCACATAGTGGGGCGAGATGGAATATCCACAGATCCTGACAAGGTCAAGGCCATAAAAAATCTAGGGGCTCCAAAAAATATTCATGGGGTTCGTAGTTTCATGGGTGCCATAACACAGATGGGCAAATTTACACCACTGTTAGCAGAGTACTCAAAACCAATTAGAGATTTATTGAGTACTAAAAATCACTTTCACTGGGGTTCTGAACAACAAGAAGCATTTGATAAGATCAAACATGTTCTAATAAATGCTCCTGTTTTAGCTTTATATGATCCAAATAAGGACACTGTGGTTATGACAGATGCATCTAGCTATGCCATTGGGGTACTGGTACTCCAGAAACAAGAAAATGGGGACCTGAAACCTGTTTCTTACGCATCAAGGTCACTGTCACCGACAGAACAGAGGTACTCTACCATAGAAAAAGAGGCACTAGGCGTTACTTATGGCTGTGAAAAACATAGTGATATGTTGATTGGAAAAGTCTTCCATATTAACACAGACCACAAGCCATTAGTACCGTTACTAGGTCAAAAAGATCTAAGTGATCTTCCTTTAAGGATACAAAGGTTTAGGCTAAGACTCATGTATTTTTCCTATACAATTTCACATGTCCCTGGGAAACAATTATTTATGCCTGACCTACTTAGCAGGAATTCTGTTTGTGATGAGTTGACATTTGAGGAGCAACAAAATTGTGCTGAGACCGAAATATATGTTGATTGTGTTATCAAACATTTGCCGGCATCAGATAAAAGGTTACAGCAAATCAAGTCCAAACAAAAGACAGACATTGTGTGTCAAAAGTTAATGGAATTTTGCGAACATGGGTGGCCAAATGTCAAAAGTAAAGGCTGTGAAGTTTCAAAACTATACTGGCCTTTTAGGGGTGAGATAACAATGAACAATGGGATTCTTATGAGAAATAATAGGTTATTTATCCCTACAGAGTTAAGGACAGATATTTTATCTCATATACACGAGGCCCACCAAGGCATGGTAAAATGCAAGCAACGAGCACAGGACTCTGTTTGGTGGTTAGGGATTAACAAAGACATTGAAACTCTTGTGAAATCGTGCGATGTATGCTCAAAGATGAGAACGATCACGCAGAACCAATGATTTCTACTGACTTTCCTTCCCGACCGTGGGAGAAGTTGGGTACTGATTTATTTTTTTGGAAAGGCAATACCTATCTTTTAGTAATTTGTTACTATTCTAGGTACATTGAGATAGCAAAGTTAAATGGAACGTCTTCGGAAGATGTTATCATACATTTCAAATCGATATTAGCAAGGCATGGTATCTGTGATGTCATTGTTAGTGATAATGGCCCGCAATACGCGTCTAGTGCTTTCAAGCAGTTTACCGATGAATTCGGTATTGAACACAGGACAAGCAGTCCCAGATATCCATTAGGCAATTCAGAGGCTGAAAGGGGGTACCAGGGCTTTTTTTCAGTTGATTTTATAGCCGTTATTCGGTCATGTTCCCAATTGCAAAACATATACTTTTTTCCCAATTTGAGAAGAAAAATTCCCAATTGAATCAAAACAAACATTTCTGATGAAAAACAACAGCATCAGCACTGCATCTTTTGCTCTTTAAGCCAGGAATTATTGACAATATTAAATATGGATGGCAATGATTAAAAAAACAGCAGATAACAGTAACACTTGTTATTCCCCAATGATGCTAAAAAAATCACTAATTTCTGGCAAAACGACGATAAATTTCCCAATTCCAGGGGTATGGGTCATATTCCCAAAATGGTGAAAAAAAGCCCTGGGTACAAACAGTTAAACGTTTACTAGGCAAATGTACAGACCCGTATGTTGCGCTGCTAAATTATCGCGCTACTCCGTTAGCAAATGGTTATTCTCCTGCAGAACTTCTCTTTGGGAGAAAAATCCAGACAAAATTGCCTACAATGCCGGAAAACTTAATGCCGAAGCCTTGCGACATCAAAAAGTTGCACGGAACTGAAACTCAAAATCGGTTGTATTCGAAGCGAAATTATGACAGGGCTAAGAATGCCCGTTCACTGCCTCTGTTAAAACAGGGGGATAGCGTTTATATTAAAGATGCTAACATAGAAGGCAAAGTTATCCAAGAGGCTTCGCGCCCAAGGTCATTTGTTGTAGAAACACCTAGATCTACAATAGAACGAAATCAAAGACATTTAGTCAAATTAAACAAAAGAGTTGATTTTGATAAAGATATTGATTTCCCAGACCAAGAAAATTTTCAAAACGAAAATTGTACTGACTTTACAGCACCAGTGAAGAGCGTTGCTGATACAAATATGTCTACCCAAAACACTTGTTATACGACACCGAGTGGAAGGTTATCAAAACCTCCAGATAAACTTGACTTATAATTGATGATTGTTGATAGAATAACATCAAATAACAGAGAGAGGAGATATGTGTTATCACCTATAAAGTTTTATGTATTTAACATTTATAACTGGTAACTTTCACATTAATGCTGATGTATGGAGGTTCGTAAAGTTAAGTTTAAAAAGTTCTTTTAAACTTTGTAAAGGGGGTGTTGTGTATCATACCAAGGGACATAACAATGCAGCTTCAGGAACACTCTTAGTACAAGAGTTGCTGTCACTGCGCTATATAATAAGCATGCCTCATTGTTTTAGATGCATTGTATTAAATACTCTCGTAGCACTTATATCATGTAGATTAAACGGTAGTAATCTATCAAAGCGTTATTCATATTGGGCCTCGAACCCTTACCATGGATAAACCGTCAAGACAATGACATAACAATTTTAAGCAAAGGCAATTTGCACCACTAGTAGGTGTTACACACTTGCCAATTAACACTTGTTTATGACAATAGATGGTCAGGAGATGGAGTGCATTTGCAGGGACCGACAAATCCTTTGCCCGGTGCCCGCGGGCAACCAGCTTTAATCTGCCGGGCCAGTAAAATTTTAACGAGCTTGTCCGCCGGGCAACCATAAAAATCCATAATTGGTTGCCCGAGGTGGTAATTAAATCAAGTTGCCGAATAAACAAAAATCTCACAGCAATATACGACTTTCGCTAATCATCAGATTATCGACGAACCGTATTATTCAGCACCGCTACCTGTATAAAAATCGTCCAATCAACGTGAATCCTTGATTAATCTGCACTACTCTACCCGCCTATATTTCAACGGTATCATCTTTATCGCGAGATATTTTGATTCTCGCGAGATTATGCGTCAGCGTGATTACACAATCTGTCAAAACTGTCAAAATTGTGACAATTAAAAAGGTGTATATTTAGTGGTTTTTCGGCGCTTAATTAATTTTTCACGAGAGGTGATTAGGTAAGTTGATTGCAAAAAAAGGAGATAATAAGTATGATTATTAAATTGATTAAAATACAAAATCTCCGCAAATTAATTCGTATGAGCTAAAATATTACTAAATAAATATGATATGAACAAAAGAGATGAAAAACAGAAAACATTTTTACAGATTTATAGTCCACTATTGCAAAATAAAAAATCGTATATATATTATAATCATTATATCATGTCCATGAAAATCACAAGAACTGAAAAATGATAGTTGTGTGTTCTTGGCATGTGGTTCTTGTAACAAAAACCAACTTAATTTTTCAAATTATTTGCATTTCAGACAGATATTGCCATTTATGTAAACAAAAGTTAACAAAAAATAATAATTTTCCTATCTTAAATTTTGTCAAATTTGAAAACACAAACTCAAAATTCTTTTCCTCACTTATAGTTTATAATGTTATTTTCAGAGGACTGTTTGAATGAGGTGCTAAGTCCAGCACCAGTGGCTTCTGAGGCTGATGAAGACCAACATGATGAAGACCTTAGAGTTGAAGATCAAGATGACAATCCATGTTATTTTTATGTTACTGTATTAATAACTCTCAACTTCAATGGAATGCTACAGTACATACATAGTCTTTTGATCTTTGTCTTGAAAAATAGTGTGAGCTTGGAGTTACCAGTATTTATAATCAAAATAAATTTGCATTAATTTATAATGTGTTATATATTGCTTAACAAACTGTTTTTTTTTAGGATTGACAATTTCGCACGATTCTGGGCAACCAGATAAAAATTCTACTTGCCCAATGGGCAACAAGAAATTTTAGGAATTTGTCGGTCCCTGGCATTTGTCACACTTCTACTGTTTATTGAACTTGGGAGCAAGGATTACCCAATAACCGTCAGGTCTAGGAAACGGCTGTTATTATGGACTGTCTGTAAATTTACAGACTGTCAGTTTATTTATAGATAAATACATCTGTAAATTTATGGACAAGGGTGGTTCCAAAAGGTGTCAAAAATTAGACTCTTGGTTATACACCACACTGGAATAAAAATGAATGAAAATCCACATATAAATCAGTATTTTTTATTGTAAATGAACATAACTTTTTTACAGAGATCATTATTATACCTTGAATCTTCGGAGTCTTCAAAAAGTCGATGACTTGTGTACTCCCCCTATAAAGTTATTAACTATGCCCGGTTCATTATTACTGTCTGTATTAAACCTCTTATACGCCCATTCTTTGTCCAGTTTGGTCTTAAAACTAAGAATTGTTTCACTACATACGGTTTCCTCTTTTAAACTGTTCCACTGGTCAATACTTCTTGCAGGAAAAGTGTTCAATTTTAGCGATTTATTACATCTGATTTTTTCAATTTTGAATATGTGTCCCCGTGTGACATTTTCATTGAATTTGAAGAATTTTTCATAATTGATGTCTTCAAAGTGATTTATAATCTTGAAAATTTCAATAAGGTCATATCTGTTTCTTCTATAATGAAGTGTAGGCAAGTTAAGATATTCTAGACGGTTTCTATAACTGAGATTTCTTATTTCTGGAACTAGCTTTGTAGCGCGACGTTGCACATTTTCTATAAGTTGCATGTTTTTCTTTGTCCATGGGCTCCATACAGAACCACCATAGTCTAATATTGAACGAACAAGACTTTTATACAAAATCAAAAAAGCATGTTTATCAAGACGTGAGAATGTACGTTTGATTAATCCTAAAATTTGATTAGCTTTGTTCACTATTTGGCTGATATGCTTGTCAAATTTCAAGTTACTTTGAAAAGTAATTCCAAGATCTTTTTCTTCTTTAACAACAGGTAAGTCCTTGACAGTACCACTTTTATCAGTCATGGAGTATGTGAAAGGAAATTTAATGTTCCCCATTTGCATTGACTTGCACTTGGGCACTGAGAATTCCAACAACCAATTCTTTGACCATTCACTCAGTATATTCAAATCCTCCTGAATTTCAATTTGATCATTTTGGGAAGTTATTCCTGAATAAATTTTACAGTCGTCAGCAAAAAGTTTGCATACTGATTTCAACTTGTCAGGCATGTCATTTACATAAAGTATAAATAATGTTGGTCCTAGTACCGAGCCTTGGGGTATTATGTTCAAATGATTATGTGAAATGTTGTTAGGTCATTGATGACTATGTTTTAGAGGAAATAACAGTGTAAACAACCTTCAACCATTTCTGTTTATGTCACATGCTATGCTCTTTTCTATCAGAATTAACAAAAATGCTTTAGATTTGTGAATTACCCAATAACCATCAGTTTATGATCAAACATGTCGCGAAATCATATTTCAATCTTGCGTAGGTCTACTCACCTGATCGATTCCACATTTTCAGTGAAAGGGTCAAATTTTATTTTTAATTTGGAAACTGGTCTTATGTGTAGTTTTTTAATTAACATGGCAACTTTAGCTTGCTCTGAAAAAAATGTTGGCCTAAAATTCGGCATTTTCGGTAGAAGGTCGTTCAGATAAAAGCCGTCTCCGGCACATATCTTACACAAAGATGGCATGCAGTTTCACAGGGCATGTCAGTTCTTTTGACTGTTTCACTGCGCATGTCTGTACTTCATCAGACAAGCAGACAGTAGTAAACCAATTTTGTCTGGCGATTATAGTCGCCAGAGAATCCTTAGCGAGCTTCAGTTATCTTTCGTTAAGTTTTAAAATATCCGGTATTCCCCACGCTTTCAAGTAAACAACATTCTGCTGGAGATTAACTAATTAGTGTTAGATTGAAAAATACAACAAACTCAGAGTCGTATTACAAGATCTTTACCATGATCCCAACAAGGTTGCTGATAGCAATTTGATGCCACTTCACTGTCGGTCACTGATTTATTGCCATACTTATGTTGGAATGCCTAATATACTGAGATATGTCAAACCTTCGAGTTGCACAAATGGTGCACAATGTTTGCCATATAATGTCGTTCATTGCACAGGGGCTTTGAAGACGGACCCCGTTTTTTCCAAATGCCGCCCCCCCCCCCCCCCCAAGAAAAAGATGGTCTACACAGGGTCTACACTGGATAAACACATCATTTTTGTTTTGTTTTGTTAAATGATGTGTTTATTCAGTGTAGACCCTCATTTTTTTTGGGGGGGGGGGCGGGGGGCAGCATTTGAAGACAACGGGGTCCGTCTACAAAGCCCCTGTGGTTCATTGCGCTGTTTACACCTTCTAGTTGCTGATTTAATAAAAAGTATAAGATTTACCTCTTCTTTTGTTTATCACAAGTGGTGCATATATACTCTTTGTCCATGACAAGTTTTATCATGAATTATTGTGATGAGCAATAGGCCTAGTTGATAAGAAGCTGGAAAGAAAATTTTAAAATATATACAGAAAGCAAGTGTGACGTCACCCAGCAGCCAATCAGAGGCCTCTAGTTGTTGGTTTACAACAGTCGTTTATTTTGTGATAACGACGGAGAAAGAGTCTAGTCAGTTCTTCAGTATTGAGGAAGAGTCAGGTGTGCTGCTGCACAACTGCAGCTAAATGCTAAAGCACCAAAAATTCTTGCGCGAGTTTATTAGTTAGGCCAAAAAAGAACAGTCTTGCACGTCATTTTGACAAAAATTTTGGCCATGCTTTTATCGAAGTACTGAGTTTCCTAATATCATGACTTGCAAAGCTGTATATATTTTGTTTGTTTTGTGGAGGAGGTAGGAGAGAGTTAGGAATCATCAATGACAAAATGCACAAAACAGTATATGTTTTCCATCACTCCACACTATATAAAGCAATGTTTCTAGGTATATCTATAGATCATAGTGGCAACAAACTTAGGCTACTGTAAAGTCAAGCAGAATACAACCTAATCATTTGCAATCTTCAGAAAGGATTGTAATGGCAATCCATGTGCATCTCATTGATAACAATGATAGGATGTTCTGAAATATTCCTTCAAATACGCATTTCCAATCATTCGATGAATTTTTCGGTTACCTCCCTTGTCCAGTCACGTACTCGTACATTGTACTCGTCAAATGTGTACGTACCAAAACACCTTTTTGACTTTCAAAACCTTACTAAACCATTCTCAGCTCAGCCACAACAAAGGTACCGATTGAAAGCTTTCATTAGCGTGCATTCCGTGCACAACTTGGTTTTTAGAAAAAAGAATATTTTTAAATAATTAATCTTTTTGTCATAGCACGCGCACACATTCTAAAAATGTTCGTGAATAGTACTTTGGATTCCACACGATGATATAGCTAGATCTTAAAACTGCCTTAAAAATACCGAATCACAAAAACTAAAAAAAACAATAACTTCAATTTACATGACCACTCATTACCCTCACTTTAGTAGTATGAAGTATGGACAACAAGTGATGTCCTTTGGGAAATCTTTCAATTATGAAGAGATATCCCAGGAAACATTTGACGTCGAA
Organism: Corbicula japonica; assembly: GCA_038501625.1. Taxonomy (NCBI): domain Eukaryota; kingdom Metazoa; phylum Mollusca; class Bivalvia; order Venerida; family Cyrenidae; genus Corbicula; species Corbicula japonica. The sequence goes on along the minus strand of JAZAYU010000044.1, from coordinate 4,894,480 downwards.
AAGACGTTGGATTGACGTCAGACCTCGACGTCGGATCAACGTTGGATTTTGGTTGGAAATGAAAGTTTGTTAGACGTCATTTCCCGACGTCGGATTGACGTCGGGTTCCGAACAAAATCCAACCACATTCCGACCAGAATCCGACCGAAATCCGACCAAGAACGAACCTCTTCCCTCTTCCTTTTATTACTATGAGTGTAATAACACTATTTAAAATAATACCATCAATGTGTTTCTTGAATTCATCTCTAAACCTCTCTTCAAAAAGTAATGTGTTTTATGAGCTCTGTATTATAACAATAGCCCAGTAGCGAGACTTCTTTGGACGAAACGTATTTCATGAAAACAACTCCACGTGCCTTACACATGAAAAAAACGACGTCTATACGACGTTATTTTCCGACGTCTAAACGATGTCGCATTTTCGAAGTCGGATTAATGTTGGATTTAGGTCGCCGACGGCGCGACCAAAATCCAACCTAAATCCAACGTCGTTCCGAGGTCGGGTGTTTACTGGGATGTGTGTCTAATATCTAGAGGTTTACTAATCTTATTTAGGCTTTATCTGTCTTCGCTGGTTTCTTGTTGATACCAATGATTTGTTAATAAAGAGCGATATATATTTTTTGCCTTTGTCCAGTTTTCACTGAAATTGGGTATAATATCTCTGCTAAATTCTATTATTAACAGACCGCGCAGCATTCGCTTATTAAATAAGGTAATCTAATTGTATTTATTTCATCATATCGGCAATGTCCGCTTTCTTAACTGAGATGTCCTATTTCAATCTTCATCACACTTAATTAGAATGTTTATAAGTTTAAATAGGTTCCTATCGTTCCTTTTGTGTTGCAGTCCTTTATTTGCTAATAAAGCGCACTAAAATGCACTGGATGCTTGTTGAATAACCTATATGCAGCTGATAGTTCGCCTACACTTTTTTGCATGAGGGTTTAATAAGTTTTAATAGGTTTCAATGGAAATCTTGAAACGAACGTATATGCTCGTCTGTTTCTTTCATTCATGTCATATATTGTGTTCTTGTTAATTTGAACCAGATAGGTGCCTTGGTCTCAGTAAGGTCATCATGTACATGCTTTCATTGCTTAACAATGATACTAGCTTTTTAGGTTTTATTTGTTTGTGTGTTTTTGCATGCAACATTTTCTAAATTTATGAGTAGAATTCACCAAGACAACTTGTACTTGTTTGTTCGTATGAGAATCTGTTGGGGCAAGTGTAAGAACGGTGCTCCCTAGAACCTGCTTTTAACCCTCGGTGACAAAATATTTCGCCACTGACCGTTCCAGGTCTACTGGAGTAAAACAGTTAAAGATAATATTGGTTTATTACTGCCGATTGTCTAGCGAATTATTGACATACGCAGTCACAATCTCCTTCGCAGAGTTGTCGTTCCTTACACTCACTTTACATCTCTGCGAAAGGCTCAATGTCAAGATTTTTGACCAAACTCGACAACCTTATTTTATAATTATGAATTTGAAAGCTTGAGGTAAAACAAATAACAGACATCTTCACTATATTTCACTATATTTCATTAAAACCGAAGAAACCCAATCTACGTCTGTAAATGTAATTGGTGAACTATTTCTTTGAGTTAAAGTTAAAGTAGTTGAAAGTAGTCCCAGCCTATAACAGAGGTAAATGTAATAAGCCGATAGTGTAAGAGAGTGACGCAGTCAAACTGGGATTTAAATGTCCGGTCTGTCCCGAAAAGTACAGAAAATATCATTACCGAAACAACCAATCACATAGCAGGTCAGAACTCATGGATGGATGCGATCAATACGTTCGTTGAACATTGTAGAAATCGCTTAAATTTAGATTTTCTGTGGGGAAATCAAGATCACAAAAGGCATATGAAAGTATGTAAACAAATACTTTTCTTTGTGAAAACACCGTCTATCATCTGACTCAATCAATCCCGACATAGACACTAAATTATCATCGCATTTTTAATGAGCGCCATGTTCGTTTTTTGTCAACAATGACCTGGATTTCGTCCATGTCCATTGGCAAAAAGTTTATATTTTCAAATAATTATTTTGAATTCAAAATGGCGTTGCCCATTCACAGCAACAATTTTACTTTCTCGGTGTCTTTAAATGTTATAAAGAAGGACAATACATCAACAACACTAATAAAAAATGCCAAATTTACTTGATCGACATTTCACTCATGGTTTTATCGTGTTTTAAGGCTTTGAGCTGGGTATATCCTACTTTCCTATATTTCCATCCCTTCCTATAATTCCGTCCCCCTTGAATATACAACAATTTATAACAGGATGCATGGACTTATGCACAGTACAAGAAAGTCATCATGAAATTCTTAAGTTGCAGTTGTTATAAAAATGAATTTTCTGAAATAGAGCTAAAAATGATCAGAAAACATATTTATCTAAGAACTGCTTATCCAAAAACACACCATGAGCTAAAAATAGCTTTTATTTTGATAATCTTGCAAAACTGATAAAAATGCATCAATAAGGTTTTAACCCTTAAATATCTGCATGGTTTGAACGAATTAGGGACATTACGGACCATGACCATTACGGACCAGACATAACGGACCAGATTTTAGGACATAACGGACCAGATTTATAGACATTACGGACCATCTAAAAGACATAACGGACCAGATATATACTCATTACGGACCATCTATAGATGCTTATGAAATATAACTTATATATCTATAAAAACATAACGGACCATATTAAATAATTATGAACATTAAGGACCAGCCATACATAGATAGATATGATATATAAATTATATATCTATTTAAAACTTAATTGCCAATTTAAGCCTGTCGGTAGTTATTTCTTCGCTAATGGCGAATTTAATGGTCATAATTACAACTGGTTATTATACGCCCGTTTGAAAAACGGGACATATTATGGGAACACCTGAGGTGGGCGGGCGGGCGGCGTCCACATGGTTTCCGCTCTCTAAGTCAAAGAGTTTTCATCCGATCTTTATCAAACTTGGTGAATATGTTGGTGGGCATAATATCTCGACCAAGTTCTATAACCAGCCAAATCCCCCAGGCACTCCTGAATTATGTCCCTTGAATTGTCCAAAATTACTGTTTCCGCTCTCTAAGTCAAAGAATTTTCATCTGATCTTTATCAAACTTGGTGAATATGTTGGTGGGCATAATATCTCGACCAAGTTCTATAACCAGCCAAATCCCCCCCAGGCACTCCTGAATTATGGCCAGTGAATTGTCCAAAATTACTGTTTCCGCTCTCCAAGTCAAAGAATTTTCATCCGATCTTTATCAAACTTGGTGGATATGTTGGTGGGCATAATATCTCGACCAAGTTCTATAACCAGCCAAATCCCCCCAGGCACTCCTGAATTATGGCCCTTGAATTGTTAAAAATTACTGTTTCCGCTCTCTCAGTCAAAGAGTTTTCATTCGGTCTTTATCAAACTTGGTGAATATGTTGGTGGGCATAATATCTCGACCAAGTTATATAACCAGCCAAATCCCCCCAGGCCCTTGAAATGTCCAAAATTACTGTTTCCGCTCTCTAAGTCAAAGAGTTTTCATCCGGTCTTTATCAAACTTGGTGAATATGTTAGTGGACATAATATCTCGATTTGATCAGGCAGATTTTAAAGGCAACTAAAAAAGCGGCAGGGCTGGGGGGCTGCAGCGCCTCAGCCATAGGGCTGCATCCGGGTCTGATTTGAACAAAAATGCGCATTTGGGTTGCTAACACTTTTGGGAATTCCACAGGGGTGAGCTATTGTTCCTTGCCTTGTTGAATTTCACGGGAATTTTTCACAGTTATTTGAGAGAAAATTGACATATGTGCTATCAAGATTAACAAATTATAACAAGCGTATTCGCTAAAAACGATGTGTGGTAAGTAATACTGGCGTAAATGTATTACAAAATATGTTTCATAAATTGATCGTGATATAAAAAGGTGAAATATGCATATCAGGAATCGCCACATTCAGAAAAAACAGCCTCCCCACACAGTCAAGAAGAAGAGAGGGGGAAAGAGCATGGTTAATAAAATGATCAGTTTCAAAAAAGACACCACTCACAATAAACAAAAACGAGAACCCGAGGGGTTACCGCCTTGGAACGGTCAGTGGCAAATCAAATTGCCAATGGGGGTTTAAACCAGGTTCTAGGGTGCACCAACCTCACACGTGCCCCAACAGGTTCTCATATCACAAAACAAGTACAAGTTGTCTTGGTGAAAAGACTCCAACCCACTTATCGGCTAACAATGTTGCATGCAAAAGCACACAAACATATAAGACATAAGAAGCTAAGAGCATTGCAAAGCCGAATTGGGCGGGTACTCAATGATCTTACCGAGACCAGAGCTCCTGGAGTAAAATCAGCAAGAACACGATGACAGGGATAAAAGAAACAAATCGAGCTTCTAGGTTCTTTTAAGAAAAGATTTCCCCATTAACCTTCATAAACTCTTAAACCCCTGCCACCGTCGTGCAACCAAAGAGGTAAGCATAATGATCAACTGTAGAAGGGTTAATCACCAGGCTCGATACATAAAAATCAATTTAAACAAAATTAATCTTCATTTGAGAAAAGTCTTTCGTTACATGAATCTTTAAATGATCCGTTATGTTTTCATAATTCATATTTTATATTAATCTGAAGATGGTCTGTGCTGTCTACAATTCTGTACATTATTTTTTAGATGTACACTTTATATTTTTTATCAATCTAAAGATGGTCCGTGATATGTGTATATCTGGTCCGTAATGTCTAATAGATGGTCCGTTATGTCTTTTAGATGGTCCGTTATGTCTATAAATCTGGTCCGTTATGTCTTTTTTGGTGGTCCGTCATGTCCTAAAAACTGGTCCGTTATGTCTGGTCCGTAATGGTCATGGTCCGTAATGTCCCGATACCGTTTGAACAGAACAACAAGTCTGAAAAACTGAAAACACATTTCTCACACAGGTTCTTACGGCAAAGGACGGGTTTATAGGAATGCTGCGGCCATTTTTTTCACGGGCGGTGTGTGTCTTCTAACCAACCAAACATGCATATTTCAGCATTGATTTTCAGATTTCCTGTTCCATTTAATTAAACAAAGAATGCTCTTTTGATCATCATGTTATTTTGACATTTATATTATCTTATTATGAAGTCTTAGACAAAAAAATCCATAAGGGGAATGGAAATACAGGAATAGGGAATAATAGGTTAGTGTTGTGAAGGAGAAGAGAAGCAAAGGTTGTTTTGCATAGATTTTAATTCTTTGGACAGCATGACCTGCCAGGGCCTTTTCAGTCTGTCTCACAGGGCCGATATTTGGAACGGTACCCAATGCAAAATAGCGTCCATTTTTCCCAATGTCAAGCAAAAAATTCCCAATCTCGTAAATTAATTCCCCTTTTGAACCAAAACGCCTTTTATCTTTACAAAGGAGTAGGTTCACGAAGGACTAATATTGGCCTAAAATATGTAAAAGTTTTGATTTTGGTACATATCTTCAATTTTAATGCCATTGAATACATAAATAGTTATACTTTTCATATCTTAAAATTTTATATCAGGGCTTTTTTTCAGTTGATTTTATAGCAGTTATTCGGTCATGTTCCCAATGGCAAAACCTATACTTTTTTCCCAATTTGAGAAGAAAAATTCCCAATTGAATCAAAACAAACATTTCTGATGAAAAACAACAGCATCATCACTGCATCTTTTGCTCTTTAAGCCAGGAATTACTGACAATATTAAATATGGATGGCAATGACTAAAAAAACAGCAGATAACAGTAACACTTCTTATTCCCCAATGATGCTAAAAAATTTCTAATTTCTGGCAAAACGACGTTTAATTTCCCAATTCCAGGGGTATGGGTCATATTCCCAAAATGGTGAAAAAAAGCCCTGTATATTGATTACTGCTAAAGGTGTTTGACAAGGGGCCATCAAAATTGCTAAAAATGAGGAAAATGTGCAAAAATTCATATTTTTGTCCATTTTCACAACAGATTTTAGAGGATTTCGATAAGGGCACACTTCTCGACCAAAATCAAATTTTGACCACACCATGAATTCAGCACACATTTATACAAAGAAAATTCTTTAAATTAGTTTGGTCGAAGCCTGTGCCCAATATGAAAATCACCAAAATATGATGAAAATTTAATAAAAAAATTGCATTGTGGCAAACATTTTCAAATTTCAGACATATATGACATTTATTTTGGTTTATGGGTTCATCTTCACTTTTTATCTTTTCAAGAAAACAACCATTATAGATTATAAAAAACACACTTTCAGTGATGTAAATGCAATTAGATAATTTTAGGCCAATTTTGAGCCTTTGTGAATCTACCCCTTTATAAACGAGAAACTATAAAATATATGCAAATTGTTTTATTTACTTTTAATCAGCCATCTGTGAAAACTACTTTCCATGAAAAATGAATGTACTGGTGTTAAAACCGGTATTTACTGTTCGCAAGTTGAAGATGGATCGCGGCGCCCATGATTCAGGATAAGTTATATTTTGGTCAATTTAAGGTTTGAATATTAACAGAAATGATTTTTTATTTCATGAACAAAAGTATTTTTCGCTATAATCGTTTGACTGCATACAAAACAGAAAGGATGAAGCACGAATGGTACTACAGTACCGGCTTTTATACTTACCCGCGAAAACTAGTGACACACATTTAAAATGTCGTATAATAGTAAAAACTATGCAAAAAGGCCGAGAAAAAAGATGCATAGAGTACTCCAACACTAAAACCCTCTTTGGAACAAAAGAACCTAAATGTCCCTGAAAGTTCTTTCTCAGTCACTGGAAACTTGCGAAGTTTCTGAGGATCAGATAGATGATGGCCATTCTACATAAACTGTAGGTGATACATCTGTAGAGTTTTCAGAACAAACTCAGGAAGGGATTTGTAACACTTCCAGGGATACTAAAGCAAGGCAGATCAAGCTATAATAATGCAAAACCCCCTGAAAAAGCCCTGCCTGCAAAATTTGGTTGACGCCTTTAACTAAGTGTTCGATTAAATAAAATGTGTAAAAAGTGATTTTGTGCAAAAAGTCAATTTTGTTTGGCGTTTAAATGAACTGTCCATAAAATTAAATTAAATAATTCCACATGGTCTAATGGATCTAAAAGTTTACGCTGGAGAATCAGATTAGAATGCACATCGGACCTCAATAGCTATCTTCTTCAGTACAATCAAATAATCAAGGAAACCATTTGTCCACATACAGGTAAAACCATGTTATCATCGTATTTCAGATGCCTCAGGCGAAATATAACAGATCATACAGTAGAGATTCATCACATGATGATTCCAAGTACAGGAAGAAGAAGCGGAGGAGGAGTCGAGATCGAAGCAGGGACAGGAGCAGTTCTAGGAGGTAAACATACACACGATATTAATTGCAGTACTTCTCTGATTGTGATTCTGTCATGTCACATTGTTTACTGGATTTACGCAACTAACTCGGAAATAATTTTAGTCATCCTCCTCCACATAGCAGTACGGATATAGGAATGGTCTTTGTGCAGTGGTGCTCCATAACTTCTAAACATCTGAAAGGAATTTCATTAAACTTTGGCCAAATGTTCACTTCTGCAGATCCTGATCTGACAGCATAGATATGCCAGATGATCTGTATCTACACTGTTTGCTCATATGATTAAAGGCTTATATATGGAGGAAAGGGTTAATGATGTCATGTAGTTTCCTAAAAGGGTTGCCTGAATAGTTTAGTTGATGTCTGACCTTTCCCTGAGTATAGGTCCTGATATGACTGTAAATTTGTCCATGCTGATCTGAATCTAAACGTGGCACAAGCTGTATCCATTGAATAAAGTGTGTAACTCTTTCCTCCATAGACGCACCTTTATTGTGTAGACGAACAGTGTAGATCCAGATCAGCTGGCACATTCCTGCCGTCTGACAAGGATCTGCACTGTTCGCTTTTTGATTCATTACCAAAATGCGTCCAGTGCGGATCCTGATCAGACGGCACATCCAGACAGTACGATCTGGATCTACACTGGTCGCACATGAGTAAAAATGGGTATATATGGAGGAGTGTTTAACAGCAATGTTGATAAAGTAGAAGACTAGCTGTTGACTTGTCTTGTAGAGAATCATCTAATGATGACTGCAAGTACAGAAAGAGGAAGCGTAGTAGTCGCGACAGAAGTAGAGATAGAAGTAGAGATAGTTCACGAAGGTAAGCATACTGTGTGCATAATACAGTCTGAGACTATATGCATGCAATGTATGCATGTGTACATTATACAATGTGTGCTATATAGTATATACCGAGGGTTGCACGCAAGATTGTCGTAACTACATTGAAATAAAGAAGGAGTTACGACAGTCTTGCATTGCAACCCACGATACAGTTTGAGACAAATAGAATATCATACATTTAGACTCGTGTGAAATGTGTGCTATATAGTATATACGGGTGTTTCTAAAATTTCAAAATCCCAATCGGACATTGGCTCACCTCAAAATTGACTAATGGTTTGCACAAACAGCGACTTCCGGTCCCTGTGTTCAGTGCATTTAACTCACGACCTCCAGACCATTCCTCCCTAACAGCATATTTTCTTGTCGGCGATATCCTACAACTTCCTAACAGATAAATGATTTTGACGTAAATATTCTTATATCAATTTATTAAAATAGCACACGACATTTGAAGTTTACGGCGATTGGCGTCTTTGTAATACACAAGCATCCCATGCATTTAAAACGTGACATAATAGTTCAAATTGGCAATCTAGAGTTGTGTTCATAGTAATTTTAAGGTTGATTATTTAGTTTTTTGAACATGTATTAACTCTTGGAGTGGCAAGTGCACGCTTTACGTAAATATAAGTCGATCATGTCATGCTTTGTAACACCATATTACAGTTGTTTGAAATATTATTCTATTCTTTACAGGATGTACTACTCGAACTTACACAAGTCTGCTTATGCAACATTTATTTCTGAGTCACAGGGCTTTTCATCCTTATATAACAGAGGTCTTATACAGGCCTCTTCCCAATCCTAAAATATATTATTTTTTCCCAACTGTGGCAGAGTTTCTTCCCAAAATGCTTGGTAAGATGTTGAAAAATAGATCAAAATCCTCTGAGGGGAGTTTAAAAATTAAAGTCTGAAAAATAAAATGCTTAAAAAAATTAAATTTAAGTTGAAATTTCTTATTACTATTCAAATTTAATCACTAGTACCCATCTTTCAATGAATTTTGTTTTCCCAAAATAAACAATTATCACGCATAAATTTCCCAATTTGAAAGGCCAGGGCCTCTTTCCCAATTTGCTGATGAAAAGCCCTGAAATAAATGTTTATTATGTATATTTTTGAAAATTTGAAATTTATTTGAATCGGTATGTATGTAAGTAAGCAAGCCGGTCACTTGATTTTTTTCACATTAAGTATAAATTCATTTGAGCCTTTTCATATTTGCTGTGAAAGGCAATCAATTTCAGTTAAATTCGCATGATATAAATTTAGAATTGCGCACATCAGACTTGGGCTTCTTTCAGTAAAATGCAAACTATATTATTGTTAACGTAAATTAATACAATCACGGGTATTTGCTACTTTTATTTCTGCCATCAAACAGACAAGAGCAGTTCATTTGCAAATTAAATAAACCTGCCTGTTGTTAAAATGAGACCAACCACATCCCGTTTCATCTTTGCCGCAGGCTATTCACGGGACATGTAGTCGTGGTAGTCATGGTAGCAGAGTTGTGAAGTAGATAATTGACAGGTTAATATCTGATTAAGCTGTGAAAAATGTACATGTAGGTAATTTTTGTAACAATTTATCGGCCACTATTCATGACTGATTTTTTTTTACCAATTTTGAAATTTCAATCAGCAATTCTTTCCGAAAATCGGTCAATGACCGGCCTGCCAAAAATTTTAGAAATACTAGTTTATACAGTGTGAGACAAGTAGAATATCATACATTTGACCTTGTGTAAAATGTGTGCTATAATATAGTATATACTGTAAATAAACAGTGTTAGACAAGAAGAATATCATACATTTAGACCTCGTGTGAAATATGTGCTATATAGTATAAACAGTGTGAGACAAGAAGAATATCAAACATTTAGACCTCGTGTGAAATGTGTGCTATATAGTATAAACAGTGTGAGACAAGAAGAATATCAAACATTTAGACCTCGTGTGAAATGTGTGCTATATAGTATATACAGTGTGAAACGAATAGAATATCATACAGTTAGACCTCGTAATTGCATGTAATTGACTGATTTAAGCTAAATAAGTGCATACATAATTTCCCAAAATGGACGATTTTATTGATGTAAAAATTCCCAAAATGGGCATTTTGTGAAAAAAAATTCCCTAAATGTACAGACTCCTTTTCCCAAAATAGGCAGAAAAACCCCTGGAATATCAAACATTTAGACCTTGTGTGTAATGTGTGCTTTATAGTATATACAGTGTGAGACGAATAAAATATCATACAGTTAGACCTCGTGCAGAATGTGTGCTATTTAGTATAATACACTGTGAGACAAATAGAATGTCAACTATTTAGACCTCGTGTTTTATGTGTGCTATATAGTATATACAGTGTGAGACAAGTAGAGTATCATGCAATAAAACCACATGTGGCATGTGTGCTGTATCCAGTGTGCTTAGCACAACAACATCATTGGAGACAAGTGTTAGGACAAAGGAATGTTATTCTTTCATTGTTTAACATAGTGTAATGCAGATTAGTCTCCCTTGGGTGCTGAAAGCAACAACATAATACAGTACATTTCACTTATTTGAATAGCGGTTATTTGAATATTTCGCTTATTGTACTAGAATATTAAAACACAAAACCATTTCCATATATTTCTATGCTTTTATACTCTCTTTATTTGAATAGGCCCCAGCAAGCATTTCGTATATTTGAATAGCATTTGCCCACCTTATAACGCATTTCGAGGCTAATCCTGCTTGAAAGTCACACCTTTATGCCCCAAGGCAATGTACATTATCGGTAAACTTGATCAATCATTGTTTATCACCTGTGTTTTTATCACCTGTGTTACATAATGACTTCAGTTCACTGGCACGCATATGTTTTCAGTGTACATTTATAGCAATGACGTCACAAAAACGGGTTTCCTCGCATTGAGAATTTTTATGTGTTACGTGCATAAGATTATCACCGGGAAATTCCCGAATAAAAATAGATTAATTGTAAAACGATAGCGGTTCTTTTTTTCGAGACATGTCAGACTTCCTGAAAGTTGAAAAACAGTGTCAGACATGTGGTTAGACAAGATGTGAAAATCTGTCTGACCGAAACAAATTCTGTCTGACCGAAACATTTAACACATTAAATAAGCAAAACACAGTAGGGTGTTTTCGTTTCTTTTTTTTTTTCAGAGGTACAAATTATCATTATGGCGAATACGTTAAATATTTCATTCGGATATCCTCACTCATTTCCCTCGGAACAGTCTCGAATCAAAACAGCGAGTAAAATTGTTATTTAGCGAGTAAAATTGGAATATGCAGATCATATTTTTTGCCAGACACTCGGTCCTACAACATTGTAAATCACACAAGACCAGTCCAAATTTTACCGGACAGGTCCGACGGTCTGGCGACTTTCAGGAAGTCTGACATGTATGAAAATAACAAACAAACTAAACAGTACGCGCTTGATAATTAGAAAGTTAATTAGTTCCTGCAAACGAATCTAAATTTAGGATGTTTTTGTAAAAACGTATACACAACGTTTTGGCGCCTTAAGGGAAATAATAACTCTTCACAAAGAAGAAGGTAGTGGTATAGTTATCGGATAACTATCATGAATTTCAGATAGCAAAAGTTACAAAAGAAAATTAGTTGACTATGTCGGCAAAACAGAAAATTTTCAAAACGGGGCAATGTACTAAGAATCAAACATATATACTGCGCATTTACAGAGTATTGGTTATCATCAAAACCGGATTTTATTTAACATGATGATACAGATATTACTGAGCGCATTACTCCACAAGGATCCTGACAAATAGACTATTCAAATAACCGAATTCTACTGTAATATTGTATCAGTTTTTTTTTAAAAACATGGTGCTGGATCCATCAGCATAAATTTTGTGAAGGGTCTCCTTGAATTAACCCTTTCCTGTATAGATACACCTTTATTGCTAGGGCGAACAGTTTAGGTTATTTCTGACCAAAATGCGACCAGTGCAGATTCTGATCAGACGGCATGGATGTGCCGGCTGATCTGGATCTACACTGGTCGCACATGCGAAAAAAGGCGTATATATCCAGGAAAGGGTTAACATGCTAACATTGTAGAACGATTGAAGTAATACCGGTTAAGTAAAATGCATAAATTTATTTTCAAGTGACATGTTTTGTTAGTTTTAAATTGTTTTTAATTATTCCCTCCTCTTAACTTAAAAAATGTTATTGAATGAAATTTCAGCTATGAAGGACACAAGAGGCGGAGGTCTCGAGAGCGTGATGACGACCACAGTGAGGACAGATCGTATCGAGACCGGTCTCGAGACAGGTCCCGGTCCCGCAGTGCTGACCACCTTGATAGCTATAACAGACGCCATTACGATAGCGACCATAGCAGTAGTCAATATCACTCCCGCCACAGCAGTCACAGTTCAAGCCGGCGGAAACATAAGCACCGTAAACAGCGTAGGAGGAGCTACAGACATCGACGTAGGTCTTCATATGGTTCATCTAGTCAGGTGAGTACAGTCCTAGCGAGGTCCCCACCAACATCTGTCTTGTATTGGTTAGGCAGTATCCAGGTTGCTAGCTTTGGATAAGATCAAAACTTAATTACCAACATGTCTGAACACATTTCTGCAGGAATTGTGATGTGCTGTGAATGATGAACTTTCTTGATGCTGCACAGTACAAGCAATTTCAAGAATATTATTGTATATATAACTGGAGTTGTTATGATTTACTGGATGATTAATATCCAGATTTCATCCGATTGGCGAGTCAGTTTTGCCTGTAGTTAACCACATAGGTTGTGGTTGAAAAAGAATTTTAACGCAATTGTAATAATTTGAAGTCAATTTGATGAGGATATGGGTCAGAATATATATTATGAAGATATACTTCCCCTGCACCCCCATTCATTTTATAACACAGAATCCAGTTATTATACTTGGTTACAATAAAGCATTTGGATACTGCCTATCAGTGCAACAGAAATGTTACATTTGTGTTAAACATGTGCCCCTGGCCCTTCTGTCTTTTGTTTTTCCAGAGATCCAAAATGGTGAGTACAGGTCCTTTCTAGCATTTCAAAACTAAACCTTAAGGTGTCAAGATGATAAATGAAAGTTAAAAAATCGGTGTGAATCTTACAATCGGACTAACAAAAATATATGTAAATGAAAAAGAGAGTCCAATTAAATTGGACAGAAAACAAATACACCAATGGGCACAAAAGTATAGAAAAAGTGATGTATTCACTTGTGTTTATGTTGAAACTGGGATTTGTGGACAAATGCCCAAAGTTGGACAAAAAGCTTGAGAGCTTTTCCTGCATCTCGTGCAGAATAGCACGTCGTGTGATGGTGTTTTATATTTAAATTCCTGTAAGAAAACTGTAAGTATATAACAATGATGAAAGTTATTTTGAATTGAGAAAGGCTTAAGATTTACTAAGAATTTCATTGCATCATGTTGGAAAGCTGACAGATAAAGGGAAGAGAGTGGTGAACACAGTGAATCTTTGTGCAATCATGGTAGCTTCCTCTTAAAGGCCATCAGTTCATTTTTTAAAAACATTTTTCAGCCACTACCCCTTTGAACAAGATAGAATTAAGATGATGTGCTTTCCAAAATGAATTCAGCATATTTATTAGGTTAAAAAACACAAAATGACAATTTCGTCGAGGTTTATATGCTGGACATACTAACATAAAACTTTCAGATCTTGTTGTTAAGTCAGGTATATGATTATCCCATGGCCCTTCAATGTTAACGAAGTCTAAATAACCGAGATCAGCCTGTTACTTGATCAGGGTCTACAATGTTAGCTATTCAGTATATACATTTCTGTAAAACAATGCACTGGCTTAAATGAAAGGAAGTGTATGAAATTGATTTTGTGTTTAATAGCTAATTTTATTTAAAGGTTAAAGTTTCAGTCCACTATATTTTATTTATTTCAAAAAAAGTTTATACTGTGGAACCATCAAATATTAAAATAAATACAAAAGCTCCAATTGATACGATGTTGTTATTATGTACATTCAAATATTGGGGTTAACATTATTTCGGAGTGAAAAGACGTTCATTAATATTCAGATAGTCACATGATTGTTTTCCATAACAAAAAACACAACAGATGGAAGAAAAGCAATAGAGCTACAGAGGTGAGAGATATCTGCCAGCAGTCGAAATGTAAGGCATTTTCCTCATGCTCACTCTTCCTTGATGGGTTATTTGTTTGTACTTAGGTCTTTGATTCTTTTGTTCAGTATTCATTAGACTGCACATTCATAAGCATAATACATCAGCCTTATTTGCATCTCTTGCGGTGAGGCATCAGTTTTCGTACTTAATAACTATATTCCTGTTAAATAGGTAAACAAGTGAAATTTCTTGGACCTTTTTGTGTGTTTTGTCTGTGGGGTTATAAATTCTAACAATTTATGCAATAACATACTTTTAATCAACATTTTTACATAATCTATGTAAAGTCACTTTAACTGTTAAGAGACACTGCAAAATCATGGCTCTGGAAAAAGAAGTCGTGCATTTGTTTAATTATGTATATGTAGGGTAATGGGCACATTGAGTCTATTAGGTCAGTGTTTTTGCAAGCTCACTTTTAAAACCAGATATTTGCTTTTTTCACCACTGCGCAACATGTCAGCCCATTTTATCAATTTTCTTGAGTTATTTTTTGTGCTGACTGTAAACCAGGTAATAAGTAAGGAGATGTCATTTTCTTGCAGAGCACTGTGTGTGAAACCAATGTTTCCTGTTAACATAAACTAAAGATGCTGATAAACTGGAGTAAAGAGCTGTCCAACACATGCTTTTATTGTTCAAACCATTTTAATTAATTTAAAGTGCAGCTTGTTTTACATATGTGAACAGTGTAGACCCAGATAAGCTGATGTACAAGGGTCTACACTGTTCACTATTCAGAAAATAGATCTCTACAAAACATCCCAGTAAACAAGGAATGGCTGGTGCAGATTGTAAATGAAGAAATGGTTTATTAATGATAAAACCAATATACTATGAGATCAAAGAGGTTATTCATTTAGTACATTGCTAACCTACATGGCAGATTTTAAGATGTTTTAAGTGATTCAAGAGTAATGAATGCAGCTGATCTCAAAAATATGCCACCACAACTTACAACTGGTCTGACATAAATATATACAACTGTATGAAGTAGCACTTAAACTATGATTTATTATTAGAATGTGTTCAAAGTGAAAAGATGCTGCATTGTTGTTTATAAGACAAAAACTGATTTCATGACTATGTCTGAAAAGGATATGTTCAATTTTATGAAGTTCATTACTTTTCTTCCTGTTTAATACATAGAAAATATTGTGATAAATTGTGTATTACAAAATTACATACGTTATTTTGGATTGGTTTCTATGGAATTTATTTATCATCATTTCTGCCTCTGGCTTTGCTATATTTCTTTCTCAGTGAAAAGAGGAACCAGGTGTTTCTAAAAATAATCTTGGGTAGATTCTTCATCAGTGCTGAGAAATATATGTGTGACTGCTTATGTGATTGATGGGCCAGATAGGAAACATGGGAACCATGCTGATAAGCTAGATAAGGCCTGGTACCCAGCTTTGCCTGGTAAAAACTGATAATGGGCAAATTTGATTGGTTCACAGCTGGGATGGTGTATACATGTAGAAGGCATATGGTGCTGTGCCAGAAAGTTTACCTGAGGATTTTGGTTTCTGGAAGTAATATGCAAGAGCAGTGAGGAGAAAATTAAGCTGGAAGATTCTCAGCTAGTGTAGAGAGAACATAATTAATGGAGACTTACTCAGAAACTTTTCAAAGTTCATAGAGAGATCTGTAGATTACACACAGGACTGTAGGAGTTGATAGAATAAAACGCAGTTAGAGGAGAATTGTGATGTTGGTATTTAACTGGTGAATGTGTTCCAAATTCCACTATAATAAGATGACATTTAGATGGGAAACTGCTCTTCTATAAATTCTGATAACAGAAATACTATACAAGGTTACTTTAAGAATTGTGTGAGATTAAAACTGGATTACTGAAGAAAATTTTGACACTTCAAAACATCTGTGATAATTTTTGTTGTTGTGGTGCTAAGACAAGCTTGAAATAACGTCTTCCATTAGTTTTTGGGGGCAAGTGCAATATAGCTCAGAGAAAGAAAAATATTTTGAGTTCATTGTCTGTGATATAAAGAAACCCTGTGCTGTTTTAAGTGCCTTTATACAAGACTGCTACAGCACTGTGCTGGAGATATTAAATTATTTTCGCAACCTTTCTTGGAGCTTTAAGTGTCTGATTGAAGAATTGCGGGATTGTATTGGAAACTAATACTCACAGCCTGTTGAATATTTGCTTAGAAAGATCTGTCGGTAACAACAATTTTACAGACATACTTGTCTGGATTTTTTTCAGTACATGTCCATATAGGTTTCTGTACAAAGATTTGTGCAACTCAATACATATCTGTAACACAGAAAAGAAAAAGGCAATTTTTCGACTTTCAATCAATACTTCTGGAATAACAAATGTCCCATTTAGGAGTTTGTCTTGGACGTTGACCTGAATTATTGCTGGTAGAACACAAGGGCGGTAGCAACTAGAGTTTGTAGGTTAGCGTAAAATGCGAGTAGACGTTTTGACGACACCAAGTTTAAGAGCATGGGCTACAATGCCAACTTCTTCAGACCATAATCGAGTTAATAAAATCAGTGGCAGTGGTGCCGAGTCCAATGGTGTAGGTGAGAGTAACAATAACACTTGTAACAACTCTGGAAACGGCTGCCGAGCTAAAGAAAGGTGTAAAAATGTTACTGACAAGGTATATTTTGCAGATAACTAGTCATATGTTAGTTAGAATGCCTGTTGAATGAATGAAATGGACACAGACAGACAGACAGACAGACAGACAGACAGACAGACAGACAGACAGACAGAGATTATGCACATCCAGTTACACACAGACTCATTCATATTATCTGGATTATGTAAATTAATGGTTACACAATGTGTTAGTAACAGAAGTTTCACATCTTGTTCAGATATTAATTGCAGATAAAAATAATTTGAGTTAACAATACCTTACAAACATAATTTATTCAGAAAATAGAAATTCATGAATTAACATGAGTTTTGACTATTTCATGTGATAATATAACAATGTGCATTGAATAAGAAATCCAGGAACAACATGACAGATTAGGATCAGCATGTATATGTTATTAATATAAAAGATACAATCATTACCAATGTTAAAACAAGTAGCTAAGCTGTTCTGTTTCTAATAAGCAACTAATGAGCAAGGCTGTGCTGCTAGGCAGGTAATACTTGATGAGGAAAGTAGATAACTGATAAGCCTCCTCTATCTTTCATGCAACACATACACTTTGAAGTGGAGTTTATCAGTATTATGTATTACCTTTAGGAGATAAATAAGCAACCGTTTTTAATTTCCTGCATACCTGGTTAGATTTTCCAGCTGGAGTCCCCATCCCCCATGAAGGTTGAGTCATCTCTTGAAATATCATTTTGCTGCATTATTAATAATATTTCAAAATTTGTCAGTACCGTAATAGTATATTGTATGATATCTTAAAAATTTGGTCTAAGAGAAAATCAATCATAAGTAAAATAAGTGTTTATTATATCTGTTACACATAATGTAAATAAGGCTAGGCAAACACAACTGTCAGCGATGATTTGGAAGTGCCCACACAATTTACTTTTCTCACTGCCTTTGATGTAACCTTTTTTCCTTAGGTAGTCCTAAAAACTGAACTGAAACCACTGTTTTCTGGTAATTATCTATGTCTTGTTTTTTGTCAGTTGAAAACACATTCATTAATTTACTAGTAAAAACCTTGGCAGTTCATCTGCTTGGTGCTGTAGGTACTCGGGTGGGCAAGGATCATTGTTAATTTTCGGGGTTTTCAGTGTACAAAATATTTTAACACATAAGGAAATAGTTGTGGAAAATCCCAGAGACAAACAAATAAGTATTTAGTGCAAAACATTGATATCTTCTTAATAATTCTTTACGAGATAGAATTGTTTTGCACTAAGCTGTAAGAATCGATTTGGGAGTTGAGGCAATAGTTTGGGGGGTTTCTATGGACCTTTAGCATCACCACTAAAGTAATTAACATTACTGCAAGTAAATTCAGAAACAAAATTAAGGTTTGTTCATTTGTTGGTTATTGTAAATCTAATGAAGCTGTGACAATTATCTAAGTAAAACTGCTGGTGGAAAGAAATAATTACCATACAGTTGTTAAGGTCATCTAAATTTGGCAGGAGATACAATCCTACAGCAGCTTGTCCCATAGGAGGAATTTTCTTGTAAAGATGCTTCTTCACAATTGCAAATGAGAAGATTTTTACCAAAATTAGTACAAGTATTGATCTATATAGAAAGAACATTTATAAAGTTTAGAGAAAAAAGTTTCAAGTTTTATTACCAATTATTTATCGTTTTTTGTTTGTTTTTTCCGAAATCAAACATTCAATCAGTAAGATCTGTTAAAGCAGCTGTGTCTCCTGGTATGCAGAGCTTGGAACAAATAAATTCAGGAGTTAGTAGTTTGATATCTGAAAGGAGAGTGTACTGTTCAGCTCTTGTCTTTAATGAGGCTAAGTCTGCTTTGTCACCTTATTTAGTGTGGGAAACCCAGAGTCTATCAGACTTGATAGAATGATCAGAACTATTGTGTAGATGGCCGCAATTATTTTGGGCTTCACTGGATCAAATGACACAGGGGCTTTAAGGTCAATAATTTCTACTCAATTAGTGGCAATCCCTTTCACCCAGAGTCTTTAAAATCCTTGACTAGAGGACAGCTTTTGCTTTTGAGGTCACTCGGGCAAAGGTCAAGGTAGCAGGGACTGTAGAGATTAAAACTTTTTCCACTTGAGAAGTCTAGATCATTTTGTCCGGAAGTCATCAAACTTAACACTATGATAGATTTGTTCAGTACATACCTGTTTTGTTTATGGGGTCACTGGTTTTAAGGTCAAGGTCACAGAGCCTTTAAATATATTTAGTTTTTTTAAAAGGCATGAGCAGTGAAAACCCTGTTAACTGTATAGCTGGAAAAATCTAACCAGTTAGTGGGTGGGGTAAGATAAAGTTGAACTATATGAAATTTTTATATGTCATATGTGTGGTATTGGGATGTTTTCTGATGAAAATTCAGGTTCCTGTGGTAAAGTTTCGTGTTTGGTTGAGAAAATTCAAAAATATACTTGAAAAAAAACTGAACAGAATTGAATGTTTTGCCATTTTTCCTCATCTAGGGCAATTTTGACGGCCCATTTATCAAGCCTTCATGGTTTTGAGATTTATTGATATAAACTACAGTATGTCTGAAGTGCAGCCATTGATGTATAGTAAGGCATTCAGATGATTTCAATTTGCCAGATTTTTCAAAATCTGGAATTGTAATTATTTTTAAGCAAGAATCAGAAGACTTCATTGAACCTGCAGAATTCATTCTCTAAAAGGGAAACCTTGAATTTAATTTAATGAAAATAATTGATTAGAGGTCTTCAGTAATTGCTCCAATTACCAGCATGTTTCTTCATTTTGTGTCTTGGAGAAAATAGGCACTAAAATACATAAATGAATACTTGACCAGTGTGGACCAAGATTAGTTTGCATTCTGATTAGGGTCTACACTTTTTTCCATTAACCCTTTCCACCATAAACACATCTTTATTGTGTGGGTGAACAGTTTAGATCCAGATCAGCCGGCACATCCGTGCCATCTGATCAGGATCTAAACTGTTGGCTTTTTGATTCATTAGGTTATTTTTAACCAAAATGCGACCAGTGCAGATCCTGATCAGACAACACGGATGTGCTGGCTGATCTGGATCTACACTGGTCGCACATGCATAAAATTGTGTATACAATGTATATAGAGGAAAGGGTTAGGTGAACGTCTGCTACAACATCCCTATAAACTGTCAAAAGAACATCCCCAGTTCAGAGAAGGTAGTCAGTTGCAGAGGATTAGAGATTGATTTTAGTTTAGTTTCTTGATGATAATTAAATTAAAATGAAATTGCAAACGAGCAAGAACTCATTCATTAGGCAGATAGCAGATGTAAGTTCTTTGAATGAAGAAATCTTAGCAGAAGTTGTTTCTCTTCTAACCCTGTCTGTTATGAATGCAGGAGGAATTTTGGGTGGTTATTTGGCAGTTACTTGGCAATAAAACTTTGAAAGTGATATCTCTACACCGCATTTAGATTCGCTGCATTGGTTCTTTATTTGAAATGTGAAAGTTAAAGAATTTAGAATGATCAGATGATAAGTATTTTGCATTGAAAGATTTTAGTGTGAAAACTCAGAAATTTCAATGACTGTTCAGGGTTTGTTGGCCAGTATTTATAACCTACTGTGGTGTCATTATATTTCGTGGTGGTTAAATTTTTGTGTATTTCTGTAGCAAAATCAAATATTATTCTAGTCTTATACAAGTTATAGGAATAACAAGTTATGCATAAAGTAAATTGTCTTTAATGTATTTTGCGCGAATTTGATCCAAATGAAATAAAGTGATTGAACGATGAAGTTGAAAGATACATACGACTGACCATATTGACTGACATTGTATGCAAGCTGAATGAATGGAAAATCATTTTCTACTTGATTTTTAAATTGAAATTTATTATTGTAATAAATAGTCAGCTTTCCATAAATGAGTAAAATAATATTTAGCATCAGTAATATTTTATAGATTTTTAATCAAAATAGAAGTAAATAAATGTAGATATTAAATTTGTATTAATGATTAATGATATTAAAGCCTTTTTCAATTTGAAACAAAGAAGACTGGTGATATATATCTCACAATTATCAAGAAATAGTTTGTAAGATTGGCAGATCTTTTTTCTATACTGATAGGTCAATGTTTTGACAGTTATCTTGAAGAATTGTTTTCCAGATCAAACTCCACATGTTTTTGGCAGCTAACACCAAACAGAGATATTATATCACCAGTGTTTCAACCCTTTCCTCCATAGATACAACTTTATTGCATGGGCGAACAGTTTAGATCCAGATCAGCCGGCACATCCGTGCCATCTGATCAGGATCTAAACTGTTAGCTTTTTTATTCATTAGGTTATTTCTGACCAAAATGTGACCAGTGCAGATCCTGATCAGACAGCATGGATGTGCCGGCTGATCTGGATCTACACTGGTTGCACATGCGTAAAAATGCGTATATATGGAGGAAAGGGTTAACACAAGCAAAAACAACTATACAGATCAAGAGTCTCATTCTAAATTTGTTAAATGTTATTGTGCAATGTTTATTGCTATATGACACTATCTTTACTGGGGCCTCTTTCCCATGTTTTTATCACATATGTCCCGAACTTGGCTTGCGGCTTGAAATTATTGCCGTTGAATGATCAACCCATACGAAAATCCCAACGCCATCTTGCATCGTCTCGAAACACCCTCATGTGAATGCTGTCAACGAATACCAACGTGGATCCTGGATTGCATCGGTTGCTATGGATGATTGTGTTGCTGTGGGATATGGTTGCTATGGGAACAGGATAGAGGGAGTGGGGACGGAAGTCATAAAGTTAGGGATGACGAGGATGGACATCTTCTATATCAAGCCGGGGACATACTTCAAGCTAGATGTACTTGGCATTTTCGTAACGTTTAGTCTTAGGATTATTTCTTTATCATTATCGTGTTGTGCTGAGGTACTCGTGAATGTATTGTAACCATTGTGTTACTTTAACATTCCGTTTCTGTAAAAAAAAAGTCCTTTTTTTTTCTTGGAAATTATTTTTTTCATTTTACCAATTTTTGTCACCCCACTTTTTTGCAAGCATAGACATTTCCATCACATTCGTATAACTAGCATTCGTTGAAATAGGATAGATTGCCTATCTTGTTAAAATTTTTAATTGTTTTACTGCGAAATGATAATCCATGAAAGTAGGTATTATTGAAGCCAGGTGAAAAGATTGTAGTTTGGGTAAAAGGCCATATAATAAGGGAAACATTTCCAGCCTTTAGTAAAAGGGATAAACAAAACAATGTAAAAAAAAGAAGATAAGATTCACAGTAGGGTATTTAACAACATTCATATTGGTTGTACATGTTTGACATTTGGGGGTTGCAGTGAGGAGGCGCATTAAATTTTGATAAATACCTTGCATGTAGAATTCTTGTTGGCTGAAGCTTTGGATTTTATACATATTTTAAAATAATGGGATTTGATCATTAAGTCAGAAAATTTGGGGGTTAGCAGGGGCAGAATTTAGGGGTATGCATCAACTTTTGATAAATACTTTGCTCTGTAAAATTCTTGCTGGGTGGTTCATTGGATTCTTATAAATATTTTTTAAATGTTGATATTGTTGGGTCGGAAACGGATTGAGTCATGGATTGTCAGAACATTGTGGGGTCAGCAGGGACAGAATGACGTTAAAGGTTACTAACTGCTGGTCTACTGTTTCTTGTTTCAGATGAAGTTATATCTACGCTTGGTGAGGGCACTTTTGGCAAGGTGATAGAAGTCAAAGACTGTCATAGGTAAATCATTGTCTACATTTACCCTTTACTCCTTGGGTATGACTTTTATATCCTGAGTGGGACCAGTTTAGATCCAGATCAGCCTGCACAGCTGGGCAATCTAATCTGGATCTACACTGGATGGTTTTAGATCTGACCATGAAGTGACTAATATCACCATAATCTGATTAATATCAGACATAGGTAAGCAAAGACATAATTGTTTACTCATTTATGTGCATATTTAGGTTTTTTTATGAATACTTGGTCAGTTGGATTTGCAACTCAAACACATGGGATCATATTTTTCTCCAGGGCAAGTCATGCATGCTAGAATTGTTGAAAATAGCAATATAGCTTGTGAACTAAAGTCTCTGAACTTAAGTTGGTGATTTGTAAGGAGACTAAGCAAAAGTTGAATGTTTAAGTTGCTGTAGTCTCCACATAGTATCTTATCCCTTAGTGTAGACCTGTGTTGTCTGAGCTTGTCTGTGGCAGCAATAATTGTTTTGAAAACAACTCATTCTTACTGAAGATGATCGACATTCTGTTTATCTACATGGCTACCATGTCTGCATAAAATTTGCCAACACAAAAGTCCTCAGGCCAGAAAACTTTGTATTTTTACCAGGTACTTTGATGAGAAATCTTTTTTTATCACTTGTGCATCTGTGTTGCCATGGCAACTGATCACTCTAAAGGCTGTGGAAGACTCATTAATGTTCGTTTTGTTACCCAACTGATGCTATTTTGCATTATTATTAACAGGTGTATGTATCTATAAGAAATAAGAAAAAACAAAACAGAAAAAGGTTGAATGAATTTAGCCTGAACTTGTCTAGCATTAATGTATTGGGCATAATTTGGACTGAATATGACTGTATTCTCATTTTAACTATTTACTCCATGGTATATGGCTTTTATCCCATGGGTGACCAGTGTAAAGGGTTATATGATGAACTGCTTACAACAGTCATTTAGAGTAAGTTAAAATTAAACACTGAAACATTATCATGTCCTTCATAAACCTGTGTAACACAAGAGCTGTCCCTTGAAGCAGGTAGCCTGAAATCTTTCCCAGCCACTGCAGTGCCAGTCATTACTGTCAGGTTGAGTAGCAGGCTTCTGGTATCCTTGACAACAACCAGAGTGCATAGATTGAAGACCAGAGATATTTTGATTGGTCACTTAAGAGAGTTAGCTTGTTTCACCAATCATATTCTGTGCCCTGCCAGTCTAGCTGCTATCAATGGAACATGGAACTTAGGTTGTTTCACCTATCAGTTTCTGTGCCCTGCCAGTCCAGCTGCTATCAATGGAACAGGGGACAGCTTATTTCACCTATCTGTTTTTATGCTCTGCTGGTCTAGCCACTATCAGATTGATGGAACAGGAGGATGTTAAGAAGAATAGCATTATATTTATAGGTCTTGGAGAGTGCCAAATCTCTGAAAATGTTTAGATATGAATAAAAATATTACCTAGTGTTATCAGAGCAGTTTGCAGAAGTTAAAATGTTGAAGTGATAGGATCCTTGTAACATGTGTGTTAATACACCGCAGATAATGCTGCAATCAGTTGTAGCATTTCAGAAATCATCATATAACCCTTGACATCATAGATGTGGTTTATTTCCCTTGTACCACCAATATACATTCCAATCAGCCTGCATATATATGCAGTCTATTCAGGATCTAAACTTTTTATTTTTAGATTTCTTGATTATTTCTGACTATAAAGTGAACAGTGTAGGCTAGATCAGACTGCATGGATGTGCAGGTTAACCAGTATTTACACTGTACGCGGGTGTAATCCTACGTCCATGTAGTCAAGGGTAAAAGTTAGATAATCAGAATGTAGTTTTTATAAATACTTGTCCAGATTTCTGTAAATCCTGGAACATCATAATTTTCATCAATTTTTGAGAGAAGTTGCCTAGGTTATCTGTAGGAAGCTGAGATATGAAACTGATACTGTCGGCTCAACAGAGGATAAAATGCAGTATTTTTTAAAAGAAGAATGTGGGATACAATTAATTTCTCCCAAGCATCCACGAGGCTTGTCTCGCAAACTAGATCAAATGTCATCAGTGTTATAGTCTGTTTAGTGGTGATGGTTCGATTGTATATGTTTGTGTACATGCAGTGGAATCACACTTAATTGCACAAAAGATTTAATTTTCTTCTTAAAAAATGAAATTAATACAACTTGAATATGACTTATATTCCTGACAAGTGTAGAGACAGACATGCATGCAGTTTTATCAGGATATACACTGTTCACTTTATAATGTAGATCCTGACACAATGACCTGACTGATCATGTTCTACCATGATGGCACCTGAGATTCTGACACAATGACCTGACTGATCATGTTCTACCATGATGGCACCTGAGATCCTGACACAATGACCTGACTGATCATGTTCTACCATGATGGCACCCGAGATCCTGACACAATGACCTGACTGATCATGTTCTACCATGATGGCATTCGAGATCCTGACACAATGACCTGACTGATCATGTTCTACCATGATGGCACCTGAGATCCTGACACAATGACCTGACTGATCATGTTCTACCATGATGGCACCTGAGATCCTGACACAATGACCTGACTGATCATGTTCTACCATGATGGCACCCGAGATCCTGACGCAATGACCTGACTGATCATGTTCTACCATGATGGCACCCGAGATCCTGACACAATGACCTGACTGATCATGTTCTACCATGATGGCACCCGAGATCCTGACACAATGACCAGACTGATCATGTTCTACCATGATGGCACCTGAGATCCTGACACAATGACCTGACTGATCATGTTCTACCATGATGGCACCTGAGATCCTGACACAATGACCTGACTGATCATGTTCTACCATGATGGCACCTGAGATCCTGACACAATGACCTGACTGATCATGTTCTACCATGATGGCACCTGAGATCCTGACACAATGACCTGATCATGTTCTACCATGAAGGCACCTGAGATCCTGACACAATGACCTGACTGATCATGTTCTACCATGATGGCTCCTGAGATCCTGACACAATGACCTGACTGATCATGTTCTACCATGATGGCACCTGAGATCCTGACACAATGACCTGACTGATCATGTTCTACCATGATGGCACCTGAGATCCTGACACAATGACCTGACTGATCATGTTCTACCATGATGGCACCTGAGATCCTGACACAATGACCTGACTGATCATGTTCTACCATGATGGCACCTGAGATCCTGACACAGTGACCTGACTGATCATGTTCTACCATGATGGCACCTGAGATCCTGACACAGTGACCTGACTGATCATGTTCTACCATGATGGCACCTGAGATCCTGACACAATGACCTGACTGATCATGTTCTACCATGATGGCACCTGAGATCCTGACACAATGACCTGACTGATCATGTTCTACCATGATGGCACCTGAGATCCTGACACAATGACCTGACTGATCATGTTCTACCATGATGGCACCTGAGATCCTGACACAATGACCTGACTGATCATGTTCTACCATGATGGCACCTGAGATCCTGACACAATGACCCGACTGATCATGTTCTACCATGATGGCACCTGAGATCCTGACACAATGACCTGACTGATCATGTTCTACCATGATGGCACCTGAGATCCTGACACAATGACCTGACTGATCATGTTCTACCATGATGGCACCCGAGATCCTGACACAATGACCTGACTGATCATGTTCTACCATGATGGCACCCGAGATCCTGACACAATGACCTGACTGATCATGTTCTACCATGATGGCACCCGAGATCCGGACACAATGACCTGACTGATCATGTTCTACCATGATGGCACCTGAGATCCTGACACAATAACCTGACTGATCATGTGGCACCTGAGATCCTGACACAATGACCTGACTGATCATGTTCTACCATAATGGCACCCGAGATCCTGACACAATGACCTGACTGATCATGTTCTACCATAATGGCACCTGAGATCCTGACACAATGACCTGACTGATCATGTTCTACCATGATGGCACCTGAGATCCTGACACAATGACCTGACTGATCATGTTCTACCATGATGGCACCAGAGATCCTGACACAATGACCTGACTGATCATGTTCTACCATGATGGCACCTGAGATCCTGACACAATGACCTGACTGATCATGTTCTACCATGATGGCACCTGAGATCCTGACACAATGACCCGACTGATCATGTTCTACCATGATGGCACCTGAGATCCTGACACAATGACCTGACTGATCATGTTCTACCATGATGGCACCTGAGATCCTGACACAATGACCTGACTGATCATGTTCTACCATGATGGCACCTGAGATCCTGACACAATGACCTGACTGATCATGTTCTACCATGATGGCACCTGAGATCCTGACACAATGACCTGACTGATCATGTTCTACCATGATGGCACCTGAGATCCTGACACAATGACCTGACTGATCATGTTCTACCATGATGGCACCTGAGATCCTGACACAATGACCTGACTGATCATGTTCTACCATGATGGCACCTGAGATCCTGACACAATGACCTGACTGATCATGTTCTACCATGATGGCACCTGAGATCCTGACACAATGACCTGACTGATCATGTTCTACCATGATGGCACCTGAGATCCTGACACAATGACCTGACTGATCATGTTCTACCATGATGGCACCTGAGATCCTGACACAATGACCTGACTGATCATGTTCTACCATGATGGCACCTGAGATCCTGACACAATGACCTGACTGATCATGTTCTACCATGATGGCACCTGAGATCCTGACACAATGACCTGACTGATCATGTTCTACCATGATGGCACCTGAGATCCTGACACAATGACCTGACTGATCATGTTCTACCATGATGGCACCTGAGATCCTGACACAATGACCTGATCATTTTCTACCATGATGGCACCTGAGATCCTGACACAATGACCTGACTGATCATGTTCTACCATGATGGCACCTGAGATCCTGACACAATGACCTGACTGATCATGTTCTACCATGATGGCACCTGAGATCCTGACACAATGACCTGACTGATCATGTTCTACCATGATGGCACCTGAGATCCTGACACAATGACCTGACTGATCATGTTCTACCATGATGGCACCTGAGATCCTGACACAATGACCTGACTGATCATGTTCTACCATGATGGCACCTGAGATCCTGACACAATGACCTGACTGATCATGTTCTACCATGATGGCACCTGAGATCCTGACACAATGACCTGACTGATCATGTTCTACCATGATGGCACCTGAGATCCTGACACAATGACCTGACTGATCATGTTCTACCATGATGGCACCTGAGATCCTGACACAATGACCTGACTGATCATGTTCTACCATGATGGCACCTGAGATCCTGACACAATGACCTGACTGATCATGTTCTACCATGATGGCACCTGAGATCCTGACACAATGACCTGACTGATCATGTTCTACCATGATGGCACCTGAGATCCTGACACAATGACCTGACTGATCATGTTCTACCATGATGGCACCTGAGATCCTGACACAATGACCTGACTGATCATGTTCTACCATGATGGCACCTGAGATCCTGACACAATGACCTGACTGATCATGTTCTACCATGATGGCACCTGAGATCCTGACACAATGACCTGACTGATCATGTTCTACCATGATGGCACCTGAGATCCTGACACAATGACCTGACTGATCATGTTCTACCATGATGGCACCTGAGATCCTGACACAATGACCTGACTGATCATGTTCTACCATGATGGCACCCGAGATCCTGACACAGTGACCTGACTGATCATGTTCTACCATGATGGCACCTGAGATCCTGACACAATGACCTGACTGATCATGTTCTACCATGATGGCACCTTAAAACCTGACACAATGACCTGATCATGTTCTACCATGATGGCACCTGAGATCCTGACACAATGACCTGATCATGTTCTTCCATGATGGCACCTGAGATCCTGACACAATGACCTGACTGATCATGTTCTACCATGATGGCACCTGAGATCCTGACACAATGACCTGACTGATCATGTTCTACCATGATGGCACCTGAGATCCTGACACAATGACCTGACTGATCATGTTCTACCATGATGGCACCTGAGATCCTGACACAATGACCTGACTGATCATGTTCTACCATGATGGCACCTGAGATCCTGACACAATGACCTGACTGATCATGTTCTACCATGATGGCACCTGAGATCCTGACACAATGACCTGACTGATCATGTTCTACCATGATGATCAGTCACCTGAGATCCTGACACAAATGACCTGACTGATCATGTTCTACCATGATGGCACCTGAGATCCTGACACAATGACTGGACTGATCATGTTCTACCATGATGGCACCTGAGATCCTGACACAATGACCTGACTGATCATGTTCTACCATGATGGCACCTGAGATCCTGACACAATGACCTGACTGATCATGTTCTACCATAATGGCACCCGAGATCCTGACACAAAGACCTTCCTGACCATGTTCTACCATGATGGCACCGGAGATCCTGACACAATGACCTGACTGATCATGTTCTACCATGATGGCACCTGAGATCCTGACACAGTGACCTGACTGATCATGTTCTACCATGATGGCACCTGAGATCCTGACACAATGACCTGACTGATCATGTTCTACCATGATGGCACCTGAGATCCTGACACAAATGACCTGATCATGTTCTACCATGATGGTACCTGAGATCCTGACACAATGACCTGATCATGTTCTACCATGATGGCACCTGAGATCAAGCCATATTCATGTAATATTATGCCAGAGCAGTGTGTTTTTGTTCATGTTTCCTAATGCTTGCTGTTTGATTTTCAGGAATAATGACCATGTAGCGTTGAAGATTATCAAGAACGTCGACAAGTACAGAGAAGCTGCTAAGCTAGAGATAAACGTCCTAGAAAAGCTACGGGAGAAAGATCCCACTGGGAAAAAGTTAGTGCTTAGTTTTGTTGGAACTTGTTAAGCTCAGATTTATTTATTTTTCTACATTAATTGTTAATGAAGTTAATTTTTGTTTTATTCTTACAATTTCAACACATGCACTTTTTTGCGGACTGAGGAAACAGCAAGATAACATTGCTCCAAAAATTAACATGCTTCATTGACCCTTTAATTAACCCTTACACGGCTGTGCACAGCAGGGCTTTTCATCCTTATATAACAGAGGCCTATAAAAGGCCTCTTCCCAATCCAAAAATATAGTACCTTTTCCCAATTGTGGCAGAAACTCTTCCCAAAATGCTAGGTAAGATGTCCAGAAATGGTTAAAACTCCTGGCAGGAGTGTTTGAAAATTGAAGTGTGCTAAATTAAGTGTATAATAAATTAGATTTAAGTTAAAAATACATATTACTATTCAATTTCATAAAGTAGAACCCATCTTTCAATATTAATTTGGTTTTCCCAAAATAAACAATTAATGCGCATAAGTTTCCCAATTGGAAAGGCCAGGGCCTCTTCCCAATTTTCTGATGAAAAGCCCTGCACAGCCTGTTTCAAATAAACAGTAAAGTTGTGAGCCAGGTCAGCCTGCACAGTCTGATCAAGGTCTACACAATGATTTGGCCCATATTAAAATAAAATCAAGTCTATCACACTAAGAGTAAAAATGCTTTATTGTTTTGTTTTATTTTAATTTAATTTCCTTCAATCTTGTCAATAGGTAACATTAATAGTGGCAATTTGAAGATGCTTGTATGATTTCACCTAACACTTGCAATTCAGAGTGTACATTAGCAACCAGTGTTGACCCTGAGCAGCCTACACATTGACAGTCTGATGAGATTTCACACTCTAACAGATAATGCAATAGGGACTGTGTAACAGACAACATAATGACATTACAGATAATGTATTTTATGGAAACTTAATTTTGGTTTTTCATGTCAAATATAAGGTAGAAGATTGTTTAAGGCCAATGCATATTTTGTTTTTCAGATTATGTGTTCAAATGTTGGATTGGTTTGATTACCATGGGCACATGTGTTTAGCTTTCAACATGTTAGGTCTCAGTGTTTTTGATTTCTTGGTAAGTCTTTTTCCAATTTTCTCAGTGAAATGATCTGTGACTATGCTTTGCCCTTGTGGTTAAGTTATATGCTAAGCTCTTGTTGTTTAGTTACTATGCCACACTCTTACAGTTCAGTTACCATGCCACACACTTGTGGTTTAGTGAACAATCGATGCTCTTGTTGTTTAGTTTCCCTGTTAACATACTACACACTTGTTGTTAAGTTACCATTCTACACTCTTATCTTTTAGTTAGCCTGCTACGCTCTTGTGGTTTAGTTACCACACTGCTTTTTTATGCCCCCACAAAGTGGGAGGCATATAGAGTTGCACTCGTCCGTCCGTACGTCCCCAAATCTTGTGGCATCAACTCCTCCTAAACTGTAAGGCAGATTTCTTTTAAACTTGCACAGATGATCAAGCAGGATGTGTAGATGATCGTAAAGAAAGGAATTTTTCCTGCGACCATTTTTACCAGAGTTATGGCCCTTTGTTATTACAAATTTTGTTGCAGCAGTGGGGGCATCAGTGTCCAAGGACACATTCTAGTTTAGTTACTGGTTTAACTCTTCAGTAAGTTACTCTCAGGGATTCTATGATATTCATATCCAATCCTTACCAGAACTTATTGTCTGTCTAAACATTCTTTTGAATGTGAAAAACTCTGTACACAATCACATCAGCTTGCCATAGAAAGCATTCCTCGGAACAAAGAAAATGCAAAAAACATACATTATGACAACATAAATCAAACTAGGATGGTAACTATTAACCACATTTTTCATTACCAGTCATTGACTAGCGACATCTCATGCAAAGTTTTGAACTGATTAAAAACAGACTGTTTTGAACTGTAAATAAAATAAGATTGAAAATGAGTTTCATCTAAGCTGATGCTATTTGTGTATCCTGATGGTCTGTTTACTTGATATTTTGACAGGTTACAAAAAGATTAGTCTATAAAACATTATACTTGTGTGAGAATTTACTGGTAAGTGACTTTATTGGGCCACTACGAGGATCTTAATATTGGTTGATAGGTCATCATGAGTTCATTTTTCTTTTCTTTTTTTTTTTTGAAAAAATTAAATTTTAAATTGCCTTCAGTAACACACAGTATCAACAGTAACAATTTCAAGTGACAGCTCTTGTTTTCTGACCAAATGCTCCAGTAACACACTGTGTCTTACTTAAGATGTTGTTATTTTACAGAAAGAGAATAGCTATATTCCATATGACTTGGATCAGGTCAGACACATATCATATCAACTCTGCTATGCAGTTCAATGTAAGTACTCCATCTTCACTTGTGAATTAACAGACTTCTCAGAAAAAATTAATTGTTACGGTTATCGTATTTTTGTTAAAATCAGTTTTGTAGTACATTTTTGGGATGAACTTAAGGTGATTCCTATGTGACACACCATTACAAAATGGGGTTATGTAGACCCAGATCAGCTGGTGCATCCACACAGTCTGGTCAAGGTCTACACAAGGCCATTCAGTCAGACAAACATTTTTAATGCATCCAGGAGTCTACACTTCTTGCAAGTCAGCCCTGTTCTGACATGGTGAGTCATTCTAATGCAAGTACATCCCTGTTAACCTTGTTTTTATGTCCAAGTGGGAGATTTGTATTGAAAAGTGGGAGATTTGTATTGAAAAGTGGAGATTTGTATTGAAAAGTGGAGATTTGTATTTGATAAGGTCTGAAATTTTGAAAAGAAGGACATTTTGCCACACAAGTGGGAGTTGTTGATGGTAATGTAATATTTATTCAGTGAAATTGTAGTTTTTAATGGTAGAATACTTCCACCTAAAATGGGAACCTTTACAATATGAACAACTTTCTGAACATCAGCCACCAGATCTGCCTGCTTGTCTGCGCAGTCAGGTCAAGATAGGAAATGTTCATTATTTGCAATGCATCATTTATCATGTAAATGGTGGGTATAAGATGAGTGTTTCTTGTACTGGTGAAACTATGAGAGGATTGGTTCTTTGTTTAAAACAGTGCTCTCCTGTGTTTTCAGTTCTTCATGAAAATCACCTCACTCATACAGATCTTAAGCCAGAAAACATACTGTTTGTCAATTCAGACTATGATGTATCTTATAACCCTAAAAAGGTAAGTTTCCTATCTTCTTTGATTACTAAGTGGTTGTCATTTGTTGATTAATGTATGCATTAATCAGTGTTAGTTTAGTAAAGTAAGAACATGACCTGAATCCAGAAGTTCCAATAACATGCCGTGGATTGGTTGAACACTGACCAGCCACAAGTTACATTTGAGACAAGTAGCCTAACTGACTTGATCCTGAGTCATGCCTCTTGATCTCCTGTGTTGAACTGTTTACTTCACTGATATGACTGGCACATTCCTGCCATCTTATCAGGATCAACACTTTTAGAATAATTTTTTTTCTGACCAAGAAGCAAATGATGTAGATCCAGATCAGTTGGCACTGATGTGGCAGCTTATCTAGATCTAGACTGGTCACCAATGTGATGTAACCATGGTGTAAAGGATTAAGTAACTAATAGAATTAACTGTTTATTTTTAGAAACGTGATGAACGCCATGTAAAGTGTACAGACATTCGGTTGATAGATTTTGGTTCGGCAACATTCGATCATGAGCATCACAGTACAATAGTATCAACACGGCATTACCGGGCACCAGAGGTTATATTAGGTGAGTTATTTAATGTCATATGTTCACAGCTTGGCTAACTGCATACAGTTGCTTCAGAAGTTTTGTCACGGTTGATAAATTAAGTAAGCCAGGTTACAGTGCCTCTGTACCCATAATGCAGAATTTAATACATAGATACATTTAGAAAATTTGCACCTTGCTATAGCTTTGTAAAGCTGATTTTTTTATCAAGTATGAAAAAAGTTTTTGATAAAGTTCACCTAGCTACTGATCATTTCTTCCTGAGGTTCATTCAGGTTACTAGATGTCCTAAACACAGTTTTGCTGTCTTCTTTTATTCTTTGTCAGAATAAGTAGATACAATCCGATCACAGATCAGCAGGCACTCACCAGATATGCTTACATTGTTACAAATATGAGTGTTGCACATCTGTTTTATCGCTCATTCAGTTTCTACCTGGATGAGAATAACCTTGGTAATGTCCCAGCTATCATGTTATATGAACGAGATCAAAGCATAAGGTTTCATAATTATCCCCGATCCCAGGTATTACACACAAAGAATGGATGAAATCATATTGCTCAATGGCTTGTTGTGAAAACTGCACTTTCTGCCTGGTACACAGATACATGGGAAATGAATTACATAAAAAAATGAAGGATTAAGCATTTATATTGTTATAACATAAGTGAGTGACGCACAAAGAATCAGTATGAATGAATAACACTTAACAGTGAAAATGCACCATGCCTTTTACATCAATACATGGTAAATCCAATTTGGCACTAACATTTTTAACCTCATAGCTTTATTATCCAGTTTCATGTTGAAAACACTCAGAAAACCCAGCCTCTAGAAAAAACATAGATATGTGAACAAAGATACATAAACATAATCAGGATTCCAGAAATTCAAAATAAATAATTTTTCCTTAAAATAATTGTTCATACCGGTAATTAATTATTTCTGTAAAAGGAAATAGTTATGATTGTAATTAATTGTAATAGATTTAAAGCATTTCTGTAATCGAAATTAATTCACGTTCAAAATAATTGAACCCAGGTCTTTTTATGATTAGTGTAGGTGTTGGCACAGGTCAGCCTGTGTTTCTCCCCACTGTCCAATCAGTCCACATAATCATGAATAAACAAGCTGATTTGAGTTTGAACAAAACTTTTACATGGTATTGTGGCAAGGCTGCTGTTGTTGAACATGAAGTCAACACGATTTTAGTTATTATCCCTTGACTTCATGGATGTGACTTCTGATGTGCTTATCTATAGATGCATTTTGATCAGCATAATACACCGTTTGTTAATTGGTCATAAAAAAAAAACTAGTGAATCTCTAAAAGCATTTGATGAAAATGTGCATGCTGATCTGGATCTACACTGCTCGCAGATGAGGTTAAAGCTGTATCTATGAAGTGGAGAAAAGGTTAAAGTAGTCTAATAAATCTAAGAAATAAGGTTAAATGTAATATTTATGCACTTTCTGGCTATATTCTAATGATGGTAAAACTAATGAACCATTGTTATAAAACATTGAATGTCTATAAGTATCAGGATATTAAACAAGCATTTGAGACACTCGTTACATCCTACGCTTAAAGCACACACAAATGCCAGACATGAAGTCTGTAAAACCTGGTATTTATAGCTTGGCAAGAGTTCATATGATGTTGCAGTGATACATATTTTCCAAACTTTTACCCATTATCCTGAAATACCATGATGTGGTTGCATGACAAGTGTAGAAATAAACAAGAACCAGCACAGGTTTTTGGTTGTGAAGATTACTTAAGCATATGATAATGAACATTCCATATGTTTAATTACATGGAATGAACAAAACATGACGACTATTGACATGCTGTTAAGTAAGTAAAAGATCAAGTTTATTCTAACATTAAGTTACACAATTTGAAAACAAGTTGTTGATGTGACATTGTGATAGATAAATCACTGGATACAGTAATCAGATTCAGACAGTCGGTGTCAGGTGATCCCAGGCCAGTATCATTGTCTAGGGTTCTTTGTTCAGTATCATCATCAAGGGTTCCTGATTCAGTATCCTCGTCTAGGGTTCCTGATTCAGTATCATCGTCTAGGGTTCCTTGTTCAGTATCATCATCTAGGGTTCCTGATTCAGTATCATCGTCTAGAGTTCCTGATTCAGTATCATCATGAAGGGTTCCTGATTCAGTATCATCATCTAGGGTTCCTGATTCAGTATCATCGTCTAGGGTTCCTTGTTCAGTATCATCATCTAGGGTTCCTGATTCAGTATCATCGTCGAGGGTTCCTTGTTCAGTATCATCATCTAGGGTTCCTGATGCAGAATCATCGTCTAGGGTCCTTGTTCAGTATCTTCGTCTAGGGTTCCTTGTTCAGTATCATCATCTAGGGTTATCATCGTCTAAGGTTCTTGATTTAATGTCAGCTTCTGTGCTCTACACTGGTGGCTCATGTGATAAAAAGATGAATAGGGGTTGGTTGTGCATTAGCTTAGTAGAACTGTGGATGTTTGTCAACATGTTTGCAATGATTTGGCCAAGAACTGGTTGACTTTCACAAGATTTGTTGAATATATAGTGTACCCGGTTGCGTTGCAATGAAAATGTTCCTCATACCGTTTGGCAAACTTCTTCCCAAGTATTGTTTTTGTAAGGAATGCTCATGTTTATTTGTTTTTTTTTGGATAGACAGGTGCAGAGTTCAGTTGATTCAAAGTGTTTAGGTGATATGTACACTTGAACACTTTTGGAATCCGCTATCTCCTGCATTATCACTTACGCAAATGCATTGTCTGCCATTGTGGATTGTTTCAGACTGTTGCTGGCTAATTGTGCCTACCTAGCAGTTTGGGAAACATGAACACACTGATACTGTTGAGCAAATCTTGTTCTGTTAGAAGTCTGTTTTGTAGTAATTGATAATTTCTGGAGAAGTGCTTCACTCGAAGTAAAGTGATTCAAATTTACAAGCACTTCCATTCGTTTCAGTTTGTATTATAGAAGTGTGGAAGCCACAAAATGTAGCTTTGGCTTTTTGCAAAATTAAGCTAATTAACATTTTAATTAACCAATTAACAAAATACTCCTTTTTATATTTTTAGTCTTTCATGATAAATTTAAAGAAGATGAAAATAACAAAATGATAATGATTACAATTATTTACTATGACCATTTCATCAACTTAAAAATTGACCAGTTTCCAGAGGAAAAATTGAAAATCCTATGGGCTTCCAACCACAAAATTATACCCGTTTTTTAGAAGTGAGCAATTTTGATACATTTAGTACTTTATAGGCTTTTGTTTAGAAAAAAGGTTCTGTTTTAAGAACTGTGATTTTTCCAAGGTTTTGGGCTGGGACAGGATAAAGGCCTTAAGTTGATCATGGCAGTTTTATCACATTGGTCCTACAAGCAATCCCTGAATGGTGACTGATCTTTTTATGTTCTAATCCTTAACTGACCATCTTGGCAGACCAGTATCAGTGTGGAACTGGTCATAGGGCCAGTGTCTCAGTATGTGGACCAGGACTGATAACCCACCGGTATGCTGATAAAAAGGATGTATAGACATAACTTTAAAAGTTACACAGTTAATGTTATTAAAAATTGAGTGACCAGTAATAGACAGAAATGATTGCATTGCTAGGGGGTGAAGGTTTGGGAAAGTTCCCATGAAATCAATATTCATAGTAGGAAATACATTGCCACAGATTCTATTGCTGGCCAGATTCACAAATTATAATTGCCACAAGAACATTTTCAGCCACTCCAAGTTTACAAAACTATGTCTCTATGACAGACTATTCAGTGATCTCATGCTTGTTGTTGCTGATGTGACACACGTCTCTATGACAGACTATTCAGTGATCTCATGCTTGTTGTTGCTGATGTGACACACGTCTCTATGACAGACTATTCAGTGATCTCATGCTTGTTGTTGCTGATGTGACACACATCTCTATGACAGACTATTCAGTGATCTCATGCTTGTTGTTGCTGATGTGACAGACTATTCAGTGATCTCATGCTTGTTGTTGCTGATATGACAGACTATTCAGTGATCTCATGCTTGTTGTTGCTGATGTGACAGACTATTCAGTGATCTCATGCTTGTTGTTGCTGATGTGACAGACTATTCAGTGATCTCATGCTTGTTGTTGCTGATGTGACACACATATGAATATGAATAGATCATCTTGCACCAGGTGAGTGTTCTTGTAAGTGGATGAGGAGTTCACCTTGTGCTTACATTATAACAACTTCATACAGGAGATAAATCATCACACAGATATCTTGTACAGCTGTGTAAATATATCAACACTTACCTGTGTAGGATTAGCTGTTAGAGGAGTATTGCTCATTCTTTCTGATCCTTTGTTGCTGTCTCATACTCTGTTTCTTTGTTTCTTTCACTGATGGTAAATATTCCTGTAAACTCTAACTTCATGTTGTTCCCCAGAGATTCGAGCTCTGCTAAATGTAATTTTGAAAAAGATAAAATGTTTATTTAGTAGATTTTTAATGGGTTTCTTTTACACACAAACATAGAAAGTTAGGTGCATTTTAGAAGATAATCTCAACCAACTAGCAAACTCGAGTGAAAACAAAATATTAGTGAAGTCTTGTTAGATACAAAATAAATTTTCAAGTACTGTTATTTTTAAAAGTAAAGCACAAAGTTTGGTACTGTTTGCGAGTGATGATTATATAACTCATCAGGAATAGTCTGACTTGGTCTGAATGATAAATGATTTGGCTGGGAAGTTTGACAGGGACATCACTTGGCAAGGATCACACACAGATTTGTTCAGGAATCCATGTTATTCTTTGGATTGTCGTTCTGATTCAGCCTGGTTGGCAGTGTTTGCAGGTATTGCGAAACCCTAGAAATAAGTCATCAGTAGTTTTCATTGCTAATAAGTCAGACTGTCCCAAAGGTCATGCATGTAGAAACCCATGTTTTTTCCAGTAATGAATTGTTTATTACAAATTTAATTTTCAATTGCAGTTTTGTTATTGAATACAATCAAGCAAAACATTTTTGTGAGCTTGAAAGACCCAGGAACAACAGTGGAAATAATATCAGTCCAAACCACAGCTTGTCCAGGTCTTGTGGTGCTGATAGATTTCCTTGTTATCTGCTACACTAGTCTCTTGTTGGATATCAGAGATATCCAAGGTTGTTGTTTTGTTCTGAGATTTTCAGTATAAATGTTATATTTTCAGAACTTGGATGGTCTCAGCCGTGTGATGTATGGAGTATAGGATGTATCATGTTTGAACTGTATACAGGCTTCACACTATTCCAGGTACAGTTTATTTGGCTTTATACAAGGGCAGTTACCTTGTTTATACAGGGTTCTGTTTGTACATGGGCATTTAGTTGCTTTATAAATGAGCAGTTATCTGGTTTATACTGTGGGTGTTAATCTGGTTTAAATACAGGCAGTTACTTTGTTTAAACATGAGCAGTTGCCTGGTTTAAACAGTTTATTGTCATTTCATATGTGATAAATAAATGAGATATAAATTATAATGTACATGGTTCTGTGAAATGGAAACATTGTGTGTTCCAAAGCAAGCATTTTTCTTTCCCAAAGTGTCCAGTCAGCTAGAATATGTAGGGTTACAGTTCTAAAGGTTCAATCCTGGAGAGAGGCATCAGTTACTGTTGTTAGTAGAATTGTAACTGTAGTGAATCAAGCATGCTAGAATGAAACATAATGTGACAGTAGTTAAGTACTGGTATTAAGTCAGAACTGAACATAAAGGTAGGCACTGTGTGTATTTCAGACCCATGATAACAAGGAGCATCTCGCTATGATGGAGAGGATTCTTGGCTCTCTGCCATACAGAATGACAAAGAAAACTAAGTGAGTTTTATGCTTATTTTATTAGATTTTTTAAAGATTTCAAAAGACTTGAGAGATTCTAGTATCATAATCATGTTCATAACATGATTTAAAGTTACTAGTTCTGAGCAGTTGTTGGCTTCTCTTGTGATATCTAATAGGAAGAAATGCTTGAACTCTGTTATAAACACTTCAAGAACATTAAAACAAATCAAAGAACACCTGAGTTTTGAAATTTTGTCTTCTGTTGATAATGGGTAAATCCATGAATATAGTCAGTGCATCTGGGCACTCTGGATGTTTTAAAGGGTTCAAAGTATGGCAAGGAAATTGCACAAAAAGCAGCTGGTTAATGATTATTGACAAAACATATCAAATCCATGATGTTTATATTTCATATATACAGAATACATATATTCTAACAATAGATTTAAAGACAGAATGATATTAAGTAGCTGGAAATAAAAGAAATGTAAAAGGGACTTTATGTATAACATCTCAGCTTGTGGAGGAACCTATGGTTGGACAGGTTTGAATTCCAGGAAGTCCTGTAGTCAGCTGGGTATCTGTAGATAACAGAACAATAGTTATAAACCAACTTGAGCAAAACATTATTAAATAACATGTTTGTTAACCACATTTAAACCACTTCTGTAGAATTCTTGGGTTTTAAGTAAAGGTAAAATGCTGCAACACAAATTATCCTGTTGGAAGTGATTTGAAACAAGGTTGAACTTAAATAAATTTTATTTTTTATTTCTTTGTAGCAATATTTAATAGAAACCTTTTTCTTAGATTGATATATATGTGAATAGTTTCTATTGGTATCTTGTACACATGTATACTGATGGGCTCGACTTTGACAGGCTAGCTTACTGGACAACTTTGTCTCCAGCACTGCCACAGAAAACAACAACTGGAAGTACAGATATTGAATAATAAATATGACATTTTGCCATAATATTGTATAATATATGATGATTTCACGTATTACTGCATATAAGCAGCATCACAATAACAAGACTTGTGAAGGAGACAAAGTTACTTTAGCTGTGAGAACAGAGCTTGCCTGCAATTGTAATCACCATTTTACCCCATTGTCTTATGTTTTCCCCCAAAAGAACCAATTTTTTCTGGCATGGGCGACTTGAATGGGACCCTACCACCTCCTCCGGGCGATATGTACGTGAAAACTGTCGCCCATTATATGTAAGTATGTTAGGCTGGAGTTGTGCCCCTTGGACATGCCTATTATAGCCCCGGCAGAATCTTCCCTGTCCACCGGAACATTGATACCATGTTGTGTATTGTTAGTGCAAATGTTGTTTGTTTGCTTGTAAACTTGTGCATTTTGTGAGAGGAAATACAGATTCCAAAGATGAATCAATAATGAGTTCACACTTGGAGGATTTTTAATGAAGACTGGTCTAAACTGGTCTGTTGTTATTCCCACAAGTTTCACTGGATTCTTACAGTGTTAGCATTAACGTTGCTTGGAATCTGTTACTTTCTCTGCCATGTTTTGTCACAAGGTAAGCAAAAGATGGCCAGCAATTTTCAGTCATATTTAAATCCTCCGCAATGTTCTGATAAATAAAGAAAACAATTTTTTCTAAAAATAATTCTCAAGTCATTGATTAAAAGCAAATAAATATATTGAACATATCTTTACCCTTTACTCCATGGGCTTTTATGAAATGGGCGACCAGAGTAGATTGAGATCATGCATGTCATCTGATCTAGATCTGCACTGTGCTTTCCGTAAGAATCCTAAAGTGAACGGTGAAGATTCTGATCAGATGGTACTGATGTTCCAGTTGATCTGGATCTATTCTGGTTGCCCATGGAATGGTCTGTCCATGGAGTAAATGGTCAAAGGTGTTATAACCACATAATTTGCATTTGGCGTTATGACAGAAGAATGCATTATAAACTTGCAGTAAATGGACTAGTTTCTGTTTCTTTGGCTGCACCAATCTTTTTTACTGTCACATGCTGAAAACGAAGTTTGATGTTTGCTGAGAATGATTTGTTTTATTTTAACTCTTTACTCCATGGATACATGTTGTAGATCAAGATTAGCCAGCACAACCATACCATCTGATGAGAATCTACAATGTTGTCCCTGATTCGTAAGGTTATTTCAGTCAAAGAAGTGAACAGTGTATATCTAGTTCAGAGGGCATGCATGTGTCGGCAGATCTGGGTCTACGCAGGTCATACATGTGATCAAAAGTCATATCCATGGAGTACAGAATTACTTATATCAAATCCATGTAGAATCAGCTTTTGAAAAACCACACAGTGTTTATGTGCATTATTGCTTTGGAAATATGACTGAAAGTTGATGTGTAACTCAGTACCTACTATTTTACGTTTGTCTCCGAAAAATTGAAACAAATACCTTGTTCGTTCAGAAATTGAAACAGAATGTTTTCAAATTTTGAATGTGAAGCACCGCTCTATTCTGAAAATGTGTTTCTTGAGAACTTTTCAACAACTATTCTTGAATAAGCACATTTTCAGAAAACTTCGAGATGTTTTATAAAGATCACTTTTTCTATTTGAGGAAAACATAGCATTACTATTACGAAGCATATTTGTTTCAGTATATTTCAGAAAATATTTAAAAAATGTCATTATTTTTAAATATATTCTGAAATATACTGAACAAAAAATATGCTTCATAATATTACTATTGGGAGATGAAAAAGAAATCTAGCTTTTTATAAATGAAAAATGAAAACTTGAGATTTTAAGCTGATTGAATATGGCTTTTTTAACCTTTTAACAAAACATGTTGAGTGATCATTGTAAGACTGCATATCTTTACCTGTATTTAATATACTTGGAGCAAAGCGTTCTGTCTTAAATTTCTTCATTTTTTCTGCAAGAAAAGTTTTATTATATACATATAATACTAGCTTAAAAGTATTTAATTAACTAATAGGTTTTCTTGTCAATTCACTGTTTGTTAGGCTGAAAACTCCCTATAGAACTGGCATGATGTTAGTTGTGTACTGATGTTGAGTAAACAGATACTTTGTGGTGACCCGTCCTCAAAGCTGTTTGTGCATATTTTCAGGTTCATTTGTATCCCTGGAAACTGGTGATGATATACCCTTAAAGTTATTATATTATTGGTGGATTGTGTTTCCACAGATTTCATGCTAACATTATGATAAGTGCAAAATCAGATCCAAGTGAATTTGAACAATGTTATGCCTTATCTAATGAGAAAAATTCAAATGCACAAATTTACCCCTGCAGAAAAATAAGATTTGTAGCTTGTTGTGAAAGTTTGTCATTTGAATTAAAGTAATAATAATGTCTGTCATAGGATGCTTTTTACTTAAATATTGCTACATTGAACTCTAAACTTCAAAAATCACTAGTATGGTCCCAGAATGGCACATGATTATATTACAATGATAGCAAAGTGAAACATTTGGGAATGTTGAATGAGGATATGAACAAGTGTGTGACCAGTGTATATCTCCATCTGTAGGCTCATCATTGCCACTGTCTCATGTAAATCTCCATCTGTAGGCTCATCATTGCCACTGTCTCATGTAAATCTCCATCTGTAGGCTCATCATTGCCACTGTCTCATGTAAATCTCCATCTGTAGGCTCATCATTGCCACTGTCTCATGTAAATCTCCATCTGTAGGCTCATCATTGCCACTGTCTCATGTAAATCTACACTGGTTGCTTCTTGGTCAGAAGAAGCTAATGAATCTAAAAATGAACTCTGAAGACCCTTATCAGACAGCATGGATGTGCAAGCTGATCAAGATCCACACTATTCACAAATGAGAAGCAGCCATTTCTCCTTGAATAAAGGGTAAACTGTTGCTACACAACCAAAAGATTTTGTACAATTCAATGTAAAACACCAGGAAGCCAAACAAACCACAAGTTAATACAGCAGTGTTGAAGGCTAAAGACACCAATCAAACCACAAGTTAATACAGCAGTGTTGAACACTCAAGACACCAAACAAACCACAAGTTAATACAGCAGTGTTGAACGCTCAAGACACCAAACAAACCACAAGTTAATACAGCAGTGTTGAACACTCAAGACACCAAACAAACACAAGTTAATACAGCTGTGTTGAACGCTCAAGACACCAAACAAACACAAGTTAATACAGCAGTGTTGAACACTCAAGACACCAAACAAACCACAAGTTAATACAGCAGTGTTGAACACTCAAGACACCAAACAAACCACAAGTTAATACAGCAGTGTTGAACACTCAAGACACCAAACAAACCACAAGTTAATACAGCAGTGTTGAATGCTCAAGACACCAAACAAACCACACGTCAATACAGCAGTGTTGAACACTCAAGACACCAAACAACCACAAGTTAATACAGCAGTGTTGAACACTCAAG
The DNA here is from genome assembly GCA_038501625.1 of Corbicula japonica. Lineage (NCBI taxonomy): Eukaryota > Metazoa > Mollusca > Bivalvia > Venerida > Cyrenidae > Corbicula > Corbicula japonica. The sequence goes on along the minus strand of JAZAYU010000044.1, from coordinate 4,850,585 downwards.
ACACCAAACAAACCACAAGTTAATACAGCAGTGTTGAACACTCAAGACACCAAACAAACCACAAGTTAATACAGCAGTGTTGAACACTCAAGACACCAAACAAACCACAAGTTAATACAGCAGTGTTGAACACTCAAGACACCAAACAAACCACAAGTTAATACAGCAGTGTTGAACACTCAAGACACCAAACAAACACAAGTTAATACAGCAGTGTTGAACACTCAAGACACCAAACAAACCACAAGTTAATACAGCAGTGTTGAACACTCAAGACACCAAACAAACCACAAGTTAATACAGCAGTGTTGAACGCTCAAGACACCAAACAAACACAAGTTAATACAGCAGTGTTGAACACTCAAGACACCAAACAAACCACAAGTCAATACAGCAGTGTTGAACACTCAAGACACCAAACAAACCACAAGTTAATAAAGCAGTGTTGAACACTCAAGACACCAAACAAACACAAGTTAATACAGCAGTGTTGAACACTCAAGACACCTAACAAACCACAAGTTATTACAGCAGTGTTGAACACTCAAGACACCACTCTAGACACCAAACAAACCACAAGTTAATACGGTAATGTTGAACACTCAAGACACCAAACAAACCACAAGTTAATACAGCAGTGTTGAACACTCTAGACACCAAACAAACACAAGTTAATACAGTAGTGTTGAACACTCAAGACACCAAACAAACCACAAGTTAATACAACATCTCTGCACATTGTAATTCCTTGGTTGCTTTTTTGGTTTCAAATTCAGGATGTTTTGTATAGTTTTCTGCTGACTTGACATTTTGCTCCGAGTATATGAGCCTGTATGAGTATTAGACCTGTAGAATATTGCATGGCTTGTTGAAAGTTGTGATCATTCTGTGACATGCATGATTGTTGATTGGCTTCTATTGTTTTTTTTCCTCACCAAGAAAATACAAGTACTTCGATGATAAATACAAATTGGACTGGAATCCCAGAAGCTCTGCTGGCCGTTATGTCAGGGAAAACTGCTCTCCACTCAAGGTAAGCAAGCGCCCTCTATTTAACATCTGAGTAGCAACAAAATGCTCTTATGAACCTCGGTTCTTTTAACAGTTATTTGGACTTGTTATTGTACATAATAAGATTTCTTATTCTAATATTCAACAGTTTTTAGCTCACCTGAGCTTTAGGCTCATGGTGAGCTATTGTGACCGGTCCTTGTCCGTCGTCCGTCAACAATTTCCTTTAAACAACATCTCCTCTGAAACCACTGGACGGATTTTAACCAAATTTGTCCTGGAGCATCCTGGCACTAATGTCTGCAAAAGTTGTTCAAATCATGACCATAGGGTGAAGGTCAAGGTCACTGTTGCTAAAAATAGAAATTTAGTTTCTGCTCAATAACTTGAGTTTGCTTTGGCCTATTGACTCCAAACTTGGTCTGTGGGGTAGCTTGGGATTGCTACCCAGATGTTTGTGATCAAGGTCAAAGTCACTGTTGCTAAAAATAGAAATTCCATTTCCACTCAATAACTTGAGTTTGCTTTGGCCTGTTGACTCCAAAATTGGTGTATGGGTAGCTAATTTCAAGAAGCAGCTTGGGATTGCTACCCAGGTGTCTGTGATCAAGGTTAAGGTCACTGTTGCTAAAAATAGAAATTCAGTTTCCGCTTAATAACTTGAGTTTGCTTTTGCCAATTGACTCCAAACTAGGTATATGGTAAGCTTATATCAAAAGGCAGCTTGGGTTTGCTACCCAGATGTCTGTGATCAAGGTCAAGGTCACTGTTGCTAAAAATAGAAATTCAGTTTCCACTCAATAACTTAAGTTTGCTTTGGCATATTGACTCCAAACTTGGTGTATAGGTAGCTTATACTAAGAAGCAGCTTTGGATTACTACCCAGGTGTCTGTGATCAAGGTCAAGGTCGCTATTGATCAAAATAGAAATTCAGTTTCCGCTTAATAACTTGAGTTGGTTTTGGCCTATTTACTCCAAACTTGGTATATGGGTATTTTATATCAACGGGCAGCTTGGCATTGCTACCTAGATGTCTGTGGTCAAGGTCACGGCCACTGTAGCTAAAAATAGAAATTCAATTTTCACTTAATAACTTGAGTTTGCTTTGGCCTATTGACTCCAAACTTGTTGTATGGGTAGCTTATATCAAAAACAGCTTGGGATTGCTACACAGGTATCTGTGATCGAGGATGAAACTCCTATTGTGCCAACATTTCATAGCAAGGCAGTGTTGCTTCATGAAAAACATACTCAGGTGAGCGATTCAGGGCCATCATGGCCCTCTTGTTCAGAATATTAGACTAGCATTTTTGACCAGATAATCAATTTTTTATTGTGCATTATTTAACTGAACACTTTATTGTGGATCATTTACTGAACACTTTAAAGAAATATTTACTAAAATGTTTGATCAGATAAAATAATCATCTTCTAATAAATTAAAAATTAGCAAAATTTGCGAGCTCATAAGAGCATCTGTTGTGAGTACTGTCCACTTTCTTTCCTTTCATTATATTTACTTAACTTTGGCTTCAGTATAAGCTAGTGATGAGATATTCTTCATGAATCAGGTGCTGGTTTAAATAATATCATTTTACCCACAAAATGACATCAAATTCAAAGTACCCTTGTGTAACACAGTTTTCCTTTTGTAAAAAATGAGAGGATTTTTCACCAGGATAAAACAAGCATTTTCTTTGGATATGACGTCTATCCCATTTGGGACAACTGCTGATCTAGACCAACCCACACATTGATCAGCATTTTGATTTAGTTGGTTATTTTTTAATGATCAAAAAGCAAACGATGTAGACCTGATCCGATTAAAAAGATGTGCAGGTTGATCTGGATCTACACTGGTCACACATGGGATACAAGACTTATCCATGGATTAAAAGGTTAATATATTATTTAATATGTATTATAAGGGAATCCAGTATAGATGAAATCTGATTCTTAAATTTCTGACAGTGGTCTTGTTAAGGTGTCACCAATGGTTTTAAAATCTCCATACTAGTTTCCTGTTTCCGAAGAAATGTGGACATCAGAGATTGTTGATTTGAAATATTATTAGCATGAGTATTTCCATAGAATGTTGTCCTGTTGTCTTTCACTAGTGGATGTTGTATGCTAGGTGTGGTAGGCATGTATTGTTCGGGCCTTCAGAGTGTGTAGATTGCTGCATGCCGGCTTCCTAGGCGCTTCTTGTTGTAACTGTGTATTGTTGTGTATGAAGTAGCCTTGGTGACTTGTCTTAAACTTCTTCTGACGGTCTTCTTCCTCAGTTTTCTTACAGATTGACAAACCTAAACATAGAATACACTTAGACAAGTGTCTTGTGGAAACTGTTAATCTTTCTTCAGTCAGATTAATTACATAGAATAAAGAAAGAAGACTTTCATTGCATTTATCTGTGCATTTTTGAAAACTAATTTAAATGTTAATACTCATACTTTCTTGTAAAGCTGGCAATTAAAGCAACTAATTCCCAGGAAAGAACATAGCGGAATTTCTCAAATACTGTTTACTTTAAAACTATAATAGATATCAGTATGTCATATAATTTGAAATATAATGGATTAATCATGTGTCAGAGAAGAATTTCAGCTGAGATGATCGTGTTGAGGGAGTTCGCTGACATTATACCGTTATTTTCAGCACTATCTTAAAGACAAGGGCCCAGAGCATTTACTTCTTTTTGACCTCATTGAAAAAATGCTTGATTACGACCCAAGTACTCGTATCAATATGAAAGAAGCTAAACGCCACCAATTCTTCCAATCACTGCACAACAAGGCAGAAGACGAGGCGGAGGAGGCAGCCGCCGCCGAAGCTGCCCGCAACACCATCAATGGGAACCCCAGACTGCGAGCTTGCGGTGACCAAGCTACCAATCCCATTGTAATTGATGAAAGCTCATGCGATTCTGAAAAAGGCTCGTCCCGAGGCAGCGGAGAAGTGTAATTGTCATGAAAAATGTCCCCGACCCCCATCTCAATGTAAAAGGTGATTATATATGAATATACATGGCTTTGCTTTTGGTGCCTTGGTTTGTAAGCTTTCCCCTTCAGCATTGTGATATATATAACTCCTGCTTATGTTTCTGTATTCTTGTTTTGCTTGCCTTCTTCATGTAACCTTTGCTGCCTGTTCCTCTCAGATAATGCTTTACTTTATGCACTGTATTCAGTTTCCTTGGAATAAGTTTTGTTGGTTGAATTATACTTTTTTGCACATGATTTGGTTGTTACCAAAAAACATACTAAACAGAGTTCCCTGGAAACTGAGGGAAATATTGACAAACAGAAGGAAGCATTAGTGTTTTGTGTTCTGTTTTTCTTTGTTGTAGGCTGTGAGTGTATTAGGCGCTGCAGCTTTATTAGGCTGGATGTTTATGTCTTCTTTTGTGTCCATACACTTGGCAAATTTACCGTATTTTTGTATTTGAATCTCGTTTTATAGACATAAGAAGAGTTATTTCTCCTGTATATTTCTGCTTGGTTTTGGAACTACATTTGATGCCCTGATCAGTTTGCATGCTCCATTCATTTGGTCTTCTGTAAAGCATGTTTACACCATCTGATTGAGTTTCTCTGATTGTTCTGCTAATATTTATGGTTGTTCTGTTTGCTCAGTGTTGTATTATGTGTGATTTTGGATGACTTTGTTTCATTTGATAATCCAGAAGTGGGTGTGTTGTTTTGGTAAGTCGTTGGAGGTGAAAAAATGTGTACTGTAAGCAGTAGAATGCTGGTAGATGTTCCTCTTGATGTAGCAAAAAAGTTTTGTATGGCCCATAATTGAATCAATATACAATGTAATAGTTAGAAGCTTGGCTTTAAAAAAAACTGATGCAGAAATGTTTATGGAAGTTATATGTAACTGATAATACAACAGTTGATGTGTCGGTACAACCCAGGCATCCTTGAAGGGATGACCTTAGCAACCAAAAATGGATCTGTAGGTGTAAAGGTTTATTGTACCATTAAGCATGGCTTGAAGAATATCCAAAGCTAAGCAGATTCCTTTGCCAGGCTTGACCAAGAATGGACATGTAATATATTCTGTTAATCTTCCAATGTAAGCCATCTTTCCTGCTTAGCCAGTATGTGGCATTATTCTTTGCTTAACATGATGTAGCTAGAATACAATAACGTTTTGGCAGTAACCTCAGCATTTCGGTCATATTTCCTAATTGGAAAGACTTAAGGAGATCATTAATTATGGTGTAACTGTGAAAACAGTTCAGTTGGCTTTGGAGAATTTTTTTTTTGTTTTGATGTCTGATATCTGTCACAGATATATCAGTAGGTAATATCTGTGAGGATATTTGTTTTTCCAGCAAAAGATAAAAATATATTTCATTGAATGATATCCAGAATTCTTATTTTAACAGTGGCCTGAATTGCCTGATCTATATTATCAAGGGTAAAAATAAATTTTCAATTTCAGTTTGCTTTCGACTGATCAACTGATAAATAGTGTCAAATATAAATCATTACATAATGAACACTAATTTGAACCAATTTTCCAAATAGGTGCTATTTGGTATATGATGTGTTGTTATGTCTCCTTATAGGACTGTCACTGTGAAGAGTATAGAAACAGATCAGTTAGGGTATCTGTCTGAGCTGGATCTACACTGTTTGCTTCGTGGTCAGAAATAACCTAATGAAATAAGCTAACATTGTAGATGCCGACTGATTTGGATCTACACTGGTCAGTCATGGGACAGCCATATCCCATAAAGAGTTATTTCAGTGAGAAAGTTCAGTTATTAAGTATAATTCAGAATAAATCAAAAGGCAATATTGTTGATGACATAAAATGTCTTCCTTTGTCTGCAAACTTGCCTGAAACTGCAAACTTGCATGATATTGCAGGTCCTTGAAAACTTGTTTGATTTCAGCTTGGAAAAACAACATAAGACTTGCATGGTAAATATGATGACACCTGACATTTAGCATGATATTGATATATTTCAGCGCTATATCAAAGATCCCTATGACAAGGACCATGAAGATCTGTTTAAACTTATCTCAGAGATGTTGGAGTACGAACCTGATAAGCGTATTGACACGAAGCGCTCACTGCGTCACGAGTTCCTCAACCAGTACTACGCAACTAGCCGCAACCGCTCTCATTTGTATCAGGATCGTGGTGACTGCTCGCGCTCAAGTGACACACGCTATGGTGACAGACAGAACTATTACGATGAAAATGGAAATAGTTGATGATAACTTATCACAAAACAGAACAAAGTTTGCAGGGTTTTCTACTATCATAATGCCTAGGCACAAACTCTGTACTTGAAAAACATAGTGCTTGTTGAATATATGTAGTTACATGGTCGTCTGATGGGGATGTTGCTTAATCACTACAATAATACATCATTTATATTTTATGGTATTTTATGTTGCTGAGAATGTTATTATTTCCTGGCATACAGCTCACTGTTTCTTGTTTGCAGTGATATAACATTGGCTTGTCCATGGGTGGGTTATTTTACACAATTAATGCACCTAGTGTAGTTGGGAAGTCAGTATAGCAGAAGTAAATGTTGGGTCTACCTTGAAATAGAGAAGTGAACATAAGCAAATTTTTGAAAACCACAAATTTAAGAATCCTTGAACATGCTGTTTCACCAAAAACATGAAATTTAATGCCCACAAAAATCAGTGCATACACAGTGTATTTCACTATATAAAAAGCTATTGTACTCCTCACAAAAATGTAAAGACAAGCAAAATTCAGTGCATTCAAATTTCAGTAGATTTTAGAAACTCAAGATGTACATATCTGCTCAACCTGTACAGATGATTTACGGTTGTGAACGAAGTTACCTTGCCGTTGAATTATATCTGCTGTGGTAAAGCTGAAGCTGCATGAGGCTTGGTTATGCTGACTACGTCCAGCTAATGAGCAGTTGTTAGGCTCCTATATTTCTGTTAATTTTTTCAAAGCTTAAAGATCAATTCAAACAAATAGGTGCTATGTTAAAATATTTCTGAAGAGATGTTTTATTCCTAGAACCTGCTTGCAGCCTGCCAAAAATGTTGAAGATACTGTATTCCTAACATTCAGTTTCCTTTCACATTAGCTGCAGTGTAACATTCTTACCATTATCCAATACCGGTAATACAGTAAACAAAGAAACACTGAATTAAAAAGCAACTGCATTCACTGAAACATACTGAAGGTAGTCATCCCACGCATATATCCAGATCTGGATCTTCCTCAAAGATACTGGGATTTATTTGGAATTTGAACACCTCTAAATCTTGCAAATGGAATCCTGCCAATTTGAGAGAAGGGTTGGTCCATTAACGAAATTCGCAGTGTTCAGGTGTTGACACCTTATAAGTCTATGTTTCTTAAATTTGGGTAATTGTTTTTGGGCGTTACTTATTTAATATTAGTATCATTATAGATCCGTATCAGCCAGCATGTCTATCCAGTCTAAACAGGATCTAAACCAAGTGCTTTTTTGGTCAAAAATAACTTCTAAAAATGTCCAAGTGAACATTGTAAAGTTTATATTTCACAAATGTGCAGGCTGATCTGGATCTACGCTGATTGCTTGGAAAAGCTATATCCATGGTTTATGAGTTATTCTGATGTCAGCATACATAGAACTAATTGAGTAACTAGTGTATCAACAAACCTGAGTACATGTTATGTTGGCATTATTTATAGAAAGTTTATCACATGTGTGTGTAAATTGTAAATTACTATGTATATAAATATTCTGCTGTCAAGTTTCTCTTCTATTTATAATGTGCAATTGTTGATGAGCTTTCCGACGGCTACCATGTATATAGTGATATGATTGTATGAAAAAATTAGAATATAGGCTGAGATTCTGTTTCTGATAACTTGACAATGATCTCTTATCAACAAGAGGTCACCAACAAAGCTTTTAATATCTTGACCAGTATTCACAGCCAATGATTAAACTGAATTGTTAAATGTTAAGGAGAACATTTCTGTCAATGGCACCTGTATAAACCCAGATCAGTCAAAATGCAAACTGTGGTATCATTTTATTTCATTTTGGGTTAATTTTCGCATATTTTGCGCTCAGGCAAGAGAGAAATATGCAAGAGAAATTAGATATTACGATATTTTGTTTGAATGTGCAGCTTTTGTTAAACTTGATCAATGTGAACTTATTTTATACATTTGGTTTGCTTTGAGAGCAAAGATCTAAATATGAATTATATACGACTGTTGAATAATATTGTTGCATGTATGTGTTAACACGAGTGTATGGCTGGTTGGTGCTATATGGTTGTCCATATTTGAGCCTTGTTATGATGTGTGGTGGGGAGGGGTTAGGGGGTGTGGGGGGAGAAAGAGATGTTCATCAGAAGACATTGCTTATTTAAAGGCAATAATTAAGATAAAAATTGTAATTGATGTTTCAGAGTCATATCATCTTTATATGGGGCACGCCATGGGAAAAGCTGTCTTTGGTCGTTATTTTTAAAATTTAAATTGTTACTATATTTAAAAAGTATTACAGTTATCTTTTTTTTCAGAAATAATTGGAGATTTGTTACACAATTTATTTTTACCTCGAAATTCATTATTATTAATGTCATCATATCATTTCAAGAATGGACATCAGTTGTCCGAAGACAGCTTTTCTCGTGAGGCACCCCATATAAGAATAAAAATATAATGAGGTGCTTTCTGAAAATAGGAGAAGCTAAAACAAATTTCCAAAAAATCATGGAAGAAAATTTGCACGACAGTGAAAAGGAAAGTTGTGAATTGATCTTAAGGCTCTTGATATGCTGTATTAAACAAATAGAAGTTTTCAAAATTTCCAAAATAAGTAAAGATGATAGACATAATTTTCCTAAGAAATTGAAATTTTATGATAGAACTAGCTTTGTTGTTTGACACATTTCTTTAAGCCGGACATTGTATGATGACTTGGAATGTCATCCATATCAGATTTGTGTGACCCTAGATGCAGTGTTACTCCAGAACAATATTTGTAACATGAAACAAAATATTTTAAGAAACTTACCTACTTTGCATTCTAGCAACAAATCATCTGGCACTTGACTCAATGTACACACATTTTATCACATGGGCAACCAGTGTAGATGAAGATCACCAGTCACATTCATGCAGTCTGATCTGGATCTACACTTTACTAAACCTTAACCCATTCCTGTATAGATACACCTTTATTGCTAGAGCGAACAGTTTAGATCCACGTCAGCCGGCACATCCGTGCCGTCTGATCAGGATCTAAACTGTTCGCTTTTTGATTCATTAGGTTATTTATGACCAAAATGCGACCAGCGCAGATCCTGATCAGACAGCACGGATGTGCCGGCTGATCTGGATCTACACTGGTCGCACATGCGTTAAAATGCGTATATATACAGGAAAGGGTTAAAGCAAACGGAGTAGATCCATGTCAGATGGCACAGATGTAGTGGATTATCTAGATGTACACTGTTTACCTATGGGATAGGAGTACAGGGTTGAAACTGGCTTAAATGTAAGTCTTGGAAAAACAATATTTGTAGATGGAACAGTTGTGGTTATTTGTTAAAGGTAAAAATATGACGAGCTGAAATAATCTCATATCATGAAAGCTGGACTTTGGGTATTTGTTTGTGATTGTTTTTACTTTTGTTGTAAGCAGTAGAACTGAAAATAAAGAGCAAGTGTTTGATGAAATAAAGACTTGCAATATTAAAATGTTGACAATTGTAAATCAGTCTAGTTCTGAACTGTTTTGTGTTTTGTGTATTTTCATGAATGTTCTCTTGAAATTTGCTCTGAAATAAAAAATAACATTACTTCAATCAATTGTTGTTTTATATAGGTTGTTTGTATCCTTTATTCCTTCGATACACCTTTTTATCACATAAACAACTATTGTAGATCCAGATCAGATGGCATGATGTGCTGGTTGGCTGATCTGGATCTACACTGGTCACACCTTGGATGTAAGTTATATTGCTGGAGTTAAGTGTTAAATAGATTAAATAGAAGTTTTAATGTAGTTAAATGCTACTTTCATATTATACACTTGTTTGAAAAACTGGACATATGGAAACAATCTGGTTGACAGGCAGCATCCTGACTGTGTTATCCCATTTAATTATTACCTAAATTTCATCAAACTTGGTCAGAATGATAATTGCTACAATATTGGTCAAGTTTGGTAACAAGCTAGATTGCTCAAGTATTTGGAAAGCCTCTGTCCAGTTTTCACTGATACTGCTAAACAGCCAGATAGCAGCAGTCACTTGGGAGTTACGGCCCTCTATTTGCAGTTAATTCATCAAAAAGCAATGACCACTTGATCTTCTACTTTGTCTACTACTCACTTGACATGGTTAGAGTGTTTGTGATTTTATGCCGCCCATATTCTTGGTTAAGTTTGCTTCAGTCACTCTGGAGTTGTGGCCCTTTTAATGGCAATTTTAATCATTTTAATCAAATTAGCAATCTGCTGTCTGGAGGACGTATTTATGGCCATTTGTCTGAAGGCTCGAGTCGAAATTATATGTAAAATGAATTAAATTTTAAAGTAAGCTGGTTGTAAGCATTTGAGAATTTGACGACAGTAAATTGTTCAGCTTTCTTTTAAATTAAAAGGATGTTTGTTATAGGTAAATGATAAGAGCTTATCATTTGGAGCCTAGTCTATCATTTGTAGTTTTCCGGAGTGCAGACCTTCTAATAAAGCTTTGGGTTAACCAGGCTTCCATAAATAATTCACTGGCGAATGCAAAGGTTGGAATCACAGGTATAGCAAGAATTCACAAGCAGCCAATATGCTTAAAATAAGAAAGTAGGCCATATGGGATATCTTTTTCTACACTTATCAAACGGTTATACAAGGCATCCTCCTAAAATCCAATGGTCAGTACAGGGTATCAACAATTTGTTTGAATCGCATTTTATTAAAAACAATAATAACTTTGTTCCATGTAATAGTTGCATGAAAAGAGCTTTAAAAGGGTTATCACATATCATAGAACAGACAATAAAACGACGTCGTTCTGGCTTCAATTTTGAAAAAGCCAATTCGGCCATTTATTTCTAACAATGACTGTGTCAAACGGACGGAAGCAAGCAATTACTGAACTAACAATCCTTTTTCATAATATGATCCTAGTATATTGATCTATACCGAACAGTTTCTATACAAAATGGAAACAATAAAACACATACCTTTTTCCTTCCTTGTTTGGTCATCATCTTGAGAACTTCACAGGGCAACATTTGGAACACAGGACAGCTGTTCACGACAGTGATTTTGCCGTCGTTATTTCTTGGTGTTAGGAACAACAACTCGTCCGGCACTATCGTCACACTAGATTGTATTACCTCCCTACTATTCTCTCTAAGGCTACTTAAGGTCAGCGCATTGTAGGTCAATGAACTGTTGGCGAGAGATTGAAGTAATTATTTATGTTTGCTCTTTGGAATACGTGCCAACTTCTCTCCTGGTGACCTACTCTAGTTCCAGATATAGAACAAAGTGTTCTGAATATATTCTGATGCATGTCTTGAACATGTATTAACTAAGAAATAAAGAACTCACAAAAGCCATTTTGTGCTGTCTGTATTAAGAATGCCACAAAATATAAATTTCGAAAGATCCTGCCATAACAAAACATACAAGGTAATCAAACAACAAACATGAACTACGTGTACAGATACATGCATGAGACATTATTACCAACTTTACATTAACATAAATTATGTTCACAACGTGTATATAAGTCGCATTCATGTCCGGAAATTTATAAAATTCAAACATATTTGTCTGTGAGAAAATATACACGCAGACATTTTTTTTTAAAATATTTTTGCTGTTTTTGCATAAAACTGCATAGAATTTTACATACTGAATAAACTGAAAAGAAATGCCAACGCTTATTTCTTAGAAATTTATTCTGGGAAGTACCGATTTTTAATTTTGACCTTTAAATTTAACCCTAAGTGTGACCTTGACCTTTAAGTTAGGACGTTACGCTGTCTCATTCAGGTTAACTTATTTGTGAAGTTGAGCTGCAGGCTTTTCTTCGGTCTCGAGTAACGGATTGTTATCTTTAACTATAATGTATGACATTGACCTTTGACGTAAGGTCATGGTTCTAAGACACGACACTTCGTCCTAGTAGTGTGTGGACATTTTGTGAAGTTTTGGCCAAAGCCCACTAATTAGCTGCAAAGTTTTGTTCCGAACAATAGGATGGATTTTTCACAAATTTCGACCGTGACCTTCGCCTAGATTTATCAGCTAGGACCATTCTTCATGGACGCAACATCACAGAGGCGAATATGAAATCTATAGACGGGTTGCACAAATAACAAGAATGTTAAAATGACAAGATGTTTGTAATGGACCGATTGACGGACGGACACCCCGATATTGAAATTATAGGAAAATGCACACCTATTTAAAAAAAAGTTACCAAAATTGCTAAACAAACAACATAAAGAGAAAGGACCATGCCCATTTAAGATAACGCAATGGCAACTCCCTACATAGCTGGTAATAATCATATTTGGCAAGGAGGTGTTCATATCCGTATCAAAATGTGATGTTTAAGATGCCAGTTTTTTAGTGTTTTGATGAAATACAAAAATATTCTCCATAAATCATGAATCGCAAAATTCGTAATTTGGCACAGCCACATTTCATGTGTACATGTATGCATTTCTTTCCAAAACAAATCTTAACGATGTTAGAAAGCTGTAAAGGAAGATGAACCATGACTTCCTGTGTTCAGGGTAGCGGATTGCACTTGTCGTTGATCTGTGGGTGTTTCATTTACTCCACTCTGCAAGGGAAATAAACCTACAGAACGACAGGGTCCGATCTTCTATTCTTAAATTTTGTCCCACGTGTTAACAACAACATATTTATTTAAGCAAATATACTAACGTCGTAAGATGATATTTCTTTGACGAATGTTATTACGTATTTTGTGTAAAGTCATCTAAATTTATGTACAGTTTCAAGAATATTTTACAGCAGTGTCTCAATTGTGATTGGTTAAAGCTTATACTGTGTTTCTGTTTCTATAGTGACATTAACCACAGCCAGCACTTTCCGAGCTACCCTTTAAAAATCCATAGTTGGCTTGGGATTGTTGAAAGCCGCCATATTTTGTGGGCTAAGCTGTATGTGCTAAAGAATTTTCTAGTTACTCTGTCACATGGTCATCAGAAGTCATGGACTTTAATCCCCTTATAAATTCAAGTTGCACATTGGAATACATGCGCACCGAGAACTTTGGCAAATCAAAATATCTGTGGAGCAACTGATACTTATCTGTCACGTGTCTGTCTAGTTATTGGTAACGTACTTTACCAGTTAATGGTCTCAGCGATATTGCTCTGACTAAGATGACCACTGATAATTCCAATGTCTATGTCGTCTGCAGGAAGAAGCATGTTCTCATTTCGCGGCAACAGCGGCGGCATTGATTTTTCTGACCCAGAAAATACATGTATTGTTTTGTCTGTTACTTTATCCAAGAACATTGCAGAATTGATTTTTGCTGTATCCGATCTCTCTATTTTGTCCATCTGACTGCTGCATGTCAGTGGCCGAATTGAACCAGATTATGTAATGTATATAGGTTAGACAATGACATAGCTAAATTAAGACATATAAACTGGTCAGTTATTGTTCCTTTTGTGGTGCAATTTGCCTTTTTTACGGAAAGACTGTTAGCTTCTATATTTCAATGGTTAAGTTGACACGCCTTCCCGGAGTCTGAGACACTACCATTAGATTATATATCATTAACCCTTTATAGAGTGATATAGACTTGCTCACGATTAAAAAGTTGGAAAATTTATGAAAAACAATGCGTAATCGCCTGGAGTGTTTGCCGCGTCTGTTTAGAACATTGGTCAAAGTGAGGAGAGTCGGTTATCAGCACGTCACCTTCAACCAGAACTTACTGAAAGGCCGAGGTCACTTTATACAGCATCCATCAATGTGTCATTCCTGTCAACTCTCTAAGTCTGCACAGTTCTAGAACAATGTGATACATCTTAGGCTTCTCTGATCATCTTTATCAATTAAAGCACTTCGGAACTCAAGTAGCGTAGAGCACTACGTACAGCGGTTCACATGTTTCTCACTAGTGAGGACTAATGCTCTATAAAGCAATACTTTCCCCTGTCTGGCCCTTTCAAAAGCCTCTAATGATCCATTTATATTAACAGATAATTTGTGGCGGAAAAATCAGGACTTTATTCGATCAAACATTACATCTAAATTCACATTAGGAATCCTTTAAATTGCTTGTCTGGCTCTGTCGATTGACAGCATTTAAAAGAGGGGAGAACTGAGCGGTATATGTAATAAACAGTTTATCAGACCATCTTCGAACATGCAAGTTCAGTGACCGTCGGAACACGGTAATGGGGCGATGTTACTGCCGTTGGAGTAGAGGTACCGGTCTCAGGATCGAGTCCTAGCGCTAAAGATTTACGAGATTAGCCTTTTCCGGCTTCATCAGTTAATTCAGATACAAAAAGGCGTCGGAAATATAATTACAAAACAAATTGGCTTTAGCAACGATAATTCTAAAAAAAGTAAAGAAGTGGTTCAATGCCCAAGACACACAGAAGACGGTCCGGTCCGGCTTACGGAGTGCTCTTCGCCCTACATCAACAGGAGTGTGTCTTTCGTGATCTGTGTGAAGGTCGACACGTTTTACTCCCATAAAGATTGCACTTTTCGCGTGTCTTATAAAGAATGTGTTTCTCTCCTTATATTTATTCTATTTAAAAGCATCAGACAGTACGAGGGGAATACACTTTTCTACACAATCGGACAACTTCGACTATCTCCGCTACGCCTGTTTTAACTGTGAATTGAGCGCGTTTTCAATTACCTTTATAATTAAGTATATTGCGCAAAGTAGTTAATGCTATGTATGTTTTAAGAATATTTTCAAGGAAATAAAGTAACAAAACATTATTTAAAGATTATCCAGTTATTAAATTATTTAAGCAACACTAAACGAAAAACCTGCCTACAGAACATGCAGGTTCCGGTGTTTGTGTAATAACTGAGAATATGTTTGATGTTAATATAAGAATGAATTGATGTACTAGTAAATATAAAATATGAATCAATAATGTTTTGCGTTAATCAGGGTATCAAAAACTTCGATCGTTTAATGAAAGCGTGATACCTTCCTGCGTTTAAGGAACTCGAGTTTCAGACCTCAATGAACTCAATAAAATATCGATTTAATCCTTAACTAATTGCCTAAAACTTCACAAAGCCAGACAAGCAATTGTTTAAATCATTCTCAAGGATTCCTTTAGACATAATAGTATTGAATTTATAATTTAGACTAATGCATGATCGAACAGTCGACTGACTTTTTTCAGCACAAGTTATCAAGTTATCTGTAAATAAATGGATAATTCTATACATGTAGTTCAGACAAAAGAAAATTATAATATCTTTGGCTGTGCTTAATAGAAATTGCGTGGAAAAAAATATCTGAACCGTAATAGTACTTTTGTTCCGGAAGTGGCAGACTTACATCTTTCATAGAAATCGGACAACGAAGCCATAATAATTATTGTCAGATTGTTCTAGAGCAGAGCCCACTTAGAGATTTGACAAGAATGACGTGTTGAGATCATATAAAGTAATGGATACCCAAATATCGCTAAAGCTTTGCCAGCAAATAAAAGAAAAACATTAAAAGCAAAAAAAAATGTCTTAAAAACTAGTAACTAATGAGGTTTTAATACAAAGAACTTATTGGAAGGGCTGTCCCTTTATATAATCAAATTTCATTACTATAACTGATAATCATCATGAAAAGAAATAAAAAGCAAAAAACAGGTCACAAAAATTATTCATGAGTAGCCTGCTGTCATCCAGTACAAGTTAACGATAAGTAATGCGGCAGGCGAAATAGAGCAGAGAGAATGAAATTGTTGTCAGTTTGAGTGACCATGAGTCAATGAACTACTATTTCGAAAAGGAAATGTTAAAAATGCCCATTGTCGTATTAACTTGAAACTGAGTGTCAAATACTGAGACCTGTGTCCTGATTCATAAAGCTGAAACTGGAGACAACTTTCAAACTTAATTTCAGTCTCCAAAGTAAGCGTTTTGAGATTGGTCACCTTCGCGGTTTTCAAATATCGGCCCTAAGCCCATGATCATAAAACCAGTCTCATAACTGACGTCTGACTGGTCAGTTTGAAGAGCGCTTTGGTTTTCAAAAGTCTGGGTCCATAATATCAAAACTGCTTCAGGTGACCAGTCTCGAAACTCTGGCTTATGATTAGTCAGTTTTGAAACCGAGCTTCATTTCAACCAATCAACATCTTGATATTGGAAACTCGTGTCCAGTTTTAGATTTATGATCTTTGATCACGGGTATAAATGACAAAAGGAGAGTGCTTGAAAACTGAAAACGAGACTAGAAGAAAGCTCGAAAAAAAGAAAAACAACATTGGATTTAGGAAAAGTAGATGGCGTGTAGGATGTCTTTCTGGAATGATTGATGACATACAAAGGAAATTAAACAAATCACAAGAATTTGTACAACGCGGAAAAATATAAGTCAAAGTGGAAGTAAAAATGATGAATATAATGATATAAATGTCGACATGATATCAATTATTGTGTTTCGTCACAAAAACTTGACTGACATTGATGTTTTAGCGAAATTAGCATACAACATCAATACAGGTGACGAGTATCATCACAGGTTGGCAATGGCGCGAGCAGACTCTGTGTGATCCACTTAAGAATAATTTGGTTTGAGTACATGAATCTGTCCCCCACCCCCTGACCAACCCACGTTCCAATACTTCTGATATTCCTTGCAGTATCAACCTAGGTACGATACTTTCTGACAAAATGTCGAAACGACAGATGCCTTATAAAAGTTGTCAACAAGTAAATCCAATCAATGGTCAATACGAGATACATATGTACATAAACACTGTCAATATCTTATTTCGATGTATTGTCAATACATTACACCAATGAACTGTTAAAACGACATACCTATCAGTGTGAGCAACTGTGTCAAATACTCTATGACATTATGAGTAACTGTGCCACATGCTGTACAACAGTCTGAGCAACTGTTTAGTTTACGGCATGTGTCAGCAACTGTATCACATGTTGTTCGACAGTGTGAGCAACTGTGCCAAATACTGTATGACAGTATGAGTAACTGTGTGACTTGCTGTACAAAATTCTGAGCAACTGTAAACTTTACGACAGTGTGAGCAACTGTGTAAAATACTGTATGACAGTATGAGTAACTGTGTCACATGCTGTACAACAGTATGAGCAACTGTATACGGCACTGTAGTAAGCAACTGTGCCAAATACTGTATGACAGTATGAGTAACTGTGTGACTTGCTGTACAAAATTCTGAGCAACTGTAAACTTTACGACAGTGTGAGCAACTGTGTAAAATACTGTATGACAGTATGAGTAACTGTGTCACATGCTGTACAACAGTATGAGCAACTGTATACGGCACTGTAGTAAGCAACTGTGCCAAATACTGTATGACAGTATGAGTAACTGTGTGACTTGCTGTACAACATTCTAAGCAACTGTATACTTTACGGAAGTGTAAGCAACTGTGTCAAATACTGTATGGGAGTATGAGAAACTGTGTCACATGCTGTACAACAGTCTGAGCAACTGTATAGTTTACGGCATGTGTGAGCAACTGTATCACGTTGTTCGACAGTGTGAGCAACTGTGCCAAATACTGTATGACAGTATGAGTAACTGTGTGACTTGCTGTACAACATTCTGAGCAACTGTATACTTTACGACAGTGTGAGCAACTGTGTAAAATACTGTATGACAGTATGAGTAACTGTGTCACATACTGTACAACAGTCTGAGCAACTGTATACTTTACGACAGTGTGAGCAACTGTGTCAAATACTGTATGACAGAATGAGTAACTGTGTGACTGGCTGTACAACATTCTGAGCAACTGTATACTTTACGACAGTGTGAGCAACTGTGTCAAATACCGTATGACAGTATGAGTAACTGTGTGACATGCTGTACAACAGTCTGAGCAACTGTATACTTTACGGCAGTGTGAGCAACTGTGCCAAATACTGTATGACGGTATGAGTAACTGAGTGACTTGCTGTATGACAGTATAATTTAATGTGTAAGATGCTGAACAACAGTCTGAGCAACTGTATACTTTATGGCAGTGTAAGCAACTGTGTCAAATACTGTATGACGGTATGAGTATCTGTGTGACTTGCTGTACAACAGTCTGAGCAATTGTATATTTTACGGCAGTGTGAGCAACTGTGCCATATACTGTATGACAGTATGAGTAACTGTGTCACCTGCTGTACAACAGTCTGAGCAACTGTATACTTTACGGCAGTGTGAGCAATTGTGCCAAATACTGTATGACAGTATGAGTAACTTTGTGACATGCTCTACAACAGTCTGAGCAACTGTATACTTAACGGCAGTGTGAGCAACTGTACCAAATACTGTATGACGGTATGAGTAACTGTGTCACATGCTGTATAACAGTCTGAGCAACTGAATACTTTACGGCAGTGTGAGCAACTATGTCAAATACTGTATGACAGTATGAGTACCTGTGAGACTTGCTGTACAACAGTCTGAGCAACTGTATACTTCACGACAGTTTAAGCAACTGTGTCAAATAATGTATGACAGTATGAGTAACTGTGTGACATGCTGTACAACAGTCTGAGCAACTGTATACTTTACGGCAGTGTGAGCGACTGTGCCAAACACTATATGACAGTATGAATAACTGTGTCACATGCTTTACAGTCTGAGCAACTTTATACTTTACGGCAGTGCGAGCAACTGTGCCAAATACTGTATTACGGTATGAATATTGGCAGTGTGAGCAACTGTGTCAAATAATGTATGACAGTATGAGTAACTGTTTGACATGCTGTACAACAGTCTGAGCAACTGTATAATTTACGACAGTGTGAGCAACTGTGTCAAATACTGTATGACAGTACGAGTGACTGTGTCACATGGTATACAATAATCTGAGCAACTGTATACTTCACGACAGTGTGAGCAACTGTGTCAAATACATGTACTATATGACAGTATGAGTATCTGTGTCACATGCTGTACTACAGTCTGAGCAACTGTATACTTTACAACAGTGTGAGCAACTGTGTCAAATACTGTATGACAATACGAGTGACTGTGTGACTTGCTGTACAAAAGTCTGAGCAACTGTATACTTCACGACAGTGTGAGCAACTGTGTAAAATACTGTATGACAGTATGAGTAACTTTGTGGCAAGCTGTACAGCAGTCTGAGCAACTGTATACTTTATGGCAGTGTGAGCAACTGTATCAAATACTGTATGACAGTATGAGTAACTGTGTGACTTGCTGTACAACATTCTGAGCAACTGTATACTTTACGGCAGTGTGAGCAAATGTGTCAAATACTGTATGACAGTATGAGTAACTGTGTCACATGCTGTTCAACAGTCTGAGCAACTTTTTACTTTACGGAAGTGTGAGCAACTGTGCCAAATACTGTATGACAGTAAGAGTTACTGTGTCACATGCTGTACAACAGTCTGAGCAACTGTATACTTTCAACAGTGTGAGCAACTGTGTCAAATACTGTATGACAGTATGAGTAACTGTGTTACATGCTGTTCAACAGTCTGAGCAACTGTATACCTTACGGCAGTGTGAGAAACTGTGCCAAATACTGTATGACGGTATGAGTAACTGTGTGACTTGCTGTACAAATACTGTATGACAGAATGAGTAACTGTGTCACATGCTGTACAACAGTCTGAGCATTTGTATACTTTACAGCAGTTTGAGCAACTGTGTCAAATACTGTATGACGGTATGAGTAACTGTGTGACTTGCTGAGCAACTGTATACTTTACGGCAGTGTTAGCAACTGTGTCAAATACTGTATGACGGTATGAGTAACTGTGTGACTTGCTGTACAACATTCTGAGCAACTGTATATTTTACGGCAGTGTGAGCAACTGTGCCATATACTGTATGACAGTATGAGTAACTTTGTCACATGCTGTACAACATTCTGAGCAACTGTATACTTTACGGCAGTGTGAGCAACTGTGCCAAATACTGTATGACAGCATGAGTAACTGTGCGAAAATTAAGCCATCGCTAAATAAAATGATACCACAGTATGAGTGTGTGGTGTGACTTGCTATACTACAGTCTGAGCAACTGTATACTTTACGGCAGAGTCAGCAACTGTGCCAAATACTGTATGACATGCTGTACAACAGTCTGAGCAACTGTATACTTTACGGCAGTGTGAGCAACTGTGCCAAACACTATATGACAGTATGAGTAACTGTGTCACATGCATTACAGTCTGAGCAACTGTATACTTTATGGCAGTGTGAGCAACTGTACCAAATACTGTATTACGGTATGAATAACTGTGTCAAATACTGTATGACAGTATGAGTAACTGTGTGACATGCTGTACAACAGTCTGAGCAACTGTATAATTTACGACAGTTTGAGCAACTGTGTCAAATACTGTATGACAGTACGAGTGACTGTGTCACATGGTGTACAATAGTCTGAGCAACTGTATACTTCACGACAGTGTGAGCAACTGTGTCAAATACTGTATGACAGTACGTATGAGTAACTGTGTGACTTGCTGTACAACAGTCTGAGCAACTGTATACTTTACGACAGTGTGAGCAACTGTGTCAAATACCGTATGACAGTATGAGTAACTGTGTGACATGCTGTACAACAGTCTGAGCAACTGTATACTTTACGGCAGTGTGAGCAACTGTGCCAAATACTGTATGACGGTATGAGTAACTGAGTGACTTGCTGTACAACAGTCTGAGCAACTGTATACTTTACATAAGTGTGAGCAACTGTGCCAAATACTGTATGACGGTATGAGTAACTGTGTCACATGCTGTACAAAAGTCTGAGCAACTGTATACTTTACAGCAGTGTGAGCAACTGTGCCAAATACTCTATGACGGTATGAGTAACTGTGTCACCTGCTGTACAACAGTCTGAGCAACTGTATACTTTACAGCAGTCTGAGCAACTGTGTCACATATTGTATGACAGTATGAGTAACTGAGTGACTTGCTGTACAACAGTCTGAGCAACTGTGTACTTTTCAGCAGTGTGAGCAACTGTGTCAAATACTGTATGACGGTACGAGTAACTGTGTCACATGCTGTACAACAGTCTGAGCAACTGTATACTTTATGGCAGTGTGAGCAACTGTGCCAAATACTGTATGACGGTATGAGTAACTGTGTCACATGCTGTACAAGAGTCTGAGCAACTGTATACTTTACAGCAGTGTGAGCAACTGTGTCAAATACTGTATGACAGTATGAGTAACTGAGTGACTTGCTGTACAACAGTCTGAGCATATGTATACTATACAGCAATGTAAGCAACTGTGTCAAACACTGCATGACAGTATGAGTACCGTAACTGTGTCACATGCTGTACAACAGTCTGAGCAACTGTATACTTTACGGCAGTGTGAGAAACTGTGTCAAACACTGTATGACAGTATGAGTAACTTTGTCACATGCTGTACAACAGTCTGAGCAACCTTATACTTTACAGCAGTGTGAGCAACTGTGTCAAATACTGTATGACAGTATGGAGTAACTTTGTGACATGCTGTACCACAGTCTGAGCAACTGTATAATTTACGGCAATGTGAGCAACTGTGTCAAATACTGTATGACAGTATGAGTAACTGTGTCACATGCTGTACCGATCTCCTTCGCAGAGTTGTCGTTCCTAACACTCATTTTACATCTCTGCCAAAGGCTCAATGTCAACATTTTTTACCAAACTCGACAGCCTTATTTTATACAGTCATAAATTATGAATTTGAAAGCTTGAGGTAAAACAAATGACTGAAATCTTCACTATTTTTCATCAAAACTGAAGAAACCCAAGCTATTGTAAATGTAATTGGTGAACTATTTCTTTGAGTTAAAGTCAAAGTAGTTGAAAGTAGTCCCAGCCTATAACAGAGGTGAATATAATGAGCCGATAGTGTAAGAGCGTGATGCTGTACAATAGTTTGAGCAACTGCATACTTTGGTAGTGTGAGCAACTGTGTCACATGTTGTTTGACAGTGTGAGCAAATGTGCCAAATAATGTACGACAGTATTAGTAACTGTGTCACTTGTTGTACAACATTATTTTAGCATGGTGGTAGGGTTGTTAAGCCACACTCCCGACAGGAAATGGGTTTTACATCTGTTTGAAGTAAACACTGTGGTATGTGCAACATGATTAAGTAATTTCTTACTTAACACATCACACCCTTCTCTATCATTCTTTCACAAAGAGACAACAACAAACTCTAGATCAGTATATTGAGTTTTATTCTATGATGATTTTAAGTCACTAAATTCTAACTTAGACATAACAGAATCATATGTAACAAACTTCATTTAAAGCTTTATACTCCCAGACAGGCAGATGAATGGTTTGGTACTTTACATAATGGACACTGGCTTGGTACTTAGAAAGACTGTTTGGTATTGTCCACCACCAAGACCAGTTACTGGGTATTGTACACAAACTGCCAGACAATGACTACAAGTTTATAGGCAAATCTGCTCCCCAACCTAGTGTTGTCTAGGTATGTATTGACAATTTTTAATTATTTCTAGAAATAAGATGTGCCTCCAGAACAAAACAATTGGATACTTAATGACTCTTCTTTATAGTTTAAGAAAATGACCAAATGCGTTCATTATAAATTGTTTACAGTATTAATTACAGACTTTGTTTTGTGCCTGAAATACATTTTCTTGGAGCTTGCAAAGTGAAGTCAATATCTTGCAGAGAGAGTAAGTCAAGAATTTGAACTTAAAGAAACAAATGCTAATGGTCTTGCTTTCCCTAGTTATAAAGATATATGATGAAAAAAACCGACTTCTGTCTGGAAATATAAAGCTTTAATTTCAACTATAATGCCATAAAAACAGGAGATATTTGCTGTAAAACATTTCTGTTCATGTTTCTTTTTGACAACAAGCTATGGAATCCACTTAATTAAAGATATTAATTTTACTGAATAGATTTATGATCTGTCTTTGTCTGTTTCAAAGCAGAGCTAACACTACACTTGTCATTACATATAATTCAAACATCACATATTTCCTTAACACTGTATGATAATACCACATTTTTATCAGTAAAAAAGTTGTACCCCTGTGTTTCCATCAAATCACACACTTGCGCAGATAAAAAATAATGCCAACAAGTTTGCTAATGCTATTATACTACAAACTTGAACATACAGACAAATGCAAAAACAAAACAATCAAACTGCAGACTTCTTTGAAGAAATGCATCATTACGATTACTGAGTGATAACACATACTGGACTACTCCAATCCAGATCTAACTATCTGTCACAGACTTGGCTTATCATCTCAATGGAGCAAAATTTCATACCATCACCAGAATGTAATATCATATGATATAAATCTCGGAAAAAATATATAATATCATGGTTTGAAATTCTGACCATTGGGTATATCACAGTAAATATTTCTAAGGCAACACCTCTCTTTATGCAGATTCACTGCTGACCTTGTACTTCATTCATAATGAAGGGTCAAAGTCTCTACTAAAGGTGAAGGTCACAGGTTACTTGGTCTATTAAAATGGTCAAGGTCACTAATGTTTAAAACACTGGGGTACAACTTTCTTTTGCTCATACCTAGAAATTGTGCAACCAAACATCAATTACAGTATAATGTTGATAAAACAATAATCTGTTAAGACCTACACATTACTTTTCAAAACCTAATACCATTGCAGCCATATTTGAACATTAATTGATTAAAAGCATACAAATGGAAAAAAGAATATTACTTATGTTACAAAAATAAAATCTCCTAGCCATCAGACGATTGCAGCAAAAGTAATACAGCACCTAGCAACCGTTACCCTGGAGATCATAGTGTAAAGGTCAAACAAGGTCAAATGATAGCAACAAGGTCAAATGACAAGGTCAACTGTTAAATGAGTGCTCTATAAGTACAGTGATGAAAACAAATACTGCAGATATGGAACTGATACACACATTTTGTTAACATTTAATAAAAATGCTAAAAAGCCTACATTTATTCACAGATATCTTTCAAAATGTCTATTTGTATGAAATGTCCCAGAACAAAAGAAAACAAAAAGCACAGTGACAAAAAGAGGTCCTAATCATTCATAATCCATTCAGCCAATATATAGCAAGTATTTTCACCGGGATGAATTCATCCATTTATGAAAGACCACAAAACATGGCACTAAAGTAAACTGAAATATTTGCATGGCATAATGATGGAAATGGGTGAAATAAAATGATGGTAAAAACATAATTATTACGATTTGAACAGATGGTGATGAAGATACATGATTGTGGTAATAAATGGTGTTCTGAATTGTTTAATCACAGAAGACTATTTAAGACAAAAAAATGTTCTTCCTTCATAAATGATTATGTATTACCAGAACTATACAGTAAAGCAAAAGCCAGTCAGAACCAATGGCATGCTGGACTTTTCAGCACTAGGAAATCATCTTGTCTGCTACCTTAACGTTCAATAATGGCAAACAGTTTATTAAATTGCATGACACAGTTAAGGTACTTTGAAAACTGTCCCAGGATATATTGTGAGAAGTTTTACGAAGTTTCAATGCTAAATTTAACACTAAACTTTAGTCCTAAATTTTGATCAAAATGAAAGCTGAAGTTACGGTTCTTGGCACATCATATTTAACTGATAAAACTGAATGCTGGAGTTATGGTTCTTGGCACACTAACTCAAGATATAATGTACAAGTGTATCACTATGTATGAAAGCTCTAACTATCAGATGTAACAAATTGTACACTGCAATGATGCAGCACATAAAACTTTAAAGCCCCAGCCCTAAACTTAAGTAAGAATATACTATTGAAAAATCATATTTGTCCATATAGACTCCAATACTCTAACAAAACACAAAAGGTCCGATCGAATTCTTTCTTATAGACGGGATTTTCAATGATAATGTTAAATTATCATTAACAAACTTTTAAGAAGCTAAATATAATAAAGCTATATTTAGCACATTTTTTTGATGAAGCGACCACTTCATGCGCGATGTCAATTTTAGTGATGTTTCGGAAATCCTACTTTCGCTTTTAGTCGCGCGGACCAAATTTATTTTAGTAAATTAAAATTTTATTTGCCCAAACTAATGCTGCAAATTTGTGCCTATAGTTCCAAATACATATAATATTTCATACCAGAGCGGGTTAAATTGAAGTAATGCTGCTTTAACCGGTGACTCTGATGTCAACATATTGTTCAGGTAGTCAAGCTTTATACCGAAGTTTAATGCCCTTGGAGCTTCAGTCTGAGGTAATCAATGCTGATCATATATTTTATCTTTCTTTTTGTTTGTCAAACTTCTTTATTCATTTGCTGAATTACTACCAACTGTTGCCATAGCAACCATGTCTAAAGGATATTTATTACAAAATTTGTAGAAAATTGTCCAAAATAAGATGTGTTTTATGTGAATCTTTGAATAATTACATTTTCCAGATACAGAGTGTCTGGATATCAAATGGAATAATATAACAATGGGCTCATCATGTCTGTCTGGCCAGAATATCAGTGTACAGTTTATCTAGTCGTCAGGGCTGTTTTGCAAAAATTCATGGTCTGAACAGCCAACAGTGTAGATCCCGATCAGAATGCCAAGAACCATAACTTTCCATTAGAGTGTAGATCCGGATCAGAATGCCAAGAACCATAACTCTCCATTAGCCATATCCAACATGTTCATTGTTTTATTATCTTATGCCTTTTGTGTTCATTTTATTATCAGTCAACCCTTTCCTGTATAGATACGCATTTTTACGCATGTGCGACCAGTGTAGATCCAGATCAGCCGGCACATCCGTGCCGTCTGATCAGAATCTGCACTGGTCGCATTTTGGTCATAAATAAGATAATGAATCAAAAAGCGAACAGTTTAAATCCTGATCAGACGGCACGGATGTGCCGGCTGATCTGGATCTAAACTGTTCGTCCTAGCAATAAAGGTGTGTCTATACAGGAAAGGATTAACAAATTTAAGTCGATAAAATTACTCTTTTACAGGAACTTTAGGTGTATTATGGTATGACTGTAATTTTTGAATTGGTAAATCATTGACAACATAGTCTTTTATACTCGTTGGAAATGCAACAATTAAAATAAATCAGTGTACTACAACACTTTTTTTCCAAAGGATTTAATTAAGTCAAAACACACTTCAAGTTATTCAGTGCTTTCTGATCACTGGTGTTACCTTAAAGAATTTAAAATAACATTTCTGCCATAATACATGATTTATAGACTTTAAATATTTTTGTCATCTCTAAAATGAACATAATTAAAGACATAAATTTCTTTTATATTGAGAAATACACCTACAGACATCAAGTCTCCAGCATAAAGTAGACATTTTAACATTGAAACCTTCCAGCACCTGTGGTGTCCTCAAACAACTGATGTTCATAATCATTCTATCTACAAACTTAAAATTATATCTCACATACAAAAGCAAAAACTCTCATTTACAAATATTTCTATTTTTTTTATAAACTCTTGAGCTATGGCTGTTTCCACATCAGTTTACTGTGTTGATCCAGATCAGCAGGATCCATGCTGTTGGCTGGTGTTGACTGATTGAGTTATTTCTGATCAATATGCAAACAGTGCTGATAAGGAATGTGTCAGTTGTTCTAATTGTTCATACATGCAATAAAACCCAAATATATGGAAAGAGGACTAAAGAGTTTCACCAAGTTAATTTAGAAAACAATCATTCACTGTATATTCAATGTATCTTTTTTTCCATCATAAAGAGTTTGTGTTTTATAAGAGGATGAACAAGCAGAATTTAGAATTGTGACAAGGTTAACAGTGTGGGTGTGTAGATTTCCAATCATCATAATGATCTTTAAGTCATTGTAAATGTAAGTTTATCTGCTATCCGCACTACTAGTGTTATGTTTAGAAAATTCAGTATTTTACAATCAAGGTATACAAGACTTAATTTTCCTTAAAAAATAGACCAAACCTTTCATTATTCTTCGTGTTTTCTTTTCAAAAATAAAAAAGACTATGAAGTAGAACAGTATAGACCATTAGCAGACTGTACAGATGGCTCTACAGAGAACAGTAACGACCGTTAGCAGACCGTACAGATGGCTCTACAGAGAACAGTAACGACCGTTAGCAGACTGTACAGATGGCTCTACAGAGAACAGTAACGACCGTTAGCAGACTGTACAGATGGCTCTACAGAGAACAGTAATGACCGTTAGCAGCCTGTACAGATGGCTCTACAGAGAACAGTAATGACTGTTAGCAGACTGTACAGATGGCTCTACAGAGAACAGTAATGACTGTTAGCAGACTGTACAGATGGCTCTACAGAGAACAGTAATGACTGTTAGCAGACTGTACAGATGGCTCTACAGAGAACAGTAATGACTGTTAGCAGACTGTACAGATGGCTCTACAGAGAACAGTAATGACCGTTAGCAGACTGTACAGATGGCTCTACAGAGAACAGTAACGACCGTTAGCAGACCGTACAGATGGCTCTACAGAGAACAGTAACGACCGTTAGCAGACCGTACAGATGGCTCTACAGAGAACAGTAACGACCGTTAGCAGACCGTACAGATGGCTCTACAGAGAACAGTAATGACTGCTAGCAGACTGTACAGATGGCTCTACAGAGAACAGTAATGACCGTTAGCAGCCTGTACAGATGGCTCTACAGAGAACAGTAACGACCGTTAGCAGCCTGTACAGATGGCTCTACAGAGAACAGTAACGACCGTTAGCAGACTGTACAGATGGCTCTACAGAGAACAGTAACGACCGTTAGCAGCCTGTACAGATGGCTCTACAGAGAACAGTAATGACCGTTAGCAGCCTGTACAGATGGCTCTACAGAGAACAGTAACGACCGTTAGCAGACTGTACAGATGGCTCTACAGAGAACAGTAATGACTGTTAGCAGACTGTACAGATGGCTCTACAGAGAACAGTAACGACCGTTAGCAGACTGTACAGATGGCTCTACATCAAGCTATGACAAGTGCTTCAATGGTTAAACTAAGATATCTCCATAGTTCTCTTATTTAGAATGAACAGGTAATAACAGTATACATTCAATGATAAATGTCTATGAAACAATTTTATTTCTGTCTTCATAACTAAACTGGTAAAATGTATCAACTGCAATATTTACAACTACTACATCACACTTTTCTCTATAAAATACCATAAACATCCGATTCTAAACAGTTCTAAACAGTAACAAGAAATCTATTTATAGTAACAAGACTGCTTTGCAGCGGAAAACAAGAAGAGAAAACATCACATTCAATCTGTAACAAGAATAATCACACAGCATTCATATTGGTTTCTCCATCAAATCTATAACTGTCATATAATGTATTACCGGTAAAGATAACTAAAAACTTTAAGTATCTAAAAATATTTCACCGCCATCGTGCGGAAAACCATAGTACGTGATGTTATCACCATCATCACTGATCACATTTACAAGCATAAACTATTCTTCTCATATCAATATACAAACATTGCAACATCATATAAAACTTCAAGAACCAACCAATCACATGACATCTGACTTTGATTCAACCATAAAATCAACTGCTTATGTTTTATTTACAGGAGTTTACGGTACTTTATAAACATTAACAACCATAGCAGTCATTATTAACTTTAAACTACCTAGACCATATTTTAGGTGCTTTGCAGAACACCCAGAAAAAAGCATTTGATGCTCAATTCAGACACTAACATGGGTTCTTAACTAATTCAAAAGATATTTACTTTCACAAAGATTACATTAGCCCTTTCCTGTATAGATACACCTTTATTGCTAGGGCAAAAAGTTTAAATCCAGATCAGCCAGCACATCTGTGCCATCTGATCAGGATCTAAACGGTTCGCTATTTGATTCATTAGGTTATTTCTGACCAAAATGCAACCAGTGCAGATCCTGATCAGACGGCATGGATGTGCCGGCTGATCTGGATCTACACTGGTCGCACATGCGTAAAAACGTATATCAAGGAAAGGGTTAAAGTCACTCAGTATCCAGAGTAGAATGATGTCATGATGTCATGTGACATAACAAAGCACATATACACACAATGTGAGAAACACTGCAGATACAATACAGATTTGTGTACATCAATGTGAAGCTAATACCCATATAACAATTCTAGAGGTAGATTGTGTCTCATTACTTTGAATGAAGACAAATGTGTCAAATAACAGGAAGCTAACATACATTCTATTTGCCCTTCACTCCTTGAATAAAGCTTTAAACTCCTGGACAACCAGTGTAGATCCAGACCAACTGACACATCCATGCTGTACAACCAGGATCTACACTGTTTCCTGTTTTGGTCAGATATAAAGTAATGAATCTAAAAGCGAAAAGAGTAGATTCTATCAGACAGCTCATATGAGCTGGCTTATCTGGATCTACACTGTTAGTTCATATGACAAAAGTTGCAAGCATGGAGTAAAGATTAACATTTTAAAAACACAATAGTGAAATGTCCTTTAGCATACTATGTATAGTCTGTGCCAGAATCCCCTGGATATATTACGCATGTGCAACCAGTGTATGTGCGACCAGTGTAGATCCAGATCAGCCGGCACATCAATGCCGTCTGATCAGGATCTGCACTGTTCGCATTTCAGTCAGAAATAACCTAATGAATCAAAAAGCGAACAGTTTAGATCCTGATCAGACGGCATGGATGTGCCGGCTGATCTGGATCTAAACTGTTCGCCCTAGCAATAAAGGTGTGTCTGTACAGGAAAGGGTTAAATAAGGTTATTTATGAACTAATTCATCATTTGGCCAGTAGAGTTCCTGAATAAATATTAAGTTTTGTATAAAAATTAGTAATTCAATATGCATGTAATTCTCATTTGTGTACATGGAGTTCGGAATCAATACAATAGACCATGTTTCCAGAAATACAACCAGGCATTCTAGCACACACTTGACTTACAACATGAAATTTTCATTTCTCCAATATCCAAATAAACCTGAATCTTGCAACAATGCCTCTCCCTCTCCCATCATATAATCAGTGTCATCAAACATTATTTAAGATAGACAATACAATAATTGGGAAAAATACCAACATGGCCCTCAAAAACACAGACGATCTAATTTCAATCTTTCAAACTGGTTTATTCTAAAAGAAACAATATTTTGTATATAATGAATTAACCATTATTATCATTATAATAAATGCCCACCCTCACATTACCCACATGTTTGAGTAAAATACAGTGCTGATCTCATAAAATATGAATGAAATTTATTGTAGTATCTTGTAGTTTTAAACAAGTGCCCAGCCCTAAAACTTGCATCTGTGTTTCTTATAAAAAATCATTATTCATGTACAATGTGAGAGTGACTGAAATAAGAAAATCTTTAAAACTCTCTCCCTATATTGTAAACAGCTTATTGATGGGAGGATCGGTTGCCCCCATCCATATCTGCATCATTTCTACTGAACATCTGTTTTCTATATTCTATTTCCCAATTCTTTAAAAGCTTTACAGTAAGTGTATGGATTTAGGTAACTTAATGCTACTGACCAATCAAAGTCATTGAAAACACACTTTAACATATCATATACATTGTAACATTTCTGTGTAACATTTCTGTGTAACATTTCTAATCATTTGTAGAAAATATATGCACACAATTTGGTACAAAAGAACAAAATTATTTACACTACACAACATAAATGTAAGTTTTTTAACAGTGTATATCATACATATACAACAAAAATCATAATTTCTAAAACTAAAGCTATAGAAAAAGTAAACAAAGACCTATATGTATATATTTATGTAAACGTTGTGTAAGAAATAATCTTCAGCACATTTCAAATAGTGTGAGAAAGAAGAAATCATCACAACAACTGGTATAATATCACGATGAGGTAGTTTTATATCAGGAATTGGTGAACATTCTTGTAAATAGTATCAACTGCATAACTTCAACATTACAATAATACAGCAGTGTTCTCGAGGTATTAAGTGTTCATACATATCGAATCATATCATTTACAGTTTTCTTGGACACAAACTTCAGCGCTAAACAGTTAGTTACTGTAAAATCATTTATTCAAGTGGACATCAAATGTTTTTTATCCTGCGAGGGATTGTTTTGTTAAGGTTCTTTCTGTCGATTTTCAAAAACAAAATGTAAACAAATTATTCACTAGTGTTTTGAAATTTCAGAAAATGAATCGCCCACTGATATTGATGATTTCACAGTATAAGGCGTGGACCAACACTAAAACATGTGTTACACATTCATATTTTATCTCGGTCAATCACTCATGTCCTAGCTTTTATCAACAGGTCATTATTGTGCGATTTAATACTATCTATCTTCTTTTTGGCAATTTTCACTTACAGTTTAAACTTGTATGTGATTTCATGAAACAGTGTTGATCAAAAAGGAAATTTTATTTTCAACAACCAATTAATTTTAGAACATAGTATTCTTTCTAATTCATCCCTTGTTTAAAAAAGGTTTCAAACAACTTCTTAATATAAAACATTTTCATTTAAAACTCTTTTTAAATTCTTAGTTATTTTAAATACTATGGTTGAAGAAAGCTTTGTATTCTACAAAGTCCTTGACATGTTTTGACATCAATAAAGCTTTAACTGATGAAATCTAAATAGGTCAGTCAACTTAGCTATTTCATGCCTGTCAAACATTCAGGTTTCTAAATATGGCACGTTCAAATGGAATACATGATGTACAACATGTCCATTGTAAACTCACTGAAGCTTGTAATGTCTTTTAAAAAAAAAACCAACATAAAAGCTTTGGCTTGAAGATATGTAAATATTTGACAATCAACTTGAAAGCAGTCCCTCATGATCGGCCTTGACAACGTTGTATTTTGTTTTCATGTTTTCAATGTAAATAAAGAAGGCTGGCCACAGGACAATTACAAATCCCATGTTTAACACAATTATTACATTGATTTTTATCATGAATAAGATCTTTAGTACATTCAAATGCTGACAGAATATTAATCAAGAAATTATACCGTTCAGGCAGGTATTACAGGTAAAAACTGCTTCCCGATATTAAAACTGTCAAAATTAAAAGAGGCGCCTTCAAAACAGACATTTAACAGACATTATATTAACAAAAGCAACTACTCCCTTCAAAGTACATTTTCCTGTTGATATCTTCAGCTCTATCTTACAATATTCAAGGTGAATTGTCCAAAAACCAAGTTTTCTGTCTTTCAACGGCAAAGAAATGTTGGCAGAGATCAAAGACTTCTAAATTTAGATGTTCAATTTTGTTTCAAGTAGACATGCCTGAACCCTTTACTCTATCCAATATGGCTTATATCCTGTTATATTTGCCAAGCAATTGAACATAATCACAGTAAGTCCAATCCCCAGGCTTCTCAGTTATTATCAGAAAGGTCAACAACCCCAACTGGTTGTTTAGTGAATCTGTATGACAAAACTCAAGTTTTGTAAAAATATAATGATGTTTAAAAAATACCAAACTTATGTAATGTTAAAAAGGTTGATGCAAAGGAGGTGGACTCATACAGGAGGTAACTCCTATACCAAACTTGCTGAATTTTCTGCAATATTTGAGTATAAGCTAGATGTTGTATTTTTAATTATTCACAACAGTATTTATTAGAAGAGACCCTGACTGAACTGCTTTTGTCGGTCTACACTTGGCTAATATCAAGGCTTTACAAAAATCATTGAAGGAAAACTACTCTTGATAGGTGAATGTTAAAATAGGTCATAGCATATATTTTATCAGAGTACTTTTCACCAGTCCCTCCATCTTTAATTGGCAATAAATTGTCCTACAAAAATGAACATATTTATGATGAGCTAGGGTGAATGTCCGCAGTTGTTAATAGGATCTGAAACACATGCTCAAATGCTGTGAGATATGTTAGATCAATAGCAGAGAGGACATTGCCCTGCCTGGCCATACTGTATGAATGATGGTTTTACTGTGGGCACGAACTATGACAGAGATAATATAACAAAAATATGGATAGAAAAAGTACTTGAAAACATTCACAACTACATAAAACTATACTTAAAGGACACCGTCCTTGATTGTTTTGTTTTTTTTGAAAAACAGGTTGACCAATCAATCTTAGTAGTTCATTTCTGAGTATTTTACCATGTTTTCCAAATAAGAACAAATAAATCAGTCATGTACCACCATCTATTTACCTTGCATGTGTCACAAGATGTTTCTATCCAAAACCAACCTGTAATCTTATGTTAACATTGAAAACTTCCCTGTTTCAATGAAATTTGAAAAATAATGAAGTATTGAGCATGCCTTGGGGATTGAGACTGAAACATACTGTGATGTTGCCTAAGCTTGCTGGGTTGATATTTCAATGAATATGTTCATATTTAAGGTCTTAAATTTTCAATTAAGACTGTTTTCTATATACAGCATTAGCCAGTTCATATTAGTTGTAAGTCTTAAACCCAGACATCATTCATGCCAAACATCAGAAGAAGTGAATTTTCTGTTAATCTAGTTAACCCTTTCCTTGATATATACACATTTTTACGCATGTGCGACCAGTGTAAATCCAGATCAGCCGGCACGTCCGTGCCGTCTGATCAGGATCTGCACTGGTCGCATATTGGTCAAGAATAAACTAATGAATCAAAAAGCAAACAGTTTAGATCCTGATCAGATGGCTCAGATGTGCAGGCTGATCTGGATCTAAACAGTTCGCCCTAGCAATAAAGGTGTATCTATACAGGAAACGGTTATACAAAAGAACAAACTTTTTACCTAAACTTGGATCATAATAACAAAGATGTTTAACTGCAAAAATACTTGTAGTCTGATAAGATTCAAAATACTTTATGTAGCTTGAATATAATGTAAATGGGCAATTCTTATCATTATAAATGGGAAATTCATGTTTTTTGTTTTGTGAACTTCAAACTATGAAGGTAAACCACCGTTTTATGTGAAAACTTGGATGTTTTCTATGTTGAAACAGTCAACTATAATCATTTCACGTAATGAAGTGTTGGTAAGATCAAAGATTAATGACTAGTGATAAAGTTCAGTAAACTATTAAGACAAATGACTGAAAACTGCAGTATCTGCTCCAGAATTCTATACAACTTACTTCAGTTTTGCACTCGATTCAAAAAGTCATGAAATATATTCAATATTCGTTGCAAAACAAAACAAACAATGGTCTAGTTTAGGTCCGGGAAGTCTGAACAGATCTTGGCAAAGCTGGCTAGCTACAGGTGAAATATAGTGATATATAAGCAGGTTTCTCCACAAAATGTTTTGTTTTATCTCAGTTTAGAAACTGTTGCCAAAAACCTGTCTAACTTCTGAGTAATATGCTGTCTATAATTGAATAATGAATGTTTTATATGTTTTATGCAAGAGAACTCAGAGAAACCTGGGACAGCATTATCATTTCCTGTGCGCTTTATGCCAGAATGTTATTCTGCTTCATAAAATATTACCTAAGTTGTAGATGTGATGTTAGCAGAAGTAATATCTCGCAGTGATCAAAAAGGACTGCTTCTCCATTTAACTGTCAATAATCTACAGCTATTGTCTAAAGATGAAGTCAATATCCATATCTATGATATATTACATATCAACCGACTATATTCAACAAGTTAGTCTATGGTACTACCTGAAAATCCCCTACCTACCAGATATTGCAATTATCACTTGCCTCAGTGAGATATAACTTATATCGCATGTGTGACCAGTGTAGAAAAAGATCAGCTTGCACATTCATGCTATCTGATCTGAATCTAAACTTGTTGTTTCTTAAGCAGAAATAACATAAAACCAACTAGTGTAAACTCTGATTGGATGACACAGATGTGCAATCTGATCGGGATCTACACTGGCCACACAGAGATATAAGCCATATTCCACGGAGTAAAAGTTCAACAATGATGACAGTGTTCCTTTAGTATGACATGAACTTACATATATGTTGTAGTATTTTTATGGCTTATTATGCATTTGATTTGTTTGAACTTTGAACACATTATGCTAATTATACAAAATATCTTTTGAAAAACATTGCATTTAACGGGCAGTTATGGCACAAAAGAACGTGACAAGAAAATGAACATGATGGGATGTATTGCTGAATAAATGATGAAGCCTGCTCGAAACCTTCCAACCCCCGTGTCTCGCAGGTTATTATACAGTCTGCTACAAGCTCACACATTGTTATTACAAATTTCAGATTAATGCAGGACAAACTGGTGTGCTACGTGAAAGCTAGGTCACATGACAGTGTTTGATATGTCATGTGACCTAATAGAAAGTAATGCCACAAGACAGTCATAGACATCTCTAAGGCTGTGTCAAATAATCTAAAAAAATACTAACTTTAAGTGTTTGCAATAACTAACAATAAACTAATTTTGAATGATGTCATATGATGAGATGACAACCGGACAAGACATGAAGGCTGGAAGATTGTTGCACTGATGATTGTGTTAAGATGACGACTGAGGTAGCTAACATTTGCAGGAATGACTGAATATCAAACACAACCAATATCACATTTTCACAAAGCAGTAATTTACATCTAGATTCATTCTAAATTTATAAATTAGTAATGAAAAAGGGCCATTAAGCATTCTTACTTATTAACAGCAATTGTAAACAGCATCACAATTTTTTGGTGTATAATAAATCCTAGAATTATCTTTCAGTGCTTTCTTCTTTCAAATGGGCAAATAGAGTAATCCAGATCAGCCAGCACATCTGTTCCTTCTGATCAGGATCTACACTGTTCGCTTTAAGATCCATTAGCTTATTTCTGAACAAGAAGCAACCAGTCTAGATCCTGATCAGATAGCATGGGTGTGCTAGCAGATCTAGATCTACACTGATTGCGCTTGTAATAAAAGTTGTATGATATAGAGTAAAGAATGAACAGAGTGCTGAATGGCCCTGTCTCGAACTGCATGTGTACTTATTAATGTCACAGTTACAATCTTCATGTTACAAGAAATATTTTTATGTTCATGATGATGTGAAAGTGACATCATTATATTATCTTTTCAAACACTATTACAAGTTTGTTTAATTATCCTAAATGAGTGTTAAGTTTTATGTCTGTGTATTATTTCCTACAAGTAAAGAACAAGTACACATTGACCATGTAAACCTGCATTTTGGCAACTTTTGAACTTTGTCGGCCATTTTAAAGAGATCTATTTAAAATGCATAGCGTTCTTCTGAACACAGTGATGTTAGCACTACAAGAGTACAAGGATATTAAGTTTCTGACCAGACTCTGAAAAACAAATTTTATACAATGTATTAACTTGAAAGGGTTGGTTTAGTTAGATAAAATATCCTGTAAATATGTTCAGAAATTTGGCCAACAGAAGACAAAGTGTACATTAGACTCTGCACCTTACTGTAGAAATGTTATCTACTATGAAACCCTGTGAACACAAGTTGAGTTTTTTATTAGCTTTGATGAATTTTTTAAAATAATACTAGTTAACTAATAATAAGTTATTTTTATAAGTATTATTTAAAAATGGTCATAACCTCTTTCGAAATAAAAGCTTGGCTTTTAACGTAAATCATTGACAAGAATTATGCTGTGACTCTAGGAAATGGCACATAGATCATTTTGCTGATTATATCTAACCTTTTAAATCTAAACAATAAATGTATGAAGTACAATTGAGTGACTGTTCACATTACTTACAAGGAATAATTCTAGATATATAACAGCAATTAATTTTGTAGAATTTCAAATAAAAAAATCAACAGTTGATTCATCAACAAAATGCTTAACTAAACAACAACATTTACCCGTATTTATGAGTGGATAATGCTTTCAAAAATTGGAATAATCATTACGAAATTCTAGGCAATACAAGAGCTTTTTTACTGAAACTATACTACATACCATTTCAGTTTTCATAAAAATTACAAGGGTTTTATATTGATTAATAAATTTTGCCCACAACACAACCAGCAGCTGTCACCAGTTCATAAAACCTCCATGAATAATATCAGATCATCTATCTCAGTTCTCTGTTCACACAGAAATATAGTACATGAATTTATGAACAGACCGTGAACAGCCTACATGAATCGGGGTGTACATTGTTTCCAAATGTGACAAACACTGTGTAGCAGTTAAAAGGTAAATTCAACACACAACAACGATTATATAAACAGAAACATTAAATTCTTATATTGCCTAGAAAATCATAACGTGATACTTGTTAAATTCAAATACATGTACTAGTAAATTAAACTATGATAATAAATGCTTTACAAATACAAAAATGCATCAATATACCCGCATACGATTCATGAGGTACTCATGACTAACAAATGCTAAATACAAAAAGCTATGCAAATAACGGTATGAAAAATAATTTATTTACACTATATTATTGAAACCTGGTCAAGAAATAAGTGAGGTAGTTTGGTTCAGGCAGCAAACACTCATTCCTGCACTGCCAAGAGACACAACATAGGAATCGTTGCCATGTAAATTACAGCATGAATTTAAACTTGTATATAAAAGGGCCGTACAGACCTGTCTTGTGATAAGGTGATCGCATATTTAGAAAAACTTAAACTTTCTTGTACATCCATTAGGGCTTTTTCCACTGCCAGGGGAAGGGGCTTGCAGTAAGTAGTGTGTGGTAAAATAGCGTAATAAAGCAACTACACTAATTAAAATGAAAACACTCAATGTAAAACTAAATCTTCATGAAAATGAATTTTAAGAAAATAATTGAGGGGGAAGGCCCTGGCTAATGGTGAATGGTCCCTGCTTAAGTAGAAAACAAGCCCCGTGGATCATGTTGAGAATTTGACAAAATAAATAGCATCAAGGGTTCCAGTATCTGCTCAATCTCAACTGTCATATTAATAGCCAAAATACCCCTAATTTAAGGAAAAATGACCCTCCAGCTAAAATCATAATGGTCAAAATGAGGCTTTTTTTTAAATTTCAAGTCAACGGTCATCTCCAGGGTCAAATGGAACCCCTGAGCATGCATGGCAGTATCAATACTTCGATGTGACCTGAATCAGATCCTGTCGGTATCTAGTTTATTTGTATCATCTGAAATAAGGTTATACTAAACAATTCAACATCCATTAAGGCAGTACATGTACTTTGCAAAACGTGTACTTACATGTACAATGTACTTACTTTGTTAAATTCATCTCGAATTACAAACATAACATACAGAATATGCACTAATTTTTATATAATTGTTAATATTGTGAACATAATCTACCCGTAATTTACTATAATATCTAATTTTGGCAGTTTCAAAAACAAATTTTGATTTGTACCATGCAACAAACACATATAACACAAAATAAAAAATAACAACAATAGAACATTTTGATATCGCGTTGAAGTATGGTAAGTACTTTGGTTTCATGAAACAAGTACACCACTCAACTACTTGTTTAACTAGACACTATTAAATACCTAGAGCGCTAGACTGGGTTTTGATTTTGCGTCTGTGATTTCTGTAAACTGGCCGTAACATCTCACCATCTCCTGCAAGAAAACATACTGGAATCAGTGAATAACTCAACATGATACCTTTCTTAATAAACCAGAGCATGAAGTGAAGAGGAAAAGTACTTTAGAAGTTATAGGCAACATTAAGTTTCATGTTAAAGTAGCATTTGAAAGGGGCATACCTTTAAAAATAGTGCAACTGGAGTTATTATAAATTATGTATCACCAAATGTTTTTTTTTCATTTTGATGCTAAATTCCAAGTATGAAGTGAATAGGACAAGTACTTTCAAAGTTAGAGGCAAAATTAAGTTATGTTACAACTGGATGCCAGCACAGCTGCCAGACAATAGGAACCCTATGAGTCTACCTACTTTCGCAGGCAACACAAAAATCAATGTTAGAACTTTGCTTTCAAAACCTAATTTGTGACAGAGGACAAACAAGATCATGGATCAGCAGTTAGTTAATGACATTGTTAAAGTGGTTTTAAAAATGTTGATTTATCTTCATTTAGACTTTTACAAACCTTATTGGTAGTGTTAAGTGCACATGTCAGTATAATGATACATATTCATATACCATGTTAACACTTTTGTTTGGTAAGGAAAGCTTAACAGGTTATTACTTTTTATGAAAATTCCTAGCACTAGACATGAAAACAGCACACCAGGTACCTGCCAAACTCAAGATTACCTTGAACTTGCGAATTACTAGAACCCCAGGAACTGTTCTACATTACAGACAAAACAAACCAGCTAGACTTGTACAAAAGTTGACAGTCAAAAGCTATTCTACTGTGTAACATAAGGACATATGCACCAAACTATGTTCTAAAAGATGGCTTCAAATCTTTCCTAACATCTCCTTAAGCAACCTTGGCATAGTTGTATAAAAGCTCTTGAAGGCCAGTCAATAAACAACATTAATGCTGTTTAATCCAATGAAATTCAAGTTTGCTTAAGCCTTAAATAATACTCCATATTCAAACAGTGTAGATCCAGATCAGTGTCACTGTGCACATTGTTTGTTTCTTGGTCAGTGGTAATTTAATCAGAAATAATCCAATGAAGTTAAAAGTAAACACACTGCATATCTGGATATACACAGTTTGTCCATGTGATAAAAGGTACGAGGACGTAATGAACCTGCAGATATAAATGAAAAAGAACTTGTCATTTTTATATATCAATGTAACATGTTTATACTCTTCAAGTCAGCATGGTAGATACAGGGCTTTTTCAGCTAGTCTCACGGGGCCGATAATGGGCCCCATTCCCAATGCCAAATAGGGTTGATTTTTCCCAAATTCAAGAAAAAAATTCCCAATTTCAAGAAAAAATTCCCATTTGAATAAAAATAACTTTTTTGCCTATAAAATAGAAACAAAAAAGAGAATCCATATAATTAAGGGACTTTCAAATTACAAAATTAGTTTGTTAACTTTTGATCAGTGATCTGTGAAACCTACATTCCTTGAATTGATGTATGCAACCTGTGTAAAACCAGTGTGTACCGTGTAAAAATTTTTCCCAATTTGAGCAAGGGCCTTTTTCCCAAAACCCCCTGAAAAAGCCCTGAGATAAGAATTTTGTAAAACCAAAAACAACCTAATAAACTTTGTACCAGTATAGCCTTTACTCCTAGTGATTTCTGCTTTTCTTTCTGCATATAATATAATTTAACAAGAAAAGTCTAACCTGTGTTATTCGACTGTGCTCTCATTTTCGTCTGGTTCTACAAGCATGTAGCTCTCCTTGAAGGACTGGTACTTGGGTATAGTGTGTGGGTACTTGACGTGCCAGACGATATGGAACATGAACTCGATCCTGTCCTGACAGTGCTTCATACACGACGGACACATGAACGGGTCCTCGTCCACAGGCGAGTGTAGACTCTGGTGTAGATTATACATCGTGAAGTCATGAAACATGATGTTACAATGGTGACAGTGATGTATACCTGAATCAACAGTGGGAGTGTACGACGTGGTTGTTACGTCACGTTTAGACTCGCTCTCAGACTCGGAATCTGGGCTCTTTGACGACAGTGTTGACGAATTTCTTACTTTCCAGTCTAAATCACCATCTTCTGATTCAACGCTCGACAATGATTTGTTTACCCGCAAATCCATCACACTATCGGAAGGATGCTGCGTGGAAGAGAAAGCCGAGTGGTAGCTCCGGTGCAACCCGCCGTGCAACATGTGCTGTTCAGGATACATGAAGTATTTGGCATAATCTGAAGAATGAGATTCGTGGGAAAATGGCCGCTCATTTTTCTGAGTATCTTGAGATTCTATAGATGTTCCATTGTGGCCGTTCAAGATGCGGTATGGTGAGGTAGTTGTAAGTGTGGGTGGGGAACTCGTCTTGTTTGAAGATGGAGAATAGCCAGGACTACGATGCCCTTCTGTGTTTGAATTACGGCGTTCAAAGCGGCCATGGTCACCTGGTGGTGGTGTCACCTACAAGCATTAAATTTAACTGAGATTCAAACCAACTTAATAGTAACTGATTGGTTTTTAACTGTTTACACATTTGCAAAAACAAAACTAACTGACAATTAACTTAATTAATCTATTTGTTCTTTCTGACAAATTTGTTGATAGTTAAAACTGTCATTACTCATGTATAGGCTGCACTTTTTACCCTGTTAGGTATGCAGCAAATACATAGGTAAATCTATATAACTGTTGAATAATAAATTATTAAAATGAAGTATTTAGCCACTTATGACAACAAGAGAGCTATAATGGCCCGGCACAGCCCCATGGCAGACATGTTTTGGCTTGATCATTTTTGGTAGCGACACCCATGAACATTCCCTGCAAAATATTTTTGAAACTGGATAGGGCAGGGGTTTTTCTGCCTATTTTGGGAAAAGGAGTCTGGGCATTCTGGAATTTTTATTGACAAAAATGCCTATTTTAGGAATTTTCATATCGATAAAATGGTCCATTTTGGGAAATTTTAGTATGCAATTATTAAGCTTAAATCAGTCTATTTTTACAATACCAATATACTTTTACTTGCTTTTGGTCTTTATTCAAACAAATAATACAAAACTGTTAACTAAACATATTTAGACAACTGTTATTAGAAAATAATTTTCTCATTTTAATTATTAGTTATATGAAAATTTTGTAATTTAAATTCTATATAAAATAGTGAAACTGTAGTAAGTTTAATGATCAATTTTATGTATTATCTAAACCGACCAGAAAAACGTAGTTTTTACTGTAGTACTTATTGCTGTGCAAAGCAATCATAGTCGCGGAAATACATTACAACAGGAATTAAGTGTCTAACAAGTTGGATTATAATGCATCTTCTGCAGTTCTGTGTACTTGACACAAAGTTATGCACAGGAGTTCATAATTAATATATATAATTTATAGCTATAATGTTGAAAGAAGGTCAGGAAAAATTTCGTGCTTACATCAGGGTCACTGAACGCTTGCAATTTCTAGATAAAGGGAAGTCACTCTTTCTGTTAACTGTGTATTTCACGATTTTTGCCGATTATGGAAAGAAAATATGTATTCAATTGGGAAAAATGACAACTGATTGGAATCAGGGCCGTTTGCTTTGGGAACACCTCTGTTTTTCCGGAGGTGCAGACAGTGCTGAAAAACACCAGGCAGAAACAGGCAGATTGGAAAATAAAGATTTTAAAGTTTTCCCAAAAGTGGTAAATGACACAAATTTGACAACTTTGGTAGCAGGTTACTGTTAAAGATCTTCTGTGACTGGAGAACAGTCTATATATTTACATTTTGTACTTACAGAACAACTTTTAACAACATATGTCAAACTCCTTACCTGTTCAAGTTTTAGAGACGAATTGTCCTTAGAATGAGGTAGTTCTGGTTCATCACCATTGTCATGGTTACTGTGAGCATTAGTTGCTGAGGTAGATACGGTACTAACATCGCTGTCTGCAGACATCCGCGGCAGACTTGCCAGAGATCGTCCAGACTGGTGGAGATAGTGAGAGGCTGACGTCATCGCGACGGAGCTCTGCATCAAACTTTCATATGTCAAAGCATGTTGTAGAATTGCCCGTTGTTGTAGAGCAAATGCCTGGTATGCAGCAAGGTTCATTGGACCTGGTGTGGAGGTTACTGGAGGTACAGGGCGTCCGGCTGGAGTCTTGTAGCTGTACAGCTTTCCGCGCATGTGAACATTTCTCTCGTGTCGTCTGAGGTCATTGGACTGAGTGAAGCAACTGAAAATCATATAATGAATGTCCTCAAACATACATCCAGCATTACTGAGAAATATTTCTCATGTTTCCTGTATATCTCACTAACTTCTAGACAATTATCTTGAACACCCTTAAATGAGACCATAAAAATATTTCAGAAATATCACTGGGTATAACATTAAAATTGTTATGTCTGTAATAGCCAGCTCTAATGGAATTTTCTGCACAGGCTAGAAAGTACTTTCACAGGTATCTTTTTACTTTTATGGAAGAGAAAGCTTTCTGTTCTACATACCGATGGCAGATTTT
The DNA here is from genome assembly GCA_038501625.1 of Corbicula japonica. Classification (NCBI taxonomy): domain Eukaryota; kingdom Metazoa; phylum Mollusca; class Bivalvia; order Venerida; family Cyrenidae; genus Corbicula; species Corbicula japonica. Next base: position 4,807,310 of record JAZAYU010000044.1, on the reverse strand, counting down.
ACACTTGTATGGTCTCTCTCCAGTATGCACACGCTCATGTACCTTCAGGTTTGAAGACCACAGAAACGACTTGCCACATGTTGTACAGACATACGGACGGTCTGCCCTGTGCAGCTGTTCGTGTTTCCTCAGCGTGGCCACCTCTCTGAAGGACCTCTGACAAATATCGCAGCGGTACGGACGAGGACCTGATGATGCTGGCAATGGAATTGCTCCAGCCTTCTCCCTCGTCTCACCATTCATTATCTAAACATAAACAATGCCATACTAGCACAGCTGTAGCCATTTTCAATAAATATATTAAAAACATATGCTAAATATAAACTGTGCTTAGAATAGTTTTAGTTTTTGCATAAAATATATGAATAATAAAAATAAATAGTATATGAATAGTATATAAATAGTATATAAATAATAATAATATTAATAAATATGAAAAACATATGCTAAATATAAACTTACTTAGCATATTTATAGTTTATGTAGCAAAAATAACAAATATCAAATACTGTCAACTAAGTATTTGAATACTTTACTTTCATTTGGAGACATTTTCACAACAGGCTCCAAAAGAAAGCAACGAGCAGTAAACTAATGTGCAGTGATATACCCGTAAACAAGTTCTTAGAATGGGTTCCATCAACACTGTGAAAAGAAAACATTTTCTGTGTTTTAGACTAACAGATTAATTTTCATTAAAAAAAGCATTCCCTGTTAGCAAAAAAGGTCATCTGCATGGACAGCACAATCATTTAAAAAAACTGTGTGTTAATTAAGGATTGTTTAAACATAGGTTTGACACTTTAAACAACCCAATTTTTTTTTTCATATCCCCGTGGATGGAGCTATTAAATCCTTTATTTAAATTTGAGTACCAGTATTTATACTTATATTTTCTTCATTTCTACCATGTATGTACAAGCAGACAGCTTTTTGGAATAACTTCGGCAACAGCCAAGTTTGATGGCATAGCCAATGAAGCATGCTTTTCCCAGCAAGTCAAGGGCCCAAGATCATAAAACTTAGTTTTAATATCAGTCTCAAATCTCAAGGATCTGATTGGCTGAAATGGCAACTGGTTGCCATTTCAGACAATCAGATGCTTGAGATTTTTAGACTGGGCTGAAGTTTATAAAGCTGAGATTGGAAACCAGTCTCAAATCTAAAGCATCTGATTGGCTGATTTGGCGACTGGTCGCCATTTCAGCCAATCAAATATTTGAGATTTGAGACTGGTTTCCATGCTCAGTTTTATAACCTTGGGCACTGATCTCCAGATTTAGTTTTATGATTTTGGGCAATGGCAAAATGTGTGCACCAAAAAAAAGCAAAGTGCGTTAGAAGTGTTGAGCAACAAAATGATTCCATATTTAACAATGATCTTTACTCCACTGTGTTGGAATATTTCTTACTCCACTGTGTTGGCATATTTCTTACTCCACTGTGTTGGCATATTTCACACCTGCCTTAGATAGTGATCTTGAAGTAATTAACTGTTGCAAACTAGCATTTTTATTATAGTCAAAGGGTATAATATTTCTGTCAAAAGTGTATCAAGCTGATAACACCTTGAGAGAATCTGTTATCAGCCTGAAAATGACACAGTATTGGCACTAAGAATTGTTCATGGTACTGAAGATGGTTCCCAAACCTTACTGGAGCTCTGAAAGTCACCTGGTTATGTGTTTCTAATGTATGCAGAAAAGTATGGATGAAAACTAAATGACCTGGTGGCTGCTTTATTTCACACCAAATTACCACTTTTAACTGTCACACTGCTACTTTTTTACATAGTAATAAAAAATTTAGGCATTCTTTGGATGTAAGCCCACAGAAAAACAGAGAAGTACAGCGACAAGGAAAACCCCTTCCACTATTACCACGATGCATGTAACCTTTTTCGTGCTTTTACTGTGTCTCATGATTACATAACCATAAACTGAAAATGTTTAACAGATTTGTGTGTGCATTTATAATCATAAGTTACCTTTGGCATTGTTTTTTCTTACTGAAACTTTCTTTTACAATTGTAAAATGAATATTTGTAGGACTTATTTACAATTTTAAATTAATTCCAAAATAATTTTAAGAGTAACCACTATTTTTGAGTCATGAAATTAAGCCAGAACAGACCTGTTCATGGCTCTAGTGTCAAAAAAATTCATGCATTTCCACAACGATATTCCAACACATATTCTCGTTTATCTTTGGTAATTGGTATCACACATCACCTTAAATTTTATTACGGGAATATTATCCTTGGATTAAATTAGTCATTTAATTGTCACTGTGGTGATGTTGAACATGCAGCTATTTATTCATTATAACTATTTATCAAAATTAGAATTAAACAATTACTTCGATTAATCCCATTGTAATCATCAAGTGTGCAATTTTTTTTTAATTAAACAGTAGTCTATAACTTTAAGTCACAATACAGGTAAACTGGCGGTAAACCATGATAATGCGAACTGAAAAGACTTCATTCATAAATAAATCAGTTGCTCAATAAAATAACTATGTCCAGTTTTTACATGACCACGTGCTATTGTCCACTAGTCGATGGGTCAGTGACCGCTGATAATTTCCCTCCGGCTACCTCACGCCGCTCAGGCTATTGAACCTGCTGAAAACATGTCAATTTGACTCGGCCCCATTGCGCATTATTGCGTTGGAGGTCAATGCAGAAAAACGCGATAAATGCGAAAGACACGCTGCACAGCGACTAAATAAATAAATAAAGTGATAAATTAATAAATTCCCCTACGATATGCCATGAAATCCAAAATTTTCTATGAAGAAATAAATATGAAAATTCGGGTTAAAGTTAGCCGTTGCTGCCATAATTATTATCCAACATCCACGCAACCACCTGCAATCGGCCATTGGACTTCGGCGGATTTCTGCATATTTTACATGTCGTCTACTAGAACTGTGTAAAACATAACCATTCATATTTTGCGATATTAAATGGGAAGCTTAGATTAAGTTTAAATAAAAAATATGTACCTTTTATGCGAAATTTAATCCACACATCCTCGAAATTGGAAATTTGTAAACAAATGGCCACTGCGCGCTGTCTTTGTTAAGTGTTACATTGACCTAAATACCTTAAGCACGTGACATATTTTCTCATCCAATCAAAACTTTCGCAACATTGCATAATGAATACAGGGTACTCTTGCGTGCGGCAAGATCAAAGAAAGGTATTAATTAAATTTAACTGGCGTTAATTGGCAAGATGACAATGTCGTCAATTAAAGCAAGGAAATTAAAGCATGTATTTCGCCGGGAATTATCTGTTTTAGATAAAATACAGAGTTTTGCAATTTAGCTACAACTCTATCATGCAAAACATGTCATTAAATGAAGAAAAGTAATCTATTTATTAATCAGTCACGGAATGACTATACTCTAAATAGGTACACGAATAAAACAATTAAATTTGATGAATTAAAAGAAAAATTAAAACGGAAAGAATATAGCCATTTTCCTATTAAAAAAAAGACTTTTGTATTTTTAGCTCACCTGAGCCAGAGACTCGTACTTAGTGAGTCTTCGTCAGGCGACAATTTGACTCTGAATCCAGGTGACAGACTAACCAAATTCGACATGAATCCTCGCACCGTCCTTTTTTTTAAGTTGTTCAAATCCTGACCATATGGTCAACCGTTCCCCGGTCACAGGTTTTATTAACAAACTATTTAACACTCTTCTTCTCAAAGACAGAGTTCAAAAATATTTCACAGGAACATTCTTTTGAAGAACCTTTACCAAAGTTGAACAACCCGGTCCTGATGTTTCGCATGACCTCCAGGATGCAGGGCGGGATTTGTGTAAAATTGCTTTTTAACTCTAAACACTAAACAGTTAAATTAATAACATATCACTTTTTTACGGTTTTCAACCAGATTCAGACACCTATTTCATACCAACTTAAAATTTAGACTATTTAAAACATTTTTAAAAATGTTTTAGCAAAGTAAATATAATTTGATTGGTGTTAAATTTCCCAAGCATGGCAAGCGAGGTAACTTGTACTCTGGATCTATGAAGTCAGACAGTAATTACGTTTCTTTTTATGTGAGAGTTACAGCGCTCACACAGCTGAAAATAAAATGTGTTTGGTAGGTGGTTAATGTCAGGAAATAAAATAAAAATTAAACAATGAACCAAACTTAGTTCGATCATAACAAAAAATCTTGAAGTGTATTCGGATTGGCCGTCTTGCCAGACGAGGTATTTCCGAAGCATCAGAATCAAATCAAGTTAACAAAAAATAGGCGAAATTACATCGAAAATTTATCATTTTTGGCAATGGTTTAAACGTACTCTCTAACTCATCTCTGTGTTTTATGTGGAAATTTCCTTTGTGTGTTGTTGACAACACCAGAGACATGTCGGAAATCAGCAAGTTAAAACTAATTGGTAACATATATGTGCACAGTTATATGCTCCATTCAGTTCAAAAATTCATTTCATTCATTACTACTGTCTGCAACATGCTTACACGTGTGTAAAAGCCAGTCAGTATATAGACCTTACTGAGCATACACGTGTGTAAAAGTCTGTCAGTATACAGACCTTGCTGAGCATGCACGTGTGTAAAAGCCTGTCAGTATACAGACCTTACTGAGCATACACGTGTGTAAAAGCCTGTCAGTATACAGACCTTACTGAGCATACACGTGTGTAAAAGTCTGTCAGTATACAGACCTTACTGAGCATACACGTGTGTAAAAACCTGTCAGTATACAGACCTTACTGAGCATACACGTGTGTAAAAGCCTGTCAGTATACAGACCTTACTGAGCTTACTGGTGTGTAAAAAACTGTCAGTAAATAGACCTTACTGAGCTTACACACTTGTAAAAGCCTGTCAGTATACAGACCTTACTGAGCATACACGTGTTTAAAAGCCTGTCAGTATACAGACCTTACTGAGCATACACGTGTGTAAAAGCTTGTCAGTAGATAGACCTTACTGAGCTTACACGTGTGCAAAAGCCTGTCAGTATACAGACCTTACTGAGCATACACGTGTGTAAAAGCCAGTCAGTACACAGACCTTACTGAGCATACACGTGTGTAAAAGCCTGTCAGTATACAGACCTTACTGAGCATACACGTGTGTAAAGCCTGTCAGCATACAGACCTTACTGAGCATACACGTGTGTAAAAGCATGTCAGTATACAGACCTTACTGAGCATACACGTGTGTAAAAGCCTGTCAGTATACAGACCTTACTGAGCATACACGTGTTTAAAAGCCTGTCAGTATACAGACCTTACTGAGCATACACGTGTGTAAAACCCTGCCAGTATACAGACCTTACTGAGCATACACGTGTGTAAAAGCCTGTCAGTAGTGAGTAAAAGCCTGTCAGTAAACAGACCTTTCTGAGCATACACGTTTGTAAAAGCGTGTCAGTAAACATACCTTACTGAGCATACACGTGTGTAAAGCCTGTCAGCATACAGACCTTACTGAGCATACACGTGTGTAAAAGCATGTCAGTATACAGACCTTACTGAGCATACACGTGTGTAAAAGCCTGTCAGTATACAGACCTTACTGAGCATACACGTGTTTAAAAGCCTGTCAGTATACAGACCTTACTGAGCATACATGTGTGTAAAACCCTGCCAGTATACAGACCTTACTGAGCATACACGTGTGTAAAAGCCTGTCAGTAGTGAGTAAAAGCCTGTCAGTAAACAGACCTTACTGAGCATACACGTGTGTAAACGCCTGTCAGTATACAGACCTTACTGAGCATACACGTGTGTAAAAGCCTGTAAGTATACAGACCTTACTGAGCATACACGTGTGTAAAAGCCTGTCAGTATACAGACCTTACTGAGCATACACGTGTGTCAAAGCCTGTCAGTATACAGACCTTACTGAGCATACACGTGTGTAAAAGCCTGTCAGTAAACAGACCTTTCTGAGCATACACGTGTGTAAAAGCCTGTCAGTATACAGACCTTACTGAGCATACACGTGTGTAAAAGCCTGTCAGTATACAGACCTTACTGAGCATACACGCGTGTAAAAGCCTGTCAGCATAAAAACCTTACTGAGCCGATCAGTATTATAGATCTAACTGAGTATACAAGTGTGCATAAGCTGGTCAGTACATAGACCTTACTAAGCATACACATGTGCAAAAGACGATCAGCATAATAGACCTTACTGAGCTTACACGTGTGTAAAAGCCGATCAGTTTATAGACCTTACTGAGCATACACGTGTGTAAAAGCTGGTCAGCATAAAGACCTTACTGACCGTGCACGTGTGTAAAAACAAGTCGGTAGAAAGACCTTACTGAGCAAACACTTTTGTAAAAATTCAAAACACACCATAATGTCCTCGGTCAGAGGCGGGAGGGTCCATAAACTGGGAATAAACAACAACAACAACAACACTTTTGTAAAAGCCGATCAGTATATAGGCCTTACTGAGCATACACGTGTGTAAAAGCCGATCAGTAAAATAGATATTAATACCCCTCTGCAAAGGCCGATCATTATATAGACCTTACTGAGCTTACACGTGTACAAAAGCCGATCTGAATATTAGAAATTACTGCGCTTACACGTGTGTAAAAGCCGGTGAGTCTGCGGACCTTAGTGTGCATACAGGTGTGTAAAAGCTGATCTGTATATAGACTTTATTGAGCAAACACGTGTGCAAAAGCCGATCAGTATACAGACCTTATTAAGCATACACGTATGTAAAAGCCATAAGTATATACACCTTACTGAGCATACACGTGTTTAAAAGCTAGTCAGTACAAATGCCTTACTGAGCATGCGCGTCTGTGAAAGCTGGTTAGTACAAAGACCTTACTGAGCATATACACGTGTGTGAAAGCTGGTCAGTATAAATGCCTTACTGAACATACATGTGTGTAAAAGCTGATCAGTATAACAGACCAAAGACCTTTATTATATATATAGGTCTCTGAACAGACATTGCAAAGCGTGCACATGTATTAGGGACGCTGTTGCTGGTTGGATTACGGCATGGGCGGTCCGGGTTCGAATCTAGGGTGTGGCTGATTTTCAACTAGTGTCTATTGTTGGATTATTACTTCTATTTACACTTTTAACAGCAGTATCGGGATAGACGGGAAGATGGGGATATATTACACTGGAGGTATATTGCACCCGTTGTGGGCTCGGCTGGAAATATTATTGTCCAATTATTCCAGGTGGTGATTTAGTTTGACTATCCACCGCAAGAATCCTTTACCTTCCTTTTTTTGTAATAATTCAAGACTGATAATATTATATCATTTTATTCAATGCGATTGTTAGCTCTGTTTTGAATTATATACAATAAATAATAATAACATTTTCTTTGGTGCAGCTATAAGACACAAATGGGTTCATAGCGTGTTGTCCATGACCTATGCACTCCAAATAACAAAATAGTAGAGAACAATTGTCCATACTTACAAGGCCTCTCAATTCATATTTTATTTAAGTTTACTTATATCAACTACTGTACATATTTTGAAAAATATTTTAAACAGCATGTACAGCATATATAGCATATACAGTACATTATAGATAATAAGATAGTCACATGACAGACCAATTACTAATAGTTAATCACCGAAATTCTTATAAAATTCATATCGTTTTGCTCCCTATGTGAGTTTTAATCGCTTGGAAAGCCATATAAGCTTATATACCAAATTGCCTCTACCACGTGACCTTCTACTTATCTTTAGTCAACTTTACTTTTTACTGTTTCAATATCATTAATAGTTGCGTTGTGCTTGTTCCTTACGCGAGGTGACAAATAATAGGTTAAGATGTTAAACTCGGCTTAGTTGCGATATAGCTAAAAGAAACAAACTGGAGGATGTTTGAGCACTAGAGAAACCAATTTTCTTAGTTTTGCTGTTTGCGGTATGGTATTCATTCTTAATTAAACTTATATTGCACCAATGTTACTTGAGACAGAGACAAAGAACATAGAAATCAACAAGTTATGTATTATGCCATTTATACCATACATATCAAACGCTCCTAGTTTTAGTTTAGTCAACCAGTTATGTCAAGCTCGGACAGGAAGTGTGCCAGTCTGCATACTTCTCTTTTGATTCTTCACGCGCTGCCGCTTTTACAAACTCTATTGGTTTATTAAAAACGTTTAATGTTTATTCTTCTTTCTTCTCTTCCGGCTTGTTGTGGGTCTGAGCCTCTCCAGTTTTCAGGAAGTCGGGCGGGTCTCTCTGTTTGTATGAAGACTGACCGTCTGTATTGATGGTACACCTTGACTTGAGCTGCTCTAGTTTGCCCGGGAACGACTTGAGCTTGTTGTCTGACACGTCCAGCTCGAGCAGAGCCGGAAGCTTGCACAGTGACTCTGGTAAGGTCTCCAACAAGTTGTCCTTCAAATCGAGTATTTCTAGACTCGTCATTTTGACAATGTCGCTGGGTATAGCGGTTAGATCATTGCTCTGAGCTCGCAGGACCTTGATCCTGTACAGATACGGGAGATCCATGGGCACTGTATGTACGTGGTTCTTGGTGATGTTTAGTTCTAACATAGAAGCAAGGATGTCCCAGCGGTCCTCCGGTAGCGTCATTAACTCATTGTTGCTGATATCCAGCCAGATCAGCTTGTGTAGCTCGCCGAAGTTCTCCGGCAACTCGACCAAATTGTTGAAACTGATATTCAATCGTTCTAACTGATGCAACATCGTAAGTCCTTCGCAAAACTCACTCAGTCTATTTTGTGAGATGTCCAGAACTCGGAGATTTTGCATATTTCGGATACTGTCGGGCAGAGCCGCGAGGTCATTGTCACTAATGTCAAGATTCTCGAGCGCACGGAGTTTCGTCAGCTCTTCGGGGATTTCTTTAATTAGATTATGCGCGAGTTTAAGTGTTTTCAACATTTTCATGTGGCAGAAACTAATGGGAACTTCATCTAGTTTCAGACTGCTAGCGTCGAGATACACCATATTGGACGCGTAATCTTTCTCTCCGAGAAGAGCTATCACGGACTTGGGATCCTGGGACGGCAGGTAGAGCGGGTTTCCAGCTATGCTAATCGAAATTAATGTCTTTGGCATTATAAAATCCGTCAGTGAATTCTTAGAAACATCTAATGTTAACAAAAATCTCAAAGAATCTAATGACTTCGGCAATGCTGAAATTTGGTTCCCCGCAATCTTCAATGATTCCAGACTCCTCAAACGCTTCATGTCTTGCGGAAGACCTTGGATTCGATTGTTGCTCACATCAAGTGACGTCATCAGCTGATTCTCTCCAAGCGATTCTGGAATCTGACTTAGACGATTGTCCGAAGCTAACAAAGTTTTCAACGTGGAAATTTTGTTCAGAGAGTCTGGCAATGTTTTCAGCTGATTTGAAGAAATATCTAGTGTTACAAGAGACTTCAACTGAAAAATGTCGTCCGGAAGTTCCGTGAGGGCATTGTTTGCTAGATTCAGCGATTCGACCGTTTTCAACCGACTCATTCCGGCAGCTGTAGATAACTTATTGCCAGAAAGGTCAAGGTCTTTGACGGCTCTTAACTCGTAGAACTTAGCTGGTACCTGTTCTATCTGATTGGTACCAACAGACAAGACCTGTAATCTGGAACAGCAAAAAAAACACGAATGTTCAGCAAATGTTGTCTTTACAAGAAACCCGCGGTAACAAATTTTTGATGAGCTGGTAGGCCTGTACTTGTAAATTAACTAGTTTATGTTTGTTATACTGGTAATTATAATTATGCCTATCAAAAGAATATTTCACATACGAATCATTGTATTTATTTGTGACAGATACAACATTTGCAACAATAAGCATATACATGTGATTTCAAATTACCTAAGGACCACAAAACTGAAAAGAAGGAAACGCCAAAAGAAGCAGTTAGGTTATTTTACTGATAAGTTCTAAATATAATATTGCTGTCATAAATAACTGGTTATTATAAGTCTGGTCCTTGTAGAGTTATTATTTATCGGTAGATTATAAAACTAGTTAAATTAAATCGCAATTTACCTGAGCAACTTGTGAATGTCTTCTGGCAAGTTTTTGATTTGATTGTTTCCCGCATGAAGGTACGTTAGAGCATACTCCAGTGTAGTCACCTGCAACAAGGATGGACAAACTTACATCAGCATGCTATCAAACTTTGCTGGCCATCTTTTGATCATACTTTTATTGATTAAAAACTAGCAAATGAAGGTAAAAATAGCGGTAATTTAGTTCATATATACGATCATTTTTTCCCATTAATAACTGCAAAACGCAGAGGAAACAAGGTAGACATTTTGCTCATTTACTGCGTGTACTGATGTTGTGTATTTTTTATTCTCACACCCTCCGCATTTCGATAGTTTGGTCACGTATCTACCAAACATGGTACAAGCGACAGTGTACCAACCAGGTTCCAGCGACAGTGTACCAAATAGTTACCAGCGACAGTTTACCAAACCAGGTACCAGCTACAGTGTACCAATTGTACACGAAGAAATAGTTATAGACCAACTGTGCTCAGCGAGGAAGACGTTCCGGAATTAATTTGCTGCAGAAATTGCTTCTTGAATAAAAAACAAAACAAACAAACTGAAAACGGAAACCAGTCTCAGATCTCAAGCTTCCCTTGGTCAGTTTTGAGACTATCACAATTTGAACCAATTAGATTGCTGAAATATGAAACTGGACTCTATTCTCTGTTTAATGTGTGGTGGTAAAAAAAACCAAGGTAACGTATACAAAAGAAATATAAAAAAACGAACCTCGTCTGGAAGGGAGACGATCTTATTGTGGCTGATATTTAGGTAATGCAAGTACTTCAACAGTCCCAACTCCCTTGGCAAATCTTCAAGGTCATTGTGCGAGAGGTCAAGCCAGGTCAAGGTCACCACGTTGTTGATGTTATCCGGAATATGCGCAATCTGGTTATGTGAGACATCCAAGACTCGCAGACAAGGATTTTTAACCGATGCATCCGGGAGCTCGCCGAGTCTATTGTTATTCAGCACTAATTTAGCTTTCAACTCGTAAATGTTCTTTTTCACGGAACGTATTACGTTGTGAGACACGTCGACCAGCTCCAATGTCGTTGACTTGTTGATAGTTTTAGGCAAAGCTTTGATTTTATTATTAGACAAATGCAGGTACTTAAGAGCGGGTGATTTGTTGATGGATCCAGGAATAGCCTTAATGCTGTTGTTTTCGGCATTAAGCAAGTTTAGTTTTTTCATCTTGAAGATTGTGGCTGGGAGAGCACCTAAGGCGTTGTTTTGGATGGTCAACGTCTCTAGGACCTCCAGGTCAGAGACCTGTTTTGGCAGTTTCTTGAGACGGTTGCTCTCCGCACGTAATTCCACGGCGTTCTGTTGGATCTCCTCGTTAGCCCAGATTTCTAGAGGCAGCGTCTTCATACTGGCGGTGGAGAAGTTCACGATGACAGCCTTGCCCTGACGGATCATGAAGCGGCGGAGCGGGGCGGCCAGGGCGCTGATCTTACTGCCCGGTCCCATAGCCGGGATCACCTCATCCTCCTTCTTCTTCTGGTTACTCATTGTCTTAGTGGTCGCAATTCATCGGCTGAAACGAAGGGAAGGGAATTATGTTTTTAATAATCGTTCAACTATTGACAGAAAAAAACTGTCTAACATTGAAAAATATGAGTCTGGCTTAACATATTCTTCGTTCACCTGCATGCTATTCCCAAAACAAATACCTCGTATTGTTTTCCCCTTAATATTCCAGCGGACGAGTTATTACCTTATAATATATGATAGGTTGTCGTTTAACGTGCCAAGTTGGCGATACATGGGCAGCGCTGTCGATATTCGGGATTCACATGAAATACGTTCTGGGGAAATCGGACAAGTTCAATTTGTTTATTTAGACAATTACGCTTTTAAAACTATTGGAAGTTCTGGGAATCAGACAATCGGGTGGGTAAGTAACGGGGAATTATGATGATCGGACGAGTCAGTTACGGGAAAGCAGATAATCGGACAGGTAATTTATTTGGAATCCGATTATCGGACATGCAGGTTTTGTGGAGTAAATTACTCGAAGATTCATTTACGATACAGACCAAGTACATTTATTAGGAAAAGTCGACATCGTTAATAAGGTGACTGAGAGAACTCCATGCGTTCTTGTCCTTTTTTTTATAAACTCACTAGTTACTTATATTTGTTTTGATTGAAGATCTATTAAATGACTTAAACATGTATATAAGACTTCTAATGTTTGAACTGTTTAACATTTTTGACATTGACGCACCCATTGGCAATCTGCCCTGTGTAGTAATTAATGATTCCAACTCGAGGTATTTACGTTTTTTACAAATAAAATAAATTGGTCCAATTATTTAATCTTTCTGTGAACTACTTGCGATAAATCAAACAAGGCCAAACATTCAGTAAATAACATTCATATCAATTTACAGGGCGATCCGGTCCCATTCCGCTATTAATGCGTTACATTGGTTTCAAGTTCACTTTTAATTAATAAACTTATTGTATCTCTGTTTCCTCATGTACTAACTATCAAGTTTCAAACGAAAAAGGCCTATGTCTGTCTTAGTTAATTCACAATTATAAAGAAAAAATCATTTTCTACAGACATCGGTGGGGTGCGTACAAGTAATATACTACTTATGACAATTTTTCATTATATCCCTTTAAAAAAATGACAGTGACTGAAAACTTGGCTTTGAAAGTATATCAATCTCTTATCAAATTATCAACATGGATTACTAAAATCGCTACACAAACGTGTGGTAACATAAGCGAATTTATCTCTAACTAAGGCAATTTCGGTATAGTATAATTTTAAGATCGGTTGTAAAGAACTTAGCAAAATGAATTCACCGAGTCGATCAAAAGAACTCTTTCATTGCTTTTTACAATCTTTTGAAATTATTGATAATGCTTTTGAAACATATTCTTCCATTCTTGTAATTACTAATGAAAATAGTATATACCGTCCGCTAATCACAGACCTTTTCCGGGATTTTGACTTAAAACAAACGACTGTTGCCAAAAAGGTTATAGACCACCAAATTCGAAAATAGGCTTGCACAAGAGGAATGACATAATCCCATTAAATCAAAATAGGTCAGGTATAGAGGGGATATCTAAGGCGATTACGCGTGACAATGTAATAAGATTATCACGCTTTACCCGTCTTAACGCAATCCTTACTAACTTTCTATCCGGGACTTAAACTTAATTTCCGCATCTATGATAATCATGAACTTTTAAAGTCGGCAAACGTTCAGTCTGTCGAAAGTTCATTTTGTTATACGGTCATACCATGTCTAAATACGCACGTTGCTTCATCTACTTTCACGTAAACGGTATCAAAAGATTCCGTAGATATATCATAGCTGACTTGTTCCTTGTGCTCATTCTTATATATAGTTAGCTATTACAAGCAGGAGATTGAGATGCTAAAGGCATTGCAAACAGCTCATTTTTCGATAATTTAATCTCAATGTTTAGCAAAATTTAATTATGATATGATGTATTATAAATGATAGTTGCGAACTTCACTGGATTGCCCTTGATTTCTAGGTATAGGCGATACATCCCGGCACTTTATTTTATGACCTTGTTCATATGCATACGTACATTTTTGGGAGGTTTTTGACAAAGAATGAAGTATTCTCCGACACTTATCGACTCTATATATTACAAGTATAATACCATAATAAACGCTATCCATTTAAGGAAAAAACGGCAACCATTTCAGGATTAGAAAACGTAATTTTGTCACTTTGTTTGAGTCTGAAATATTGACAACCCCACGCGATTGTTAAAGGGTGCAGAGTAGTCCTCGTTTTAAATCTCCGGGTATAACTTGTAACTAGAAACTTGAACTGGCTGCACGTATTACACAATCTGACATGTATGCTTGGTTCGTAGATAAGCTTTAATCTGACCCTAATCTTGTATAATCTACCATGCCATGTTGCTTAAGTCGTTAATGAAATACTGCATGTAGCATGTTCACAAACACTCGAAATATCAACAGCACTTTACAAGTATTAAACGGTTAGCGAACACACCTGGCACTTAAAATAGATATTTATAACCGAAAAAAAAATCACAATGAAAGTTCAGTCGACGTGCAGTAAGCGTGATTATCAACAACTGCGTATGTACTAAAAGACATAAATTAGCAAACTACAGCTCGCATTTTAATGTCATTATTGCTTCGTCCACACCCCGCAGACGTGGCCGAGCGTCACTGACTTCTGATTGTCACAGAGCTGTGCCACACCCGCAGACGGGACCGAGCGTCACTGACTTCTGATTGTCACAGAGCTGTGCCACACCCCGCAGACGGGGCCGAGCGTCACTGACTTCTGATTGTCACAGAGCTGTGCACAGAGGGAAACTAGATATCTAGGTCAAAGTTTCTATCAGTTGTACAATGGTGGAAAATGATATCTATCCACAAAATTCCAAGATTTAAGTTTAAGTGAATTTGTTAACTGGATGTCGATCATTACCTCCATCTGAAAACCACAGCTTGTACGTAAGTCTCGTGATTTCATTATGGCGTTGAGCAGATCAGGTTTTTGTTTTCATAGAAAACTGAAACAAAGTAGCGTCGTACTGCTTTGTTAGTAGACGAAATGCATGTCACAGCGCAGTTTGGCTAAATGCACAAAGTTTTGATAAATAAAGTATACAATTTTTGAAAACAGAAATCCGATGCATATCTGAACAAACTACCCCAACCTAATTCCACGGCCACACAACAAAGTTTGCACCTTTTGTATAGAATTCACATAGGTTAATTCTGGTATTGTCATTCCCATTGTTCATTTTGACGTTACTACCTTAATCAAGTATTATGAAAGCTATAATGATTCACACAAGTTAAGACCTTGAATAATTCTATTACCGTACAAGTTCTTTCACGCCAGAAATAAACATATAATGTTTATCTACGTAGTTCCAAAACTACATTTTTTGTCTGTTACATACGAAATATTTCAAATAAATGTTAAATCCCAAAACAAATGCCCTTTTTAATCTCATATATATAAATATATCTTCTTTTTTTTCAATTCATTTAAAGCAGGTCAATCAAAGTTTTGAAGACTCGTCTTCTGTAAAATTCAAAGCTATTTCACTTTGTCAACAGAATCTCAGATTCCGGAATGAGTGGAACAAAAATATATGTTTTGTTTATATTTATATAATTATGTTTTGAATCGCCGAAAATTATTGTAAAAGGCTTGCAAGATTAAAAAAAATCATCAATCCACCAACACCAACCTTCGCTGAATCCTTTCTTCGAGCCAGCTAGGCTTCCCAGATGCCTTGGACCAACACTGGACAGAGGTCCCAGGCTATACTTCACGACCACCGAACAGAACCTTTAGAAGGGTAGTTATATCAGTACATAATCTGCAATTAGAACAAGAGTGTTAGTTGCAAGTATATAATCTCGGTTCGATAGAAAAGGTACTTAAAGGTGCCGAACCAAAAAATAAAATAAAAAAATAAAGTAAGACACACGCAAATGGTGTGTGAATAAATTATCTGTCGCACTACACTACACAACGCTACATTACACTATGCCAGACTGAGAACACTAGACTAGACTACAGTACATAACGTTTACTCACGATATAAGGTAACCGCTAACCCAACCCCCGTGTAAGAGAACTCCCGGGATTACCAACAACGTCAAACGTTGTATATTGTGACGTCATAATTAAAATAAAAACTGTTACCAGACGTTGCACGAAAAATACATTTAATGATTGTTTCTGGTTCACATAGAAAACAACCGTCACATCGAATTACATTTCCTATTGGTGACGGACACACAATTTATTCACTCAAAATC
This sequence comes from Corbicula japonica, assembly GCA_038501625.1. Taxonomy (NCBI): domain Eukaryota; kingdom Metazoa; phylum Mollusca; class Bivalvia; order Venerida; family Cyrenidae; genus Corbicula; species Corbicula japonica. Next base: position 4,791,440 of record JAZAYU010000044.1, on the reverse strand, counting down.
TGCCAGAATATCAAATCGTGACAGCATGGAGTGGGCTTTCTTTGGCTCGTCTAACAGTGGTTTCTGTAGTACACCATGAAGTTTTACAAGACTCAATTAGTTTAGAGTTATCAATCAAGTTGACTCTCTTGGAGGTCTTCTATACGACCAGGGAGTGATTACACTCCAACTAAACAAATCTCTTCATATTCTCCTTGTATAAGATCGTCATTTGTTACATTGTGAAGATTTGTGCAAATGTAAATGTCAGACCGGGCGCATTAGTTCTCAGATTATTGTAAACTATTTACATAACGGTTGATTTTGAATTCTAATCAATGAGCTTCTAATTAAAACCCACTTTACACAATAGAGTAAGCTCTGAGGTTTGAAATTACATCTCAACAACGGACAATAGATCAACAACTGTATCTAGACTGATCACTGATATCGAAAATAAATCAAATTAATTACAAAATTTAATGAGATTTATAACGTTGATTGTGTTGCAAAAAAACATCCAGTTTCTTAACTTTATTCAGAATTAATTAAGTCAAAACCAAAAATTTTCATACAGTTTAATTAATTAAAATTTAATTGCTTTTATTACAGAGTTGTACATTAAGTTATTCTGTAGTTGTTTTTAAATTATAAGGCTTTGTTTACCATTTATCAATCCAATCAAGATAAAATTTCAATGAATTAGACCACCACAGTAAAACAAAGGAACAAATCATGTAACGGATACCTTGAAAACTGTCCAATCTGAATATTACACACCTACAAATTATCCGTTCCCTCAAATATTAGATTTTATTTGTATTTCTCACTTAACAATCATCTATATGGCATTTATCCGCTGTAAACATTTTATGCTACCAATATTATGTCAAATCAAACAAATTGTGACTTTAATGTAAACTTTTATAAGATTACTACCTGATTGTTAAAACTTTGTAAAGAAATAGCGACTGTCAAGCCTTGACAACAGGGGAGGTAAGTACAACAAACCCAACAGTAGTTAGCTCCCCTTGGTATTATATTTTTCCTTTTAATCTATAATTTGAGATAACATGCTCTTACAAAATTAAGTCAAGGTATTTTATAGTATGTCATTTTGAAACATTCTATACTCAGTTTGATCAGACAGTTGATTCAAAAATGGAAAATATATTAACGGCTGACTGCTTTTAATTTTATGTTGAATAAAGTAATTAAGTTTAAATGCCAGTTAAAATACCCTTCAAATTATTCAATTAATTCAGTAGATTGAATACAAAAATAGTATTTTAAACCTCAGGCAAACAATTTGTAAAATGAACAAAACTTTTCAAATATAAAATCAATGCAACGAAATGGATAACCAGCAGCGAGCATTTACAACTACAGAGCAGCATTTTCTACAACTTAAGGGAATGGTAAAATGTGTCAAATACTGTTCGAAGTGCCGATAAAACTGACATTGGAGACCAGTCTCAGATATCAACAATCAAACTGTTTGAAATTGAAGACAGCTTTAGAAGTTACCAATGGGAAGCTTGAAATCTTAGACTTGTTTCTATGCTTAGTGTTATAATCTTGGAGCCTGGTACTAATATTTAGATTTTAATAAGTGGCCTATTTAATATTAATTAAACCTGTGCCCAAGATCATAAAACTAAATCTGGAGATCAGTCTCAAATCTCAAGCATCTGATTGGCTGAAATGGCGACCAGACCGATCTCAAAACTTAGTTTTATGATCTTGGGCCCTAAACTCACTTTCCGAGACAGACTAGCTTCTGAATTAGAACCAGTACAGTAATGCAGATATTTCAGTGAATTGAATGGTCTTATTAACCAACAAATGTTCACATGTGCAGACTGATCTGGATCTACAATGGTGAGATCATTTCACTTAAATAATTTGGTGTGTTTGTGCATGTGTGTGTGTGGGGGGGGGGGGGAATAAGGGTAAGGTAAACAATACAATCAGGCAATTAGGTGTGAATTGTGGTACGTTTTAAAAGTATGACTACAATTTGAAACATTATTCTTAGCAATTATGCTTATCTTTATGGTTTTTATTCCATGTGTGACCAGTGTCTATCTAGATCAGCCTAAACATCTATGCTAACTAATTGGGATCTATGTTTTTGAAGTCATTTGGTCATTTCTAACAAAGAACTGAACACTGTAGCTCCTCATCAGACTGCACAGATGAGCTAGGTTATCTGAATCTGAACTGTTGGAACAAGGGATAGAAGCTTTATCCCGCAGAGTTAAGGGGTCAGAGTTTAACACTTTTTATAGTATGGTATTATCTTCCGGAACAAGATCTTTTCAGTTTTCAAACTTTATTTGTCTCAGAAAATATAATAATCTATGTTGCATATACAAATATGATTCATCTACAAAGAGTCATCAGAGAAACAGGACACATTTGGAGAACAGAATCCAATAGAATGATCTACAGAACATGATTTACAGAACATGATCTGTAGAACATTATCTAAAGAACATGATCCTGAAAGATAGAAAAAGATCTACAGAACATGATCCATGATCACAGAACATGATCTACAAAACCTAATAGTCCATAGAACATGATCCATAGACTGATCTACAGAACATGATCTACAGAAAGCAATCCACAGAACATGATCTACAGAAAACAATCCACAGAACATGATCTACAGAAAACAATCCACAGAACATGATCTACAGAAAACAATCCACAGAACATGATCTACAGAAAACAATCCACAGAACATGATCTACAGAAAGCAATCCACAGAACATGATCTACAGAAAGCAATCCACAGAACATGATCTACAGAAAGCAATCCACAGAACATGATCTACAGAAAACAATCCACAGAACATGATCTACAGAAAACAATCCACAGAACATGATCTACAGAAAGCAATCCACAGAACATGATCTACAGAAAGCAATCCACAGAACATGATCTACAGAAAGCAATCCACAGAACATGATCTACAGAAAACAATCCACAGAACATGATCTACAGAAAACAATCCACAGAACATGATCTACAGAAAACAATCCACAGAACATGATCTACAGAAAACAATCCACAGAACATGATCTACAGAAAGCAATCCACAGAACATGATCTACAGAAAGCAATCCACAGAACATGATCTACAGAAAACAATCCACAGAACAAATCTTTGGAACATGATCCATACATGATCTTTGGAACATGATCACTGGAACATGACCCATACAACATGATCTTTGGTACATGATCCATTTAACATGATCCATCAGAAATGCACAGGTTTATTTATACCATCAGCACAATGAACAATTTTGTTTGAACAAAAAAATATCAGTTTTATAAAGGAGGGCCCTAACACCATAAATTTGGTGACATTGTGGGACTTTTCAAAAGAAAAAAAACCTGTCTTGTTAACTCTCCAATGACTCTGGAATACAAATGGCAAACTTTGATGACAATGAAATATATGACAAATTTAACAGCAAATCTGTACACTTAAAACATATAAATACTCCATCTAGCATAGTTTTGCCAACCAAGAGGTCAAAGGCACCCTAATAATTACATGTTAGTTTTAAGAAGAATGCAATGAAGATTAGAAATACAAATGTATTGATACACTTCGTAATTACCATGAATGTTTCCTTATTTATGGGGTACTCATTTTCATGGTTTTAAGTCTCCCAGGAGATAATGTTTTTGTAAAAATGGTAGAAGAAAATATACAAAAAATACAAATTTAAAAGCCCACAAAAATGCCTATTTTACCAAAAACAATGCAATTTAAGACCCCAAAAATAAATGCAATAATAGTAACAAAACCTGTATGTTATTAAAATTTGTTATACACTTTTAATAAGAGATAAAATGAGACTGGAATTCTTGGACAGTTTCCACCAATAAATGACACTGAGTGCCTGCCATCCTCTCTCATTTAGGCAAAGCCCTGACAGGTGTATTATGATAGAAACAAAATCCTTCCTAAATACAAAGAAACCAAAAAAGGTTTCTTTCAAATGTAAACTTTTAATGGTAGTGTGTTCAGGCATCAATTAACAGTAAGAACAGTTTTAGACAATGACTTAAGCAACACAGTTGAATTCAGCAGCATGAGAAAACATGGATTCTTCACTTTGCACTAAGTATAGACCAAACTGCAGATTTCACAGGGCCTGAAAAGGATCTGAACTGTTTCTAGATGCATTTAGAATGCTTCTCTGACTGAATGACAAACAGTTTAGACCCTGATCAGACTGTGCAGAAGGTTGTAAAACATTGCCTTTATATCTTTGGTTTCCCTTCAATTACAAAATAACAACACACGACTGACTGTTACTACACAGAGAACATTATTCTATAATTATGGAAGCACATAAATGAATATGCCTACTGATGGCCCTAGATAACTACACGACTATGCAATTACACATCTTAAACCTAAAAACACTACATGTACATTTGTTTTTAACTTTGGGCATTCCAATAAGTTTTTGGGGATTTAATTGACTGAACAGTGGAATACTTATTCCCTGATAGGCCAACACTGGTCACTAATACTGCTGATTTAGGTCAACAAATTGACTGAACAGTGGAATACTTATTCCCTGATAGGCCAACACTGGTCACTAATACTGCTGATTTAGGTCAACAAATGATCCAAGTTTAGAAACACGTTATTAATCCACATGACTTATATCAAACTAAATCAATGTTATCTGATTCAAATCAGATGTGTTCATTTGATTATTACAATAAAAGTAAAACTATAAAAATCAATTAGGATAAAAAGCATACAATAATTTTTCATAATGCTACAAAGTAGTCATTTCTAATGACAGGACATTATTGCACAAATAACGTACCGCTACACACTGTACTGAATAATAATGATAAAATGAGCATTATACAAATTAGACTTCTTTATCAAAGGTCTCCGTGAAGACAGAAAGCGACCCCAATATTTCTAGAATTTCAGGAGTCACTTGAAAACCCATGTTCATAAAATTCATAGTATGTCCATATTTAAATATCCAAATAGGGAGGAATGGATTAATTCATTCCAACAACTGGTAACTTGGTGGTTTAAACATTGAGCAGAGAACTGCTAAAGAGAAATTTCACAAAAGTCTTTGATAAAGAACATGGTAACAACACAGGCATAAATAGCAAACATAAAACCGTGTCTTCTCATAAGCTAACATTAATGCTTTGTATTTCATAACACTAATAAAATCATGACAGTGACCAAAGCAAACAGACTCACAAGATCAACATATGAAAACTTCAAACTAAATAATTCTGATATGCCTTGGTGAATTTTCTATTTCTCAAACTGTGCCGAAGAGGAGTCGGTTAGGGTTGTGTGTTGGAGACAGCTGAATGTGAGCACACAGTGGACACTGAAGACATGCACGAGATGAAATGAGCCGCGCCAAGCAAGATGTGTGTTTGGGATGTTCACATCAATACTTGAAATGACATTAGAAAGTTGGACAACATTATTTCATGTGTTTTGCTGAAAAAAAAATTAAATCAAAATGTGTAACAATATAATCATTTTCTGTATCAGTATGATAAAGACAGAGTTGCTTATTTCCAAATATAGAACCAATGGAATTATCAATAATTCCCCAGAAAATACATTTTGCTTTCACGAGGCTCATGTGTTCTGATCACATCAGGGATGAATACAAAAAATGTGCTATGAAAAAATGTGCATATGTAAAAGTGTGACATAAATGTAAAAGTGTGACATAAATGTAAAAGTGTGACATAAATGTAAAAGTGTGACATAAATGTAAAAGTGTGACATAACTTTCCTGGTTACATGTAGGAATGATTAAAACTGTACAGTAATGAGATTTCCACTTTGATACTAGCAACAGCAATGATCTCAATTTTTTATTTAAAAATCATAAAACATTGATTTTACAAACATCAGGTTTAAAAAAAACTTTCTTAGGCAGCATTTGTTCTTTTGATTTATGTAAGTTTTTGAGAGGAAATACATCTCAAATACCTCTCAAAAACTTACACAAATCATATGGAATTACTGTAAAATATACAAGATAACTGTATGAATTTACAAGCACCTGTTTAACGTGTTTGAAAGATTCCTCTTTATTCACTGGATTCAAAAATCCGCTAAAACCGGTGTTCTTTGCAATAAAACAAAGAGTTCAGTATTAAAGCTTATCGGAAATGAGCCAAAACCAAAAAATTGTTAAATATGCTTGTAACATTCAATCTTCACCTACTACCAACTGAAACTTAATTTTAATCTGATTCATAAAAATTTCATAAAGGAATTAATCAAAATGCTCTTCTGTGAGAAGAAAGATGTATCCTTTTCATCATCAAATATAACACAGATAATTGAATCTAAAAACCTAACACGATTTCACCAAAGAATGTTGACGAAATTACACACAGGTTAGACTTGGAAGTTTTCACAACACATTTTTCCTTTTTGGAAGAATGTATTTTAACCCTTTCCTCCATATATACGCCTTTTAACGCATGTGCGACCAGTGTAGATCCAGATCAGCCTGCACATCTGTGCCATCTGATCAGGATCTGCACTGGTCGCATTTTGGTCACAAATAACCAATTAATCTTAAAAAGAACAGTTTAGTTTCTGATCAGACAGCACGGATGTGCCGGCTGATCTGGATCTAAACTGTTCGCCCATGCAATAAATGTCTTTCTATGGAGGAAAGGGTTAAACCCTTGTAAATTGAATGTAAATTACAAAAACAGACACAGAGCTGGGTAAGGAAGATAAAACAATCAAAGAGGGGAAATTAGCACCCTGATTTTATTGTTACAAATTCTCATAATGGCACAAACAAATGCATTCTGTTGTCTTAAGTGCTGACATGTTTTACTAAGCGCCAGTTGGTGGAAATTTTAATTGCTGCTTAAACTATGAGGGTTAAATATTGATCGTTTACTGTTCTTCTTCTGTTTGTGGTTCTGTTTTTTTTTTGGCATATTTTACGATCTTGGATAAAATACATGGATTAGAATCGACCATGGCCTTTTTGTATCTTGCAATTATTGGCCAAACTTGTTTGTAAAAATGATAAATAGTTCAGGCATAATAACAAGATACTAAAGTATAAAGTTATAACACCATCAGTTAAACAAGCCCTCATAAGATTGTCATATTTAAACCATCCTCTTATTACTTTACTCCAAAGGCTTTGGTTGATATCCCATGTGCCACCAGTGTGGATCCAGATCAACCTGCACATCTCTGCAGTCTGATATGGATCTACACTGTTTGCTATTTGAAACAAATCTAAAAGCAAACAGTGTAGATCCAGATCAGAATGCATGGATGAGAAGGCTGGTTGGCTGCACTAAGGATAAATGCCTTATCCCACAGAGTAATGGGTTAACCAGCAATTATCCCACAGATTAATGGGTTAACCAGCAATTATCCCACAGAGTAATAGGTTAACCAGCAATTATCCCACAGAGTAATGGGTTAACCAGCAATTATCCCACAGAGAAATAGGTTAACCAGCAATTATCCCACAGATTAATAGGTTAACCAGCAATTATCCCACAGAGTAATGGGTTAACCAGCAATTATCCCACAGAGTAATAGGTTAACCAGCAATTATCCCACAGAGTAATGGGTTAATCAGCAATTATCCCACAGAGTAATGGGTTAACCAGCAATTATCCCACAGATTAATGGGTTAACCAGCAATTATCCCACAGAGTAATGGGTTAACCAGCATTTATCCCACAGAGTAATAGGTTAACCAGCAATTATCCCACAGAGTAATGGGTTAACCAGCAATTATCCCACAGAGTAATGGGTTAACCAGCAATTATCCCACAGAGTAATGGGTTAACCAGCAATTATCCCACAGAGTAATGGGTTAACCAGCAATTATCCCACAGAGTAATGGGTTAACCAGCAATTATCCCACAGAGTAATGGGTTAACCAGCAATTATCCCACAGAGTAATGGGTTAACCAGTAATTATCCCACAGAGTAATGGGTTAACCAGCAATTATCCCACAGAGTAATGGGTTAACCAGCAATTACCCCACAGAGTAATGGGTTAACCAGCAATTATCCCACAGAGTAATGGGTTAACCAGCAATTATCCCACAGAGTAATAGGTTAACCAGCAATTATTCCACAGAGTAATGGGTTAACCAGCAATTAAAGTTTCCAGCAACTAGGCATTGATAACTTCACTGTTTGTCTGTGCTCTTACTATCATCATTAAAAGTTTTGCTGTCGTTTCTTTTTTGCATCAATAGCCTCGAGAATTGGTTGTCGCTTTGCTTGAAATCTCGCTCGGAGTTCATCAATCTCACGCTCCATCTCTGGGTCAAGGTCAGATAGTCGACGCTCCAACTCCTCATATGCCAGGTTACGTAACTGAAACAATACATGAATATAAACTGTAACAGAATTGCCTTTAACCCTTTCCTCCAGATATACGCATTTTTACGCATGTGCGACCAGTGTAGATCCAGATCAGCCGGCACATCAGTGCCGTCTGATCAGGATCTGCACTGGTCGCATTTTTTTTCAGAAATAACCTAAGGAATCAAAATGCTCCATGCAATAAAGGTGTGTCTATGGATGAAAGCGTCAAAACATTATACAAATTGGTTCAACCAATTTGAAGGAGAACCTTTTTGAAGTTTTCCCTTCAAGACATAAAAAGAGAAAACAAGCTCTTCTAAAAAAATATGGCTTGAACATCTAAAGCATCTTGTATAACTTTGATAGAGGGTCTGTTATGCAATGTTTATGTGAATTTAATTTTTGAAAACTCGCTGCAGTTTGTAAAAAGATTTTTTTTATCATTTTATCATAATTGTTATTAAGTCACTTGGGATACTGAATTATTAACAGTTTCTGAAATACAAGAAGCTGAACAGCAGCTGTGATAGTAGACCCAGGGTCACACTGAAATCCCTGTCAATGTTCTCATCTACTCACAAATTCAAAGTCTCCGTCTATCAGTGACCTCTGGAAGTGGTGTGGAGGGGTCACTTGTTTCTGGAGTGCTGGCTGAGGGGCTGGGGCTGGCAGGTTTGAGCGCTGGGCTTGAGTCTCCTGTTCCTTCTTCTCAAAGTGATCGAGGTATGATGGACGGTACTTCTCCTTGCCCCCTGTGGCTGTACTATGTCCTGCTCACAAAACAAACCAAGCATTTCAACAAATATAAAAACATCTATTACTGTAAATGTATTAAAGTTAATTGGCAGGATGTTTCATCAGTTTTGAAGGTTTTAAGCTGATTGTTTTTCAAAAAGATCATGTTTATGGATATTCTGTATTATGTTGGAGTTTTACTAATTTTAATAGATACTGAGGGCAGAATTATCTACAAGTTTAAAGGTCAGTCCTCAAAATCTATGAAAATCACTACCTCATGAATATAAATGAATTCACAGTATCATGTAATTTAAGGATAGAGCCATTTATAAATGGAAACATTGTATAGCCCCATGTTTTGTTCACAACGTAGCAGTGCGCAGTTGCAGCTCTAACATCCCACAGTCGTTACTTCCCCTTACATTAACCACAGTCAGCTTCAGTAGTCAAATATAGTTTTCAACAGATGTTCATAAATATTTATGAAATACTGACAAAGAAAGAAAAACAAGAAATGGCAGCTTCAATCTGAAAACACGTTTTCTTCACAATCATCTTATGTTTGCAGTAGCAGTCATTTGTCTAGCATAACAATGTCCATTTAAGTGAGCTATTACACTATGCAAACACTGCAAGTTCAAAGTAATTTCAATATAATGCTTTTTAGACACTCTAAGCTAGCTTAGACACAAGGTTCATGGTCTGTTAATAGATACAATCACATTTCAACTTATCCTGAAAAGAATACAAAGTTTAACCCTTTCCTGTATAGATACACCTTTATTGCTAGGGCGAACAGTTTCGATCCAGATCAGCCGGCACATCCATGCCGTCTGATCAGGATCTGAACTGTTCGCTTTTTGATTCATTAGTTTATTTCTGACCAAAATGCGACCAGTGCAGATCCTGATCAGACGGCACGGATGTGCCAGCTGATCTGGATCTACACTGGTCGCACATGCGTAAAAATGCTTATATACCAAAAAAGGGTTAACGCTTTACTTCAAGGGTTGTTATCCCATGGGTGAATAGTGTATGCCAGATGAGCATGCACATCTGTGCCATCTGTTCATTGTAACGTTCTTAACGTTTTTTCTGAACAAGAAGGCAACAGTGTAGATTATAAGTATCATGCATGAGTGTGAGGTGAAGATGGAAAAATCTGTCACCGAGGGTTAACTGTTTTGCGGGAACGAGGCTCTGCCGAGTTCCCGCCAAAACAGTTCACCCGAGGTGACAGATTTTTCTATCTTTACCGATTGTCTCATGCATGATACTTTATCTTGCATACCTTTTATTTTTTATAACATTTCTATGTATGTATACATACTTTTTTATTTTCCTTATGCTGAAATATTGACATTAACGCAAACCATTTTTATAAATGACGTCAACAACTTGAATATATGACGTCACTCACGTGACTCATTCTACATGGGGGGGGGTGTAGAATCGAAATTTCCTACACGGGTGAAAACACCGGATGACCTGATCTGGTATGCAAGAAGGCAACAGTGTAGATGCAGATCAGCTGATTTGGGTTTACACTGATTACCCGTGTGATAAAACGTGTATATATTGAGCAAAGAGTTCAATAAAAACTTTCTTATAATAATGTGACATGCCAGCTTAGAACAGGATTTTCATCACAACCACCATTGTCCAAGACACGGGCAGATCTAGGATTTCACTTTAGTGTGTTTGTTGGAAGTCACAGGTAATTTTGAAAACAAAGACACAAAATGAATGCAATCTGGAATCTGCCTGATGTAGACATGCAGATAGTGAAATATACGCTCCTTAACCCTTTCCTGTATAGATACACCCTTATTGCTAGGGCGAACAGTTTAGATCCAGATCAGCCGGCACATCCGTGCCGTCTGATCAGGATCTAAACTGTTCGCTTATTGATTCATTAGGTTACTTCTGACCAAAATGAGACCAGTGCAGATCCTGATCAGATGGCACGGATGTGCCGGCTGATCTGGATCTACACTGGTCGCACACGCGTAAAAATGCGTATATATAAAGGAAAGGGTTAATATTTGTGGAGAACTAATTTTCGCGGGTTTCATGGGCAGATCAATACACAAATTAATACCACAACAAAATGTGTATCTGAATCAAAGAAACTGTGAAAACAGTGTTCAAACGAAAATCAGGAACTTTTATGCACATGAAAATAAATGCATTCAAAATATATACCATCTTTGTGGGTGGCATGTCACATAAACTGGAAAGTATTTAGTGCAACCAACATGCTTGATCCTAACAAACACTAAAGCCTTTTCAAGATTAAAGTACATCATTCAAACTAATAGGCAGAATTGATGCAAAACATCATGCCAAGATGCAAACACAGCCTATATCAATTACCCCTATAACAAGTCAAAAACATGATCACAGCTAGTACCAATGAAGTTTGTTTCAATCAAGGGCAGCTAAGTACAGAACCGGTGACTAAATCCTTTACTACATGGGATATGGCTAGAAACCCGGGCAAACAGTGTAGATCCAGATCAACCGGAACACTTTTATCATCTGATCAGGATGCACACTATTCACTTTTAGATTCATAAGATTATTCTGCAAAAGAAGTGAACTGTGTAGATCAAGATCAGCTGACACATCTGTGCCATCTGATCTGGATCTTTACTGTTTGCCCATGCAATAAAATTCATTAATATATGAAGTACAAGTGTTAGCGATGACCTTTTATTAAATCAGGAATACCATCCCAATTAGATCCAGTAACTCGAGTAAAAACCATAGTTATTTGTGTTCAAGCATCTTATATTTGAGCCAAGTTTTATAAATCTCTAACAGATTTTAAAAGGTAGACATTTCAAATTTCATGCCATAATTTTACTAAGAGTAACTTATTTACAGACAAAATTTCTTGTTGCCATGCTGACAGCTATATGTGTATGAAGCAGTAATAAGTAACTTTTCTTGTTCCATGCATATTCATGTAAGCATCACAACCATAACACTACTGTGAGAAAAGCAGCTCATGCCAGTGCCCAAGGTTATTAAACTGAGCATGGAAACCAGTCTCAAATCTCAAGCATCTGATTGGCTGAAATGGCGACTGTTTGCCATTTCAGCCAATCAGATGCTTGAGATTTCAGACTGGTTTCCAATCTCAGCTTTATAACCTTCAGCCCAGATCTAATCATTCTTAACTTTCTTAAGTCAATTACTGTCAAAATATTCATGTAACTGAATTTAAAAGCTTGTGTTTGCTTAACACAAAATTACTGGCTATTTTTCAAAATATTTAGTTCAAGGAAAATCCCAGCCCAACCCTTGCCCATCCAGTAATGCGTAGAACCATTGACCTTTTGTACATATGCTAAACAGTTTGTATGAATGTAGGAGGATTCAAACCCACAGAAGTAACAGGTGCGAGTACTAACTACAACTCAGGAAGCAGTTGAGCCAAATTAATATTGAAATAACTTGTTTCAAGTTGATTTAAAATTAATTAAGTTTGAACTAAACTAAACATGACTGATGCTCCTGTACTACATCATCAAGCATGCTCTATATCACTTTGTAAGCAAAATGGTAAATTAGAAATGTTCTTTTATAAACCAATGCGTGTTTTAAAATACTAACAGGCTTTTCAGTCATTAAAAGAAAATATATTTAACCATTTACCCAATAAATTAATGAAATAGACCTGATTTTCAATGATTATGAACCAATTTGTTTATGATTGTGTAGTGTGTTATGCAAATATTCACTATCTGAATAGCGAACAGTATAGACCCTGATCACAGATGAGCAGGCGAATCTGGATCTACAATGCTTGCATAAGCTGTGGACAGCACTTAAAAGCACACTGTGCATAAATGTCTCCAAAAACTGATGGAAATTAAACATGCAAGAAATTCAAAGTTTGCATTCTTAGTTTTAAGAAGATGGCCAGCTGGAGAGCTAGAAATGACTGTGTAAGCAGACACATTTACATTTTCGTCGATTCTTACTGACAAAGCTTGATGTACTAGATATACTGGAGGCGCCACCTGTTGACGAAAACGTTCCCTGACCTGTTTAACAAACGGAAGGTAAAACTGTCATTGTTTCCTGTACACTATAAATTCTATAATGGGGAAGTGAAATACATGTATTGTTCCTTAGGAAAAGATCACTTAAAAGAGGGCTGAAAAAAGCAGATCAACTCATACAAAATCATAAACCAACTTAACCCATCCTCTGACAGTATGTCTTTCATCATGTGAGTGACCAGTGACCACATCAGCTTGCACATCCTTGCAGTTATATTGGGATCTACACTTTTCAGAAATAAACCTCATGAATCCAAAAGCAAACAGTGTAGATCCAGATCAGACTGCAAGCTGACCTGGATAGGCTGATCTGTTCTACACTGATTGTACAGAGGATATAAGTGATATCCAAGGGGTACTGGGCTACCGAAGATAATGATGTGTGTTTGCTAATTATTAGATATTTTTTTATCAATCTGACATGCACGTTTTTAAGTCAGCTGGTTTACCAAATTAAATATTAATTTCTCTTGACAAGTATTGGATAAGGTACCTCATTAGAACCTCTCTACCAGCTGAAGTCTAGTACCTTTAGATTATCTTTTTTTAAATTACAGCTAGCACCAAGGCTAATTTATAATTAATTTATTTTAGCACATAGGAGATCTGTGATTTGTAAAGACAAATTGGTGATCTATTCTATCATGAAAACAAATACATGTCTTTAACATTTACCACAAAGCTTGTCACAAAAAATAAACAGCCATTCTTACAATATGATAAACATGCCTGTAAAATAATAATTATATACAAGGTACAAGATAATAAAACTGAAATTGGAGACCAGTCTCAAATCTCATGCATCTGGTTGATTGAAATGGAGGCTTGTTTCCATTTTAATCTACCAGGTAATTGAGATATGAGATTGGTCCTTCATTTCAGTTTTATGATTTTGGGTTTTAAAACTAAGATCAAAATCAGCTCAGATATCATCAATCTTAATGGTTAAAACTGAGGAGTCAAAGAACTGACCAATGGGAGGCTAGAGATTTGAGACTATCCCCAAGTCTTGAGGCATAGCTGTTAATACTTTAAATTCAAATTATCTTGTAATACTGCATGAACAGAAAAACGAAAAAGGCAAATATCAATAAATCTTTTGCTTCAATAAGTTCAACTTTTTCACATTTAAATCGCAACAAAAATGCAATTTGTTCCACATAAAATTCCTACCAACCAAATCCAAATTAACCCTTTCCTCCATAGATATACCTTTATTGCATGGGCAAACAGTTTAGATCCAGATCAGCCGGCACATCCGTGCCATCTGATCAGGATCTAAACTGGTCGCTTTTTGATTCATTAGGTTATTTCTGACCAAAATGCAACCAGTTCAGATTCTGATCAGATGGCACGGATGTGCCGGCTGATCTGGAACTACACTGGTCACACATGCTTAAAAATGCGTATTTATGGAGGAAAGGGTTATATAAAATGTCAGGAATCTCTAAATGTTACACATGGCCAGAAGTGAAGATAATAAAACTGGAGACACAGATCTCCGATCTCCAGCTTGTGATTGGTCAACTTGGTGACTGATCTCAGCTTCAATCCACCAGGTAGACCAGTCTTAAAGTTCAAGCTTACGATTGGTTAGAATACAGCATGAGTACAATTCTAACCAATCAGGTTTCATGATAGTGAGCCCTAATCTCTATTACACTGGGATGACAAAAAACAACACTTACTGACAATAAACCAAGCACCATTTTGACAAGGATAATAACAGAAACACTCTGTATAGGCATGAACATGCAGATTTGTACATGTATCAACGTGTTTGTTGTATCTTTCTTCGAATTTTATATATCTAAAATTTGATTTGAATAGCCTAAAACATCATTTATGATACTGTGTTTTGTTGTTGACACTGTTTGATTTGTGTAAACGAAGAACTGGGCATTCCTATATTTTTTATATTTAAATGAAGTTAACATAAATATTTTCAGCTATTTTGCAGCATGTTAAAGTGGTGTTTATGCACCATTTCGACAACATCATATCATTCCGGTTGTTTTTGTATTGAAGGTATCAATCAAAATGTTCAAACATTTTTCTTGTAATAACATGTTAGTATAATATGTTTCTTTAATTTATTGTGTTTTAATTTGCCTCAAATTCTAAATGTTTGGCCAGGTCTGGGTTTCATCAGTCTGGTATAACTGTACACAGATCAGCGTTACTTACGTTTCATAGTTCCATCCTCCTCCTCTTCTGATTCATTGATCACCATGGTACCGAGGTCCGAGTCCACCATAGTGGATCCCTCGCTGTTACATATCACCGTCCCACTGTCCGACTGTAACGTACCTGCAATCATATTGTCACTGTGTTATTATATGCACTTATTTTGCCAATTTGTTCAACTCCAAATAATGCCTGATTAACTAACAAGCTATAATATTTTATTAATGAAATGACACAGGTATGTTGTTTTTGTCTGAAATTTTTGTTTTTATTCAATTGGGCATTTTTCTTCTCTAATTGGGAAAAAAGTATATGTTTTGTGAACATGACAAATATCGGCTGTAAAATAAACCGAAAAAAGTAGGGATGTAAACGAACATTCGAACGTTCGGATAACGTTTTGAACATTCGAATGCATTTGAAGCATTCGAACGTTCGTGAAAATTCGATAATGAACGACAATCAAGAAGGTTTGGTATTAATTTTTGACACAAATACCGTCAAGATAAATGACTTTCCGTTTACAAAATACATGTAGAACATAACATGTCTGTATACTGATTTCTGCTCACGCGCGTTCTTTTGTAACATACGGCTAAAATATAAAGTGCGGATCAAAACAAACTGTGTGCACGCACATAATCAAATTTGAAAGTTAGTGCATAATAGATCTATTAAAATACGAATGTAATAAAATATAAATAAGATCTAATAATTAAAAATATTGTATTATTTACTGCATATTGTAACAATGATTAATTGAGTAAATCAATAGAGCCATTCAGTAATGGAAATCGAGTTCTTCACACCTATTGTAATGTCAGTTAGAGAATATACTGTGAAAATCTTTGACACGCAAAACATCAGATTTAGGGTCCAAGTTAAGGCACAATGTTTACTTAACACGTGTCATTTAACACCTGTAAGAGCTACACAGGTCCCGTTTTGAGACAGAATTCTTGGGTACCAGGGAACTGTCAATTTGTCAACACACTATGACAAGACCTGACCTTTACTATATTTTTTTTTAGATTTCACATCGCATAAATCATATTTTCACAAAACTCTTCTAACGTATACATCTTATCAGCTTTTCATTCGCAATTATGCCAGCTTCAGTTTCATCTGACGTTTTAGTGGTAGATCCGTAGACAGTCTCCTTCTCCGATAAATAAACTCACTGATAAGATTTTGGAATACTCGGATATTATCGGCAACATTTATTTGAATGACAATTTCGTAGTTTCGGGGATACTGTGAGGGTTTACCGATAAAAACAGGTCGTTTCTTGGTTTATGTGATTGTTTGTTAATAATTCGAACGTTCAAACGTTCGAATGCAAACTGATTCGAACATTCAAATGGTAAAATAGGTGGAAAATGCCATCCCTAGAAAAAAGCCCCGACAGATATAACCGACTGCAATATCATGTTCAAAGAAAGAAGTTAAAAAACAGGCCTGGGCTACCTTCATTGAACGTAAGAGAGACAAGTACCTGACTGAGATCCTTTCATAGTGCCCTCATCATTCCTCAACATTGTTCCTCCTTCTACCTCATCCTCACCCTGTAACAATATCATGTACTAACACTTAATTTCATGGAACATATTTATGCATCTGTTCACTTTTGGATTCATTAAGTAATTTTTTATTAAGAAGCAACAAATCACTTATAGAATTTCCCTGTAGTTAAATGATTCTTCTTGATATAGTGTAGGATGAATAAAACCAGTTGCTTTACAACATACAAACTGATAAACTTCAAAATAGTATCTTAACCTTAACTACATTAATACAACTATTATTGAGCTAAAAATTTAGATCCAGATCAGCTGACAAATTTGTTCCATCTGATCTGGATCTAAACTGTTTGCCAATGTGAAATAATTGAACATGTAGTAAAGGGTTAAACAAGTACCTCATCCTCTCCGTTAGCGGTGTTGAGAGTCTGTTCCTCCTGTATTTCTTTGGCTTCTAAGATCATCTTCTGTAATACCGTCACTGGCTTGGCGTTCTTCACAAACTCATGCTGGAAACAGGTCAGCAAATATATCTCTCAGTTATATTGATACAACAGCATTAAACCTGTAGTGTATTACATTAAAAGTTACTCTGTAGGTTTGTTTCCAATCAAAGAGCAAAACCTCATATGTAAAACAGGGTACAAAGACTTGTTAGAAATGATCATTCTGCTGAAACCAACACCAGCTGGGGGCAACATAGACAAGGATTCTTGAATAACATTTCTGTACTTTCTACTGTCATAACCCTAAACCTAATCAAGAAGCACATGCAAGGAGAAACATTATTGGATAATGTTTATTTTACCATAACAAATACTGTATAAGTACTAATATTGGCGGGGGTTTAATTCTGGCTATATTGGCGGTCAGGGTAAGATGCGCCAATATAAAAGACCGCCAATAAAAATCATCGTCAATTTAAAACACCGCGAATTAAATATCTGGAAGGTATCTGATGGAGAAAGATTGTTGCATGTTTCTAAATTATGTATATTCTTTGAACAAGTAGGTAAACTTACAATGCGTCAACAAAAGGAATATAATTGGAATATCAAACCAAGCAATCAAGTACTGTATTAGGTAGCTGCGATAATTTTTTCACACTTAAAATTTAACAAAAGAATAACTGCGATGTTTACTTTTCTCTTCCATTGTCAAATTTCCGCCATTTTTCATCAATTGTTTTATTTTGACGGTCTGGCTTGTTAGCGACAATATAAAACACTTTAAAATACGCCAAAATTTGACACCGCCAATATTAAGCACTATACAGTAATAAGGAAAGCCTTCTGCTCTTCTTTTGACATTAACCTACACCGTTTGCTGTGATGTGCCCAAACAAGTACATTCAACCTTCCAAAATGTTGAAACAATTGTCTAAGTTATGAATACCTCAAGCAGTTGACAGGCTGTAGCTCGCTGTTCTGGATTCTTGACGAGACATTTTGAAACAAAGTCTATAAACTCTGGCGACCATTTGTCAGGGTTTCTGAAAGACGGTGGTGGCTTCGTAGGTATCATAAATATTGCCTGAAAAAACACAACCACATGTAAAATTATATAAAACTTGCATGAATCTGTTGAGATGTGTAGGTAGCAAGGTGCTACAATACCTTGTTTTTAGTTTTTATGCTCACTTAATAAAAACTAGATGAGTGTTCAGTTGAACACTTGTGTCGCCCTCTGATGCTATGTCGGAATAAAAATGCAAGTACAAAATGGGGCCTAACTTCATCAAATGTGACCTTGACCTAAAGAATTTGGCATCATCACGACTATGTTGTCATAAGCAATATAATTTGAAAGTTTGGATAAGAAATATTAAGAAAAGATTAAAACCCAGAGGCTGTTTGTGTCAACAGATGCGTATTTAGCATTACCTGTGTGGTAGGTCAAATTCATATCAACTGCAAAAGCTGCACAGCAAGAATAGGGACAACTGGTTCAGTTCAGTGCAAGCAATGTCCAATTCAAAGATAGTGTTCACAACTTGGACTTACCCTCATAGGATGAATATCACCATACGGTGGTTTACCTTCTGCCATTTCTAATGCAGTTATACCTGTCAAATATAAAACTAAGATTATATACTGTGATTTAAACAGTAACCAGTGTATTCATAGCTAACAGTATTGTTTATTACAGTGTATAAATATGTACCTGGCTGGCATCTAGTAATCCTTTCCAATGTTTTCCTTACTTAAATGATGACTGTATTGGAAAAATATATCAACAACTTAAATAGCAAATAGTCATTTGATGACTTTATGGATGGTTTTAAGCAAAAATTAACTAGTGCTGGGCTAATACTTAAAAACAATAATTTTTCAATGTTCATTATGTACTATTATTACCTGATACCTTCTATAAATGTAATTTGGTATTTCTTACTGTTTTCTGAAATTCTTAAAACGTCCACGTTCGTGAACTGTTGACCGGTCAATAGTTTCGACTGTTTCCCTCGCGTGCTCTGACATCATAGAGGATTCCCCCCTTTGAGCGCGCGGTTTGTTGAGCGAACTGTTGACCGGTCAATAGTTTCGACTGTTTCCCTCATGCGCTCTAAAGTCATACAGGGTTACCCAATTGAATTGATCAGGTAATAAAACAGCTATTTCATATGTGATCTGGGAACAGTCAAACAGTTGTCCCTCGCTGTCTGGGATAGTGTTTTGAACTGTTGCCCGAGGCCTATGACCTCGGGCAACAGTTCAAAACGCTATCCCCTCCACCTCGGGCCAACAGATTAACTGTTCCCAAATCACATATGAAATAACAGTATACTGTTTCGTTTTTTTTTAACAAAACAATTTTATAGGACATTGTTATACAATTTTCCTAACATAATAATAGTTAGGCATTAGGCCAACAAGGGACATTCCACTATAAGCCAGGAACAGTCAACCAGCTAGCCCTAGACCATATCAAGATACAGTTAAGTTTACCTAGACTCCAGATATCTGCCACACAGTCATAACCAATTTCCTGAATAACTTCTGGCGCCATCCAATATGGAGTGCCTATCACAGTGTTACGTTTGGCCATTGTGTCCTGAAAGTAACACATAATACGGTGACACAAAATGATTTTCTGTCCTGGCATAATATTAAAGACAATTATCTCATAATTTTAAACCAAGTCAAGTTCTTTTTCAATTTTTTGATGAAATCCTTTTATATTTCTATGCCCCCATAAAGTGGTAGGCATATAGAGTTGCTTATGTCCGTCCATATGTCCCTAAATTTTGTGGCATCAACTCCTCAATAACTATCAGAGGGATTTCTTTCATACTTGCACAGATGATCAAGAAGGATGTGTAGATGATTAAACAGATTTTTTTCTGCGACCATTTTTTTACCAGAATTATGGCCCTTCCTTAATTTCAGTAATTAAATCTTGTAGCATCAACTCCTCATAAGCTATGAGGCCATTTTTACCAGTTATAGCCCTTTGTTAATTTCACTTAAAAAATATTGTGGCATCAACTGTACATTTTCTATTTGGCTGATTTCTTTCAAACTTGCACAGATGATTAGACATGATTTGTAGATTGTTGTAAAGGACATTGTCTTGAAACCATTTTCTCCAGAGTGTTGGCCCTTTGTTTATGCTAGTCATTAAATTTTGTGGCACTTACGTATTACCAGTCATGGTCACCACATGTTCTTTATACCTGATACACAATTTTGTTACAAGCTTTTGCAGGAGTGGGGGAATCAGTGTCATGAGGACAGTCCTGTTTAATTTACACTTACTTTTATATTGCTGAATGTTATTACCCAATCTTTTGAGTTTACATCAAACATTTTCCAGAATTTTGTTTTCTGCAAACATATTTTCTTAATCAAACACTATGCTTTTCCAGCTTTGATCATACTACGTTCTTTATCTAAATCTGGGGTGTCCACATACTGTCTTCTAATAAAAGTAAATAACACATCAGCATGTTTATACTGAATCACAGTTACTGTGTATACCACTTCAGTAAAATGTTCTTCTGCTCAAACAACTATCTGGCTGTGTTTCCACACATTTCAATCTTTAACCATTTACTATACAGATAAGACTTTTATCAAAATGTCATGTGCAAACAGGGTAGATCCGGATCAGCTGTCATAATCAGTGGTGTCTGATTAGGATTATTTACTGTATACTTCTGGATTCATTAGGTTATTTCTGATCAAGAAGCAAACAGTGTAGATCAAGATCAAACAGTAATGATGTGCCGGCTGATATTGATAAACCATTACAATCGGCATCCATGTGAGTTTAAAGGGTTCAACAATACGCAGACACTTGAACAAGATAATTGTCAGTCTGTGCAAATACTGACAGAATACTTACAGTGAGTTGTCCTGCAACTCCAAAATCTGCTAGTTTAGCATGCCCCTCATTGTTCAACAATATATTGCCAGCTTTGATATCTCGATGAATCTTTCTCTTTGAATGCAGGTACTCTAAACCCTTCAATGTGTAATACAAGATGGTCGCTATCTCCTCTTCATTTAACTGAAAAAAAAGTCATATTAATTCATGTACTTTCAAAAATCCTGGTTAATATCTGTCACATCCATCAAGTACAAATGAGCAAAAATCTGTGGAAAGTTGACAGTATTAGGAGACAACATTATTTATTATGCACTTATATGGTTCAAAAAAAGGGATCAACACATAAAGTTTACTTTTATTAAGTCATTTTCTTGGGTGGGTCAGATATGGTCAAATAGACAAACATAATATTCCAGTTTTCACTTAAATCACATCCAAAAACAGTTTTAAATTGATAGGTCTTCACTTATTATCTTTCTGACAGATTTTCCTGCAACAATCCGACTTCTACCTGTACCATTAGTACACATAATTTAATAAACCCAACCTTCGGTCTCAGATAACCACAGGAAACTAGCCAGGAACAAGATATCCACTTACCACTTTATTACGTAATCTCATGATATCAGCGACTGAGCCAGCCCCACAGTACTCCATCACAATCTATCAATATGACGCACTGCATTATTGTATGAAAACATAGTTATTACACAATAACTATGAGAATAACAAATAGAAGTTCTATCCTATGATTCTGAATTAATAGAACTTTCAAAACTTCTATTTTTATTTTGTCAACACTTGCCCCAAACCCCATGCCATAGAACAATACATATTTTCTTTATTCTCATTTAGACTTTCAACTGGCCTGTAACTTGCTTAATTAGGACACTTGCCTTATTTAAGAATAGTTTCTAAAATATATTGATGATTGGAAAAAAAAGCAAGCATTTCAGAGATAGATATAAAGGTGATGTGAACTTTATCACTTTACTTAGTAAACTGAAAAAGTAAATGCAGGAATTCCAGTGATAAACAATTGTTAGCTTTATAGAATACAGACTGTAAGAAAACTGCAGGATCAAGCCCTCCTTCAACTTACCCATAAGTCTGTATTTTTGAAGTAACTGCCATAGTATTTGACAATGTACGGACTGTCACATTGCTGCATAATAGAGATTTCCTTAATGATCTCCTGAAGGTCTGTATCCACTGGCACCTGACAACAAACATACCAGTAAAAATCAGAAAACACATGTATTTCTTCAAAATTAGAATCTTATAAATTGTAGGATTGTCCTAACATTTCCATTGGCAACAATTGAAATACTGACACATCAAAAAGCATAATTACATCAGAGACATAATGCTAACAGAAAATGGTTGTTTTACATAGTACAGTATATTTCAGGTAATCTTAGTGATTTGAAAATCATGAAGATGTACAATGGAGAACTAACCTGCTTAATGGCCAGCACCTGGCCGGACTCCTTGTGCAGGGATTTGAACACACTGCCATAGGACCTGAAACATAAACCATTTATTCCTAAGCCTAGACCAAACAAAACAGACTACACCTTTTTTTAATGCAATAGATCGTTTTCAAACTTTAAATTACACAAAATTTAAATTTTGGTTAAAATACATGTAGAAAATGGAAGATAAATCTAGTTAAATACTTAACATATTGATTGCTAAACATGTTTTTATTTTAATACAAATTGTTTTACTGACATGCTGCTAGACACACGCTTCCGGTAATGGTATGCATGTAAAAGATGTAGACATTTATGCGACTTGTACAATTTCATAAAGGCCATAAGCATCAAAATAAAGTGTTTTTTAATCTATAAGAATTGAAAAAAAAAACACACACCATCAGAGTTCTAGACAAACATTTTACCATGCAAGAAGAAGCAGCAAAAAGGATCATGCTACAGAAAACTCTTAGTTTGAAAAATACCTTTGTGTCTGAATTTGATTGTTATCTACAGTAAAATTCCTTTTAAACGCCCTCAGGGGCATTACATTGTCTGAAAGGGGGAGCTTATTACTGTTATTCATTATTTTTATTTTCATATAAGATTCTGTAGGATATTGGTTAATAAATAAATAAGAACTCATTTTTTCATTTATTAGGGTAGGGGCATTTAATAGGAATTTTAAGGTATATACCATATGTTTCAATTTACTGTTTGTGATGATGTGAAATTTATTTCAAGACTGCACTTTTCTTTACAAAAAATATGTTTAGTAGGAAATCATTTAAGTTTTGTTGCACATATGCAAGAGTTTGCTTTCATGTCTTGAAGGTGACTTTAGATCCAGTATGTTCTACAGCTCAGAAAAGTGTGTTCTACGTCTCAGAAAAGTGTGTTCTACATCTCAGAAAAGTGTTCTATATCTCAATAAAGTGTGTTCTACATCTCAGAAAAGTGTGTTCTATGTCTCAGAAAAGTGTGTTCTACGTCTCAGAAAAGTGTGTTCTACGTCTCAGAAAAGTGTGTTCTACATCTCAGAAAAGTGTGTTCTACGTCTCCGAAAGGTGTGTTATGTCTCAGAAAAGTGTGTTCTAAGTCTCCGAAAAGTGAATTCTACGTCTCCGAAAAGTGTGTTATGTCTCAGAAAAGTGTGTTCTACGTCTCAGAAAAGTGTGTTCCAAGTCTTAGCTAGTATGTTCTAAATCTCACTACATGTGCTCTAAGTCTACAGGCAGCACAATGTGATATGGTCAGTTAAGCATGCAGGTGAAAGTTATTATAATGTCACAGGAATTGGTTGACAAACAATTTGAGAAGAGAAACAATCACATCAGAACTGCAATTATTTTTGAAACTGGAAAATATACAAAAGTTTGTTGCAATTGTTTTGTAAAAAAAAAAAAATAGCAAATAAAGTCAAAAACTTGTGTGCAGCACTGCAACTGTGTGAATTACAGAACATTATTTTTATGTTATAACCTCTAGAGGGCTCAGTCTAAGGGTAACTGCCAATCCATCTTATTATACAATATTGATGTTTTATCTTTTTTTCTTTGATGCACATGGGATCAATGGTGTATATGTGTACCCTTTACACTATGGAATATGGCTTCTATTTTATGACAACAGCTTTTCTGTTAGAAATAAACCAAATTAATTAAAAAGAACATTGTAGATCTTGATCAGTCTTCATGGATGTGAGGACCTTTCTGTATCAATAATGGTTGCACATCAGATACAGCCGTGTCTATGAAGTAAAATGGTAATGGCATCTTTTTACCAAGACCAAATTAATAATGTTCTTCAAAATCTTCACCTTTTTCATTACCAGCAAAATGAGGCACAACAGTGCTAACCTTAGACAAAGCCCTGTGAGTGAGCTACAAGCTTACCCTTCTCCCAATTTGCCTAGCAAATCAAACACTTCCTCAGGAGATTTTGCTAAATGGTCTTCACTCAGACGGGGTAGGGGAGTGTCACTTAAACATGTAACATACAACACTGTTACTACATGTATAATGTCAAAATATAAAAACAAGCAGATAGATCTACAAAGTGAGCCTTAGATGTACACATTGACCCAAATCAATCCCATACACATGCATTTTGTTCAGTTACTTTACTTCTTTGGAAGTGTTGATGGCTGAATGACAATCTAGTTTGGAGACTTAATAAGAGACTACAATCTGGGACAAAGTGACAAATAAGGCTCACTGTTGCAAGCTGTCATGGAGAAAAACACACAAGAATAATTCTCTTTTAAATATGTGTTCTATGAATTCATACTATAAATATGTGTTCTATGAATTCATACTATAAGTTGTACAATGACAGTTCAGTGCACTACTACAAATTTTGATAAAATAATTTCCAATTTCGAAAAGTACAGATGCATGTTCTGTCAGTTTACAAATTTCAAAAATCATGTTTCACAGTGTGCATTTCTCACTCTCTACACAAGCTACTATCTACATTTACAGCAATCATAAATAACAAGATAATACCGTGAAGCATTTTTCCCAGTGCCAGAACAATAATTACAATATTAACATTCAAAGAAATTACACTGTTGTGAGAATATATTTAGTAAGAAGTTTTGACAATAGATTTCAGTAAATGGCTCACAGTATTATGTCTGATTTTAATGGGGAGCAATACCAGGAAAAGGCAATATAAGAGGGAAATGTTCTGAAAGAAAGAAAACAGACACTGGCGTGCTAATGTAAATGCATGCAGACCCTTGATGGATGTTTGCTTTTGTCTTTTTCACTCCCCCCTCTCTAAGTCTCTTGACAAAACAACAACAAACAAACAGCAACTGGCTTCTGAAGAATCTTTGTAATACATGACAAAATTTTGTAGATGTCTACCAAAGAAAAGAAGCAAAATTTCTAAGAACAATGTTCAGGAATCCAGAGGATGCATGCACTTTGTCACAAAACCATGCACTATGCCCAGGCCATACCAAACACATTTCAAGTCAAGCAACTTTTCATAATAATTAAATAATAATACAAATGTTGTCATTTTTTCTAATGTTTTCAACTGCACATCTGATAAAGCATTGTTGATAATCTAAGACAGAATAATACACTTGAACTATTTCATGTGATTCATGTCAGGTCTGCCAATATTAAATTTTTGTTCACAGTAAATGAAGAGCTGCTTGACTATTGCCAGCAATTTAACAAAAATATCACAGTGGTATCTTACCCTCGACCTATTTTACAAATGATATCAAACACTTCATCAGGCTGCCGAGCCAAACTTTCATCGCTCAGCTTTGTGAGTTCACTGCAATAACACATGAACTATGTTGAAATTATCATCCAGCTTTACAACTTGTGACACACGATGAGAAAACTAGGCTTACAGACATTGCAAAAAGTCATGATCCTGATCAAAATGCAGACTTACTTGGTTTGAAAAAGGATTTTTAGACTCTGAATTATTGAAGACTCTGATCAGACTGTGGGATCAACAAATTCAATGGTCGCATAGCTGCATTTTGTCATGGTGTGTCATAATTTTTTTTCTGGTAATATTTCAAATGATGAACAATGGTGTAGGATCCTGTGTCCACTTTCCAACTTGTCCCTGGTGTTTATGGTCACTGAATTTTTGCATTCTTCATTGACAAGCGGAAAAAAAAATTGGACAGCAATTGTTAAGTAAAAAAGTGCAGTTACAATTTAAAACTGTAAGTAGTTAAAACATGATATCAGTGTTTTTTCCCCATCGGGGAATGGGTCCTCTTCCCCTACAATTGGGAAATTTTCGCGTTGTAAAATATTGAAATTGGGAAAATAATTAGTCGCAAAATAAGCACAATTGGGATTGTTTCATAATTAATGTAATTTCAAACTAGGGGTGAAATGAATCTGCATTTGAAATTATAACCAAAAGGAGGGGGGCTTTGTATGGTACGTTTTCTCTTTGCTGTGTGACAATTCTTGCGAAAAACTCTTTTTTCAATAGAGAAACGGCATTGTTTATTGTTCGAAACAGTAGTTTTTGAAATTGGGAATGGTCCCCTGATTGAATTGGGAAGATTCCTGTCAGCTTTGGGAATGGTACCCTTTTGGTTAAAGAAGGAATAAAAACGCTGGATATCATTATTATATGATACATATTTTCATTTGTCAAGTGTTGCAATGCACCAGAATGAAAATTTCAGAAAGTACTTGACTGTGTATTGTGAGCAAATGAAAATAAACAGTAACAACTGCATGTTACCTGTCCACAGCCAAATGGTTTAAAATCCTCTATGTCTACACCTCTGATAATATTGTTGTAGTAAAAATTAATAAAGTATTCAATACATGTATGTTCACATGGATGCAAGTTATAATTTAAATAAATAATGAAAACTGAGGGGGTTAAATGTGAAGCTGGGTTTAACTAGATATCCTATCCTATCCTAGGCTAAAAAAAAATCTACAAAAACAACAACAGAAATTTTGGCATAAACTGGAAAACTTGCACCTATGTATTCATATTGTTCAGCACAAGCGCTGTAAAGCTTAGGGTGACTGCGGAACAAGTCTTCTGTCTGAAATAAAAAACTAATAGGATGAATATATTCTAGTACATTTTTTGCTTCTTGATCATTTTAATTTTTTATTTGAAGAGCTGAGTTATTCAATTCAGTAAGTTAGAGTAAATCTCATAGCAGATAAATTTGTAGTTCAGCTTTCAATCAATCCAAATGACAGTATTAACCTTGTTTTAACCTGTAAATTCAGTAAGAAATGATAAAACGTTGAAAATATATAAGACGATTGAACATCAAACATTGAAGTATCTGTAACATGAAAGATATTTGGTACAAAACAATTATGAGTTGAGTTGATGGACTTTCACTTGGCATGTTCATGATTGACAAACAAAAGTAATATTTAAATGATCACCTTCTCTCCTTATAAACAGAAAAAACAAAATTCATACTGTTCCAAAAGTTTATCATAATTTTCTTTTAGCAGATATATGTTTTGACCAAAAAAACAACAACAAAAACATGCAGAACATTTGATAGGATAATTAAATATACTTCATACATGCCAAGTTTTCACCCACCCTCACGGTCTAACAGATTAAAACATAAAAAATCACATATGTTTGATAATTTCTCTTTAAAAAAATTGTCATCTGCAGGGCAATTTTCAATGCCTCCAATAAGTCCGAGGATTGCCGAATTCGAAATGAAAGCTCTTGATTGACAGTGTAGTGTTGTATCTATAGCGGGATAGCGGGGCGCGGCCCCCCGCCCTTTTTGAAGAGCGTCCCTCTGCCCTAAATCGCAAACACTTTGCCCTTTCCCCCATAAATGCCCTTTTGTCTTTAATAATTAATGTCAACCACCAAATTCTGCCTTTGTTTATTCAATGCCTGTATTTTCCCAAGTTACCTTGTGTAAATGACAGACGCAGCGATGCGTGTATACGTACCCCTACAGCGACCGTCTGAAATCTAGTCACTGACAAGTCATTAATCGATATCTGGATGGCAAATACACAGAAACCCAGTGTCAAAATACTTGTTAGTCATAACAGCTGATTAGCCTAATCAACAGCATGTGCCCATGCAGCTTATCAAAAGTCCCGACCGACCCCCCTTGGAGTCAATTAATTGTCGCATCACTTGCTTCCATATTCCAATAAACTGTCTAGCATATTGGTACAGTATTTTTTTTTATTAAAACCAGATTATCCCATGATTTTAAATAACAAAAATAAAGCGAAAACATCGTAAATTGATACAATAATTCGCTTGGCCCATTATTTTGAATTTGCTGGTATCACTCGTTTTTAACAAAGTACTCTTCAAACAAGCATTCATATTCAGAAAGGAAACCTGTTTACACAAAAATAACTTTATTTTAATGGTTGAAGCCATAGAAAACAGAAACTTTAAAAAAATATGAAAAAATGCTCATTTTCAAAACGGAAATTGTACGACTTTTTGCCAATGTTTCTATTATTTAGTAAGTTGGATTTTGATACCTTGATGTCTTAAAAATGCTCAAATTACATGGAAAACTCAAGGAAACATCTAGTGCTCTTGATAAAATTTCATTTTCATCATGTACAATCTAAATTTCATTAGAAATTACAACCCGTGAAAGTGTAATCAATTTCGGACAGCAATAATTTCGGATCTGTTTTATTTTCCACAATTATTCTAAGTTTTTATTATTTTTATAAGTAACTTATAAATTTTGACTATCACATAAATTGGCCAAAATCTCACCTTCAATATCATCAAGTATCACTAAGTGACAGACAGAACTAAGGATACAGGCTCAGGCTGATCTGTTGTCAGAGTTAGTCACATGATAATTCATTGATTCAGATTTGTTTGAAAAAGCATATTCAGCTATTCACCAACCCCTACCCCACCCAAAAACAAACAAACAAAAATAACCAAAACAACAACAGATTAAGTGTAAGTATGCTGTAAAGTGCCATTTTGCTAGCGTAAAACACATATTTGCCCCTGCCCCTTTTTGACAGCACCCTGCCCTTTTTTCACAGCACCCTGCCCTTTTTGAATCCTGGATACAACACTACAGTGATTATTGGAAATTATGACATTTTGTTTATTTCATCTGCTTCAATTATCCTGGGGCAATGGATTAACATCCCATGTTAGATAAGGTGTTATTCAATTATCTTTTCTTATTAATTGATATGTTTACTCAAACATCTTTGTGTCTCAGTTGGGGTACAATTTCAATGCAAGCGTTGCAGTTTTCGGCTATGGATGGGTAAACGTTTAAGGACATTACTTTGAAGGTGTTAAATGTCAAGAGTTTTGGTTTGAATTGGCATGTTGAAGCATTAATCCAAGGTGAACAAGCGAATTCGTTGAACTTATATCCCCCGCCGAATACTGGTTATTACTAACACAACAGCTGATGACATAAGGCTTTATTTAGATATTTATCATGGATGGCAAAAACAGTGAAAAAAAAACTTCAGATGGTGAAAAGGGTTGGGCAGCTCACCAGAATATAAAAATGAGACGAAAAGTCTTCAAGTTGCTAAAATGATGAACGCAGTAGTAAAAATATAGTGCGGTATTTGATTGAAATCCATGCAGAAGTTGCATAGAAGTAGCACGGAAACGAATACTACTCTATATGCATAGTGCAAAACTTATCAAAGGGCCATAACTCTGTGTTAATCGGTCACACCAGAACAAGACAACAATATGGGCATCTTGTCTTGGTATTGATGGTTTGCATAGTTTCCTGCTAAGAAATAGCAAGGAAACAAATACTGCTCTACTTGCATAATGCATAACTTATCAAAGGGCCATAACTCTGTGTTAAAAGGTCTGACTGAAACAAGATAACAATATGCACATCTCCTGCTTGTATTAAAGGTTTCCAGAAAAATTCATTGAAACCCATCTAGTAGTTGCAGAGAAATAGCGTCGAAACAAATACTGCTGTATATGCATAATGCATAAGTTATCAAAGGGCCATAACTCTGTGTTAAACCGTCTGACAGGAACAAGACGACAATATTCATATCTCCTCTTGGTATTGATGGTTTCAAGAAAGTTTCATTGAATTCCATTCAGTTGTTGCAGAGATATAGCCCGGAAACAAAAAACTGCTCTATGTGCATAAGGCATAAGTTATCAAAGGGCCATAACTCTGTGTTAAACAGTCTGACTGGAACAAGGCCACAATATGTGCATCTCTTCTTGGTATTGATGGTTCTCAGAAAAATAAATTGAAATCCATCTGGTAGTTGCAGAGAAATAGCAGAAACGAATACTGCTCTATATGCATAATGCATAAGTTATCAAAGGGCCATTACTCTGTGTTAAATAGTCTGACAGGAACAAGACTATGATATGCGCATTTCCTCTTGGTATAGATGGTTTCCAGAAAGTTTCATTGAAATCCATCCAATAGTTGCAAAGAAAAAGCACGGAAACGAATACTGCTCTCTATGCATAATGCATAAGTTATCAAAGGGCCATAACTCTGTGTTAAATAGTCTGACCAAAACAAGACGACGACATGCGAATTTCCTCTTGGTATAGATGGTTTCCAGAAAGTTTCACTGAATTCCATTCAGTAGTTGCAAAGAAATAGCCCGGAAACGAATACTGCTCTATATGCATAATGCATAAGGTATCAAAGGGCCATAACTCTGTGTTCAACAGTCTGACCAGAACAAGACGATGATATGCGCATCTCCTCTTGGTATTGATGGTTCTCAGAAAGATTCATTGAAACCCATCTGCTAGTTACAGAGAAATAGCGCGGAAACCAATACTGTTCTATATGCATAATGCATAAGTAATCAAAGGGCAATAACTCTGTGTTAAATGGTCTGACCGAAACAAGACGACAATATGCGCATCTCCTCTTGGTATAGATTGATTTCCAGCAAGTTTCATTGAAATCCATTCAGTAGTTGCAGAGAAATAGCGCGGAAACGAATACTGCTCTATATACATAATGCATAGGTTATCAAAGGGCCATAACTCTGTGTTAAATGGTCTGACCGGTACAAGACAACGATATGCGCATCTCCTCTTGGTACTGATGGTTCCCACAAAGTTTCGTTGAAATCCATCCAGTGGTTGCGGAGAAATAGCGCGGAAACGAAATTCGGACGGACAGCGTGACACCGTGACGGACGGACAACGCCAAAACAATATCCCCCTCCCGACTTCATCTGCGGGGGATAATAAAAACAAGTATGTCAAACTTTTGGGCCCTTATCTCTCCTTTCTGTAAAGCTACAAAAATAATTTTTATGCAAATGCAACACTTGACTTTCTAAAGATTTTAGTCACAAATATTTTATTTGATTTTGAAAAATTTCTTTGTCTTGTTACTTTGTTAAAGTAATCTGACTGTAGGTACTTTTTTTTAAAGAGGTAAAGGTATATAAGAACATTTAAAAAATACCATGTTTCGACAAGCTTTAGAAAATCTCACTTATTTTTGCTCAAATCTCACTTAAAATGTCATCAGTCTCACTTAATTATTTTTCGATACCTGGCATGTATGCTACTTTTAGTATTGTTTTGCATTAAATAGAAAAAGTAAAATGAAAAAATGAATGAAAAATGTTAAATTTATAATCATTTATTGCACTGTATAAATAAATAATGCATGCTTCAAGTGGCTTTTTCACTTATGTAGAAATCAACATATCAAGCCTGATAATTATATCAATCATGTTTGAATAATTTCAATATGAAATCGACACACATACCAGAGGCAGATCCACAGGGGTTTCAGTAGATGGGTAGAATCTAGTTTAGCGGACCCCATATATTCAAAACACAAAAGCCCAGCGGTGTTTGAGCGAGAAAAGCGCGGGTGTGGGGGCGGTAGCCCCAATTTAAACTCATTATAATTGAAATGTGTTTGACACTCAACAAGGATAGCAATGAATTTTCTCACAAGCAATGCTCTTTAAGTGTTAGGGTCCGCTAAACTTAATGTGTTCCCAGTAGGTTTGTTCAAAGCTCACTTTTCAGCAGCAGTATTTTAATTTTCATGGTGATATCACTCAGGAAGTTGGAAATTATCATGTTTATACAGTACAGGTCGGGTGTCATTTACATTTTTCACCCATCACCGCGTTTCAGGGTCAACGCGACATCCAATTTTTTTCGGGTGATCACGGGTGATCGTCGATCTTGCCACCGCGATTACTTGACAAGAAAATCACGGTGATTTGCCGCGATTTATCAGCGCGAATCGCGGTGAAGATTTACCTGTGATTTAAAGAGATTCTTCAGAATTTATTTATTTACAAATGTAAAAAGAAATATGTTGTTCGTATTTTCGTATCAAAGAAAAGAGTTAAACTTGATCAATGCACAAATATATTGTCCATTATTTGAAACACTGGAGTTTTCACACCTTCCGTGTTGACATAAACACCTTTGTACATGTCCCGTAAATTGCTGCCAATTATGCTTCTAAGTGGTATGTTGTCACCGTCATTGCAGAATAACTAGCTTGCAAACATTACAAAAAAGTCTTTTAGAATGAGTAAACTCATTTAAAAAGTGAACAACGGTTATTAAATGGTTAATTATTTTACGGCAAATTATAAGAATTCATCGACAAGTAGAGTATTTATGCCTCAGATCGGAATTCAATGTCATTAAAAATACGAGTATAAATGCGGTTGAAACACACAGTAAACTGGACATAATAGATCATTATCGAGAGAGAAAAGTGAATAAAAATTGTGTCGTTCTTACCTTATCGTTTCCTTACTTGTTATTTTGATGAAAGATAAATGTATAATATTCTTTTTAATAATTACTCCGAACATGCTGAGAAAATAAATAACGGTGAAATATAACAGCCAAGTACATAAGCTACATGTATAAAATCCATCTTGTCAGTATTTTTCCCCAATCCCTTCCTAAAACATCTTTATTTATGAGCAATCAACACCTGTTTGAATACCTGTGAGATCAGCATTGTATATTTCATCATCACTTCTGTTTATTAACTTCAAAAAGAACGCCGACGAGTAATACTGATTTTCCGAGATCAAAGGTGCCGTGTTGGGTAAAAAAACTATTGATCAAACGTCGGCGTTCTTTATTCTTAACAGATTGACTCATTTGTCAACTCTCAACAAAAAATTAAGATTGCTCGAAACAAATTAGAGTTGTACATTGTATAATCAAAACATGCTGGAAATTAATAGCATATGCCTGTGACAAATGTTATTTAAATAAACAATGTTTGTGTTCACGACTTACTCATTGCATTCAAAATGTTCGTTGAAGAGTTGATTTGTCGTTGAGTAGTGTGTCACTTTTGTTTGGCAATCAACAAAGCTGTTGATAATTTGTGTTTTATATGGATTAATTAACCCCAAGCTTCTTACGTTGGCAGGTAAGCACTTTCAAAATAGTTATTGACTAATTTATGTCAGTTTGCAAAAATCGGGCGTCGGTGATAAAACCAAGCTCTGTTATATTAAAAAGTTATTACATTTATTAAGAAACTGGATATTTTCACAGAAGATATGCAAACAAATGTTTAATGCTGACGAATCGGCACGTCCGATTACGCGACTAAAATTTTTACATTAATTTGATACAATATTACGTTAAAATTGGTTAAAGAAAGAATGTTTTACATTAAAAAAACTACATTTGAATTGTTAATTAACACTCGTTTCTCGAAAGATTTTTCACCGCGATCCTCCGCGATCGACCCTGAAGCTAAACTGCTGACGATGAACACGAGAAGAGCGAGAATGACTGCCGAATTATCGCCGCGAATCACGGCAAATCACCCGGAAATCGCCGCGTCGGAAGGACATATTCGCGGTGAATTTCCACCCGGACTAATTTATTAACGCGGTGGACGGGTGAAAAATGTAAATGACACCCGACCTGTACTGTACCTAGTCCTATAAATATGACGTCGTAAATGCTTATTTATCATTTTTTTATTTTATGGCAATTACGACGTCATATCGCCGAATGCAGTTTTCCTGTAGCATGTTCCGACCAATTTTCAGTCGTGACAATTATCTAAGTTATCTGCAAATTTTCCACATGACCGGCCTAAATATAGTAATATTTCATTAATATTACTCTTATTCTTGCTTCAGACACAAAAATTACTTACATTATCCAGTTATATTCTACGATAATTCATTTTAATTTCCACCACAGTTTTTTTGTATATGCGGCTCTCAGCTGTGTAGACATTGCTCGATTCTGATTGGCTCATGCAAATCATGCATCCGCCTCATGTTATACAGTACTAATTGGACGAATTACAAATAAATAGATGTTTTTTTTATAATATAAATCATACTTCCATATAAAATCGGACAGAAATATATATTTTCTTGATAATTAAAGTTAGCTTACAATAGTTTGATTGTTTTCTTACTGTTTAAAGGACATAACCTGATTATTGAAAATATTATTTTCGTCTACGAAATTTTTACGCAACTGTCAATCGGGAATATGTCAAGTGAAAGTTCTGCATACACAGTACTTGAATATAATTTCTTACCGGATTTAATTCAGGTTTCCCAATGATTTGATGGTTAAAGGTGAATTTTGTTATATATTTTCAGTGTCTAATCATTAAATGCTGAGATTATGACTTTCTGTAAACTATTTGTTAAAACTAAATATGCGACACGTTTCTGATGCATCGCGTTTAGAGGTAACGCTGGCCAAGAAATGAAAAATATAAAATGTCAAAATATTAAATGTTAAAGAAGCATGCGTTCCTCTAAAAAATTGGTGTAGTTTATACCCCTAACGAACCCTCTTAATTGACAATTTTTCATCAGACCCAGCAAACAATGATTTAGTGTCCCACCTTGACCACAGGCACATCACCTGGAAATGCCTTGTCCTACTTCTATGATGTAATCTAAAGATCGGATAAAACTTTTGAAGTATAATAAGTACCTTTGACTAGACATTTTTGTCAATTTTCTTCTTCATTTATTACTTAAATGATCCTTTTCTGTTATGAGGAATAATCAAAGAATTATCCTGGCGAACTTGTGAAGTTTTCAAACCGGAAATGATTTCTGCTTTTTAATCTCCAAACTCTCATTTTTTGGATCTTTCATAAAAGCATGTCGCTGCCAGAAATGAAATATGAAACAAGGAGGATACATTTTTTAAAGGCAGTATACAGTTCAAAGGCAAGTTAAAATAATTTTTTTCCTAAATTGGTATAGTCTCTAATATTAAAATCACGTGACAGTCATGTGACTTCTTTAAAATACCCAAAATGGCGTCAGGAGTTCAGAAATTGACTCCGCTGCTGTCAGTTGAAAAGCTATCAGAACGTATAATAAGGATTTTAGGATGCAATCCTGGTCACATGACACTCCAAGGAACAAACACATATCTTGTCGGAAAAGGCAGGAAGTAAGACATGTTTATATTCCGTTAGTAATTAAAGTCCTACATTTTGACATTTCTTATGGTGAGGTTACTGCCTGATAAGGGTATACTACTACTTTGTCAGTCTGGTGTATATGCCTGATCAAGTGTCAAAGCCCAATCACGATTAAATAATCAAAGCTCAAAGTTCTGAATGGGTACTTCATCTTTTCTGCTTGTTAAGAAATGTGTTCAACATACTTACACAAAATAAATTCAATACAAATTACTGCTACACATGTCTGATACTAAGGCAGTAAGGATTCACCAGTGCGCCAAATAATTGTGATTGAAAGTAGGCTGTTCAGTGAATCTGATGGTGGCTCATGGTGATGTAAAAAGACTTGGGGGAAATATTAAAAAAGACATCTTTCTAAATACAAAATTCCCCAACAATACTTAAATTTATTTAAACACAGTTAAAAGTTTCATTTTCTTTCAAATTTACTCTTAGTTCTAAGCAATAACATTACAGCTAGTAAATTGAATATTGAAAAGAATTATTTTAATTGCACATAACTACAAAAATGTATCACAATATATACAGTACAGCTCGGGTGTCTTTTACATTTTTCACCCGTCCACCGCGTTAATAAATCAGTCCGGGTGGAAATTCACCGCGAATATGTCCTTCCGGCGCGGCGATTTTCGGGTGATTTGCCGTGATTCGCGGCAATAATTCTGCAGTCATTCTCGCTCTTCTCGTGTTCATCATCAGCAGTTTAGCTTCAGGGTCGATCGCGGGGGATCGCGGTGAAAAATCTTTGAAAAAGGAGTGTATTAAAATGTATTTTTTAAATGTAAAACATTCTTTCTTTAACCAATTTGAACGTAACATTGTATCAAAATAATGTAAAAATTTTAGTCGCGTAATCGGACTTGCCGATTCGTCAGCATTAAACAAAAAACAATTTTCTTTGTTTGCGTATCTTCTGTGAAAATATAGAGTTTCTTAATAAATGTAATAACTTTTTAATATAACAGAGCTTGATTTTATCACCGACGCCCGATTTTTGCAAACTGACATGAATTAATCAATAACTTTTTTGAAAGTGCTTACCTGTCAAGTTAAGAAGCTTGGAGTTAATTAATCCATATAAAACACCAATTAGCAACAGCTTAGTTGATTCCAAAACAAAAATGACACTACTCAATGACAAATCAACTATTGAATGAACATTTTGAATGTAATGAGTAAGTCGTGGACACAAACATTGTTTATTTAAATAACATTTGTGACAGGCATATGCTATTAATTTCCAGCATGTTTTGATTTTACAAGGCATGTTTTGATTATACAATGTACAACTCTAATTTGTTTCGAGCAATTTTAATTTTTTTGTTGAGAGTTGACAAATGAGTCAATATGTTAAGAATAAAAAACGCTGACGTTTGATCAATAATTTTTTATACCCAACACGGCACCTTTGATCTCGGAAATCAGTATTACTCGTCGGCATTCTTTTTGAAGTGAATAAACAGAAGTGATGATGAAATATACAATGCTGATCACACAGGTGTTCAAACAGGTGTTGATTGCTCATAAATGAAGATGTTTTAGGAAGGGATAAAATACTGACGAGATGGATTTTATACATGTAGCTAACGTACTTGGCTGTTATATTTTCACCGTTATTTATTTTCTCAACATGTTCGGAGTACTTAAGAAAAAGAATATTATATATTTATCTTTCATCAAAATAACAACTAAGGAAACGATAAGGTAAGAACGACACAATTTTTATTCACTTTTCTCTCTCGATAATGATCTATTATGTCCAGTTTACTGTGTGTTTCAATCGCAATTATACTCGTATTTTAAATGACATTGAATTCCGATCTGAGGCGTAAATACTCTACTTGTCAATGAATTCTTATAATTTGTCGTAAAATAATTAAGCAATTTAATAACTGTTGTTCACTTTCTGCAATGACCGTGACAACATTCTACTTAGAAGCCTAATAGGCAGCAATTTACGGGGCAAGTACAAAGGTGTTTATGTCAACATGGAAGGTGTAGAAAACTCCAGTGTTTCAAATAATGGACAATATATTTATGCATTGATCAAGTTTCAGATCTTTTCTCTGATACGAAAATACGAACAACATATTTCTTTTTAAATAAATAAATTCGGAAGAATGTCTTTAAATCACCAGTAAATCTTCACCGCGATTCGCGGTGATAAATCGCGGCAAATCACCATGATCTTCTTGTCAGGTGATCGCGGTGGCAAGATCGACGATCACCCTTGATCACCCGAAAAAAATTGGATGTCGCGCTGACAGTGAAACGCGGCGATGAGTGAAAAATGTAAAAGACACCCGAGCTGTACTGTATCATGAATTGCTAGTACTGTAGCGTATTGCAGGCGACCTTTGGTTACATAGCGCTATCTGAAATGCCATAGGAAAGTGTATAATTAACTAGAACTATTTATAAATGCAATAATCTTGTAGATTTGGGTAAAGAATAACCACATGAAACTTCATTTCAGTAAGATACTGATTGACACGAGCAGTCCAAAGATCCCAGATTACATCAAGACATTAAAACAGGTTTTGACCGATCACAACTCTGTCATTCAGGAGATTATTGTTACACATTGGCACCATGATCATGTCGGAGGTGTCGCTGATATACATAGAGACATTCTGACAGGTATAAACAGAGTTATTTAGTTGTGTGTGGTAGTCGTTCAAGAGTTGCCCCATACTTAAGCTCTTTTCCCTTCTGATAATATAGCCCATTCAATTGGACTTGTATAAAAATTCTGCTGAAGCTAGTACTGGGAAGTTCTGCTAGTAATGGGAGGTTCTGTGAAGCTGGTATGTTCTGGTGAAGCTGGTACTGGTAAGTTCTGCTAAAGCTGGTACTGGGAGGTTCTGCTGAAGTTGGTACTGGTAAGTTCTGCTAAAGTTGGTACTGGTAAGTTCTGCTGAAGCTGGTACTGGTAAGTTCTGCTAAAGCTGGTACTGGTAAGTTCTGCTGAAGTTGGTACTGGTAAGTTCTGCTGAAGTTGGTACTGGTAAGTTCTGCTGAAGCTGGTACTGATAAGTTCTGCTGAAGCTGGTACTGGTAAGTTCTGCTGAGTTTGGTACTGGTAAGTTCTGCGGAAGCTGGTACTGGTAAGTTCTGCTGAAGCTGGTACTGGGAGGTTCTGCTGAAGCTGGTACTGGTAAGTTCTGCTGAAGCTGGTACTGGTAAGTTCTGCGGAAGCTGGTACTGGTAAGTTCTGCGGAAGCTGGTACTGGTAAGTTCTGCTGAGTTTGGTACTGGTAAGTTCTGCTGAAGCTGGTACTGATAAGTTCTGCTGAAGCTGGTACTGGGAGGTTCTGCTGAAGCTGGTACTGGTAAGTTCTGCTGAAGCTAGTACTGGTAAGTTCTGCTAAAGCTTCTACAAGGAAGTTCACTAAAGCTTGTACTTGATCGGGATCTACACTTGTTGCTCATGCCATATACGCCTTTCCAATGATTCGGTGATTTTTTTGGTTACCTCCCCTATTCAGTCACGTGACTACTATACAGGAAAAAGTATTGCTCGCTGTATTAATGTAATAGGGAACATGTACCTACAACTTTCGTTTTTCATTAAGAAATTTCTTTTTTAAAATATATTTTCTCGTTTATCGTTGAATTAGTAATAACACATCAGCGTAATGATTTTTTTTTTATCAAGAATAGTTTATATATAAAACAACAAATCTAATTTGACTAAAAGTGTAAAGTCATTTCTCGCGCCAAGGTTTACTTTAAACGACTTAAACTAACAGCCTGTGATCTATCCACGGATAAATTGAGTGTCGTTTCCGGCTTAGCGTGTCTTATCAACTACTGACATGCCGGCTGCAATTGATCTTGAAAGCGGCATGTCATAAAAATGCCAAATTGTCGCGCACAAGGGGTCCCCTGTCAATTACTAAGAAGAAGATATCACTGACCAATAGAGATCAGTTTACTTTTTTATGTACCTCCACCTCCCAATTAATAAGTATATCGAAATCCTTAATTACTGAATCGGGTATCAAAAGTATTTGATATAGCAGTTATATGAATTATTAATCCTTAATACGACAAGTAGAACCATAAGACATCAATTAGAAACTCATCTTAGCAGAACATTTTATAAATATTCAATCAAGCGATTGAGCGTTTACGCCAAAATGACAGAATTTCAAACCTTAGCAGTCTTAATGTTAATATAAATGTTCCCATCATTATTTGAAGCAGGCATCTCCATCTTTATTAGAAGCCAGCATCAGAAGCCTTGAATTTTATTCTATGAATGATACTCTTACGTAAACGAACAATCAGATAACCTTATTGATCCTTCTTAATTTCAAGACAGAATCAATCGTACCGTATTTTTGCTTGTGAAGTATACGTGACGTTTTCAAACATTCAAAATTATTTGTTCGTTGAACATTAACGGTACGATGAATTCAAGTAATAGATGAGTACAAGTATAACGTAGACACTGTAACCGAATGTTGACATGTCACAATTTCCGGAGTATAGTACATTACCAGTCTTAGCAATTTGCGAATTTCATACCAGTTAAATATAATTTTAAGTATAAAATACATAAAGATGAAAATGCTGTATAGAAATTCGTAACATTAATACTCACGTTTATCCGAATCGCGTCTCATACTTGTACATGTTCTTACAATATTAAAAATGCAAATATCTAACAAATAGTGAAAATAAAAATATCTGACTAGAATAACAGACCAGTAACTTATTTTCGACCGTCGGCGACGATTACACACCTGAAATTTAATGGATTATGTTAGGCCTTATGTGCTTAAGCCATAGTCCGATAGTTCATCTTTCCTGTGAAGCCTCGTTTTGGGTTGATATCTGGTCACGGGAAGTAACTCGTACAGGACTGCGAAACTGTTTATTGGAAAGGCGTATAGATCATATCTTTGGAGTAAAGGTTGAACACTATTTTTATTGTATTTCTATAAACTTTAACTTGGTGATATTTTCATCATTTTCCGTATAGTTTTTACCATGTTAAGAAAGAACACAACATCATATTTCATTTTATACATCAATTTTACTTATAAATCATATAATTTTGTTTCAGAATTTGACTTTTTATGTTTATTTATTCCCACGAAATGCATAACAATCAATGTCATTTGCTCAAGTTTATGTTACGGACTGATGTCAACTTACTGAAGACATATTTTAGACATGGCGCAGATGAAAGGTGGTTTGAGAATTCCTGAAGTAACAACAAAGGTAAATCTTCAACTTAGATACTTTTACCACCTCAATTTATTAACGCAATCTTTAAAATTCTTTGAATGTCGAGCAATATTTGTGGTTTCTGCATTTCATGTGGGATTACAGAATGTGTGTCAGTGTCGAAGTTTGAGCGGCTGTCTGCACCAGACGTTGATATTAGTCCAGCCAAGTACACATTTGTGCCAGATCAACACATCTTCTCAACAGGGGACACCACTCTCAGGTACAAGTGTCACAAGATACTGGTACTTGTTGTTATTGCTGTTTAGTTCTGTACTAAGGGTAAAAGTTCTAGAGGAGCATGAATTCTTGTCTTGACATTTGGAATAAGAGAAGAGCACAACACCCTATATCTAAGTTTGGTTTGTTTGAACTCCCTTGGTGGTACATCAGGTCTGAATTGAAACAATTGTCAAGTAGGGACATGTGTAGAGGGTTGTGTTTAGCACAGGTGCAGGTCAAATTAATACTTAAACATGGATACTTAGTTGCGAGGATGTTGATTAATAACAGGGTTTCCCCCAGGATTTCAGGAAGGGTCATCGGAGCTTAGGCTGATTTTATCCATTTTGTCGTGCGGTGCAGTGCGCTGTTTAATTTTCAGTTTTCAGTTGTGCATATAAAATCAGTTTTGCTTTTCATTTTAATAAATAAATGAAAAATTAAATTTTGTTTTTATCCTTAAATGGCTTTATTCATTGAAAGCCTTTTAAATGACATACATGTTAATAATAAGGGTTACATATCAACTCTGTCTTCATTTTTATGAACACAAAAAGTAAAATAAATGGAAATTACAATGTGCTTATTTGTAAATTTATAAAGATGTTTCAGGAAACCTAAAAGCATTTTTTCTGAAAAACGTCTTTATAAACTACCTAAACACACAGGTGTAAAACAAACAAAATGAAGCCAGATTCTTATTTATTAATTACATGTAGTTTCAATAACAACATTTTCATTTTAGGGCGATTCATACTCCTGGCCACACAGAAGAACACATGATACTTTACCTAGAGGAAGAGAATGCTGTGTTTGCAGGGGACACAATTCTGGGCGAGTCAACTGCTGTAGGAACTAAGTTCTCTACTCTTGGCCAGGGATGAAGGTTTTAAAACTGAGATTGTAAACTAGTCTCCAAATTCAAGGATCTGATTGGCTGAAATGGCGACTGGTCGCCATTTCAGCCAATCAGATGCTTGAGAATTGAGACTGGTTTCCATGCTCAGTTTTATAACCTTGGGCACAGTTCTCTTCTGGCTGATATACTCATCCAAGCTTTTGTTACAACGCTTGCAAAATTACAACATTAATTAATTCTGCCACAAAATCTTTAAAAATCCTTAATAGAGAAATCAAAAATATTATGACAATGGCTTATTTTTAACATGTCATCATTATTTTAGTTTCTTGATATATCATGTGTATGTATGGTGGAAAAGAGAATTACTTTTCCATGTGGTGAATTGAAAAATTTGTGTATGTGTGTGCAACCTAATTTAAAATGTGGAGAACAGTCATCTTTTAACAATTTTACAATTTGAGGGTTGCATGAAGGATTGTGTGGTCTAGAATTTTAAATACTACTGCAAACGTATACAAGTTTTTTCTTGAAATTCTGAAATAAACTAGAACAAATCAGATGAAGGTTTCTTAGAAGCTTTGATGTTTTAAGATCATTTGTGTCCAAAATCTTGTTTAATCTTTACCTACTGAAGTTACGACTTTCTTTTTCTTTGAATATGCAATTATCAATTCATTGTTCTTTTAAAAGAAGTTCCTTGATTTAATGGTGAGACCTGATCAGATAGGGTAAATGAGCAGGCATATCTTGGTCCACACTGTTAAAAGTATTAACATATGAAATTTTTCAATTTCTTGCAAAGAATTGCTATTTACATAGTTTAAAGATTAAAAAATAGTTGAAAACTGATTTAACCCTTTACCCCACAGGATGGCAGTTATATCTCATGTGCAACCAGTGTAGATCAGTTGCTGTCAGATCAGGATCTATACTGGTTACTCTTGATCAGAAATAACCTTTGAATCTGAAAGTGGTGTAGGTCCAGATGAGACTGAACTAAATCTACACCGGTCACATGTGAATGAAGTTGTAGAAACGGTGTAAAGGTTAACCTTTAAAATGATAAAAATATATGTAACTCTTAAAATAAGCCATTATTGATATGTTCATTTTCATTTCAGGTATTTGAAGATCTACATTCATATATGGTGTCATTACAAAAGATTTTAGATCTCAAACCAAGTGTGATTTATCCGGGTTTGTTCTGATCTTGATACATTTATTAACCATAAAAATCCTATACAACTGTAGTCATAATGAAAACCCATATGGGCTTGCACATTCTTGAAGTTTTATCAGATTCTACACTGTTTGTGTCCTGTCCGAAAACGTTGGAAAACCACTAATGAAAACTGAGCGGGCACAATGGTCCAATACACTGTATGAAGTAGGCATATATGACGACATGATACACTTCTTTAGAAAACAGGCATATTTGCAATTTTCTGTGATAAACCAATGCTTTTTGAAAAATAAATAGCACAATGGCTGAGTTATAAATAAAGAGAATATATATGTTTGTCTTAACCATTTCCTCCATATACCTTTATTGCATGGGCAAACAGTGTAGATCCAGATTAGCGGGCACATCTATCCCGTTAGATCAGGATCTGCACTGTTAATTTTTTTATTTATTAGGTTATTTCTGATCAAAAAGTGAATAGTGCAGATCCTGATCAGACAGCATAGATGTGCTGGCTCATCTAGATATACACTTGTCTCCAGGGCCGAAGATCAGAAAACTAGGATTTGACATCAGTCTCAAATCTCAAGGATCAGATTGGCTGAAATGGCGATTGGTCGCCATTTCAGCCAATCAGATGCTTGAGATTTGAGACCAGTTTCCAATCTAAGTTTTATAACCTTCAACCCTGGTGTAATAAAGGTGTATATATGTAGTAAAGGGATAATATGGATGTTGTATGTTACAGGACATGGGATAGTGATACAGAAGCCTGTAGAGCTGGTCACATACTACATCAATCACCGGTTAGAACGGGAAAGACAGATCCTTCATGTACTGCAGAAACAGGAAGACAAGTTCCTGACGACACTAGAAATAGTCAGTGTAGTCTATCAGGTAGGCTTATGCCTTTACTCTGTTGATACATCTTTATTTCGAAGGAGAACAGTGTAGAGCCAGGTCAGCTTGCAC
The DNA here is from genome assembly GCA_038501625.1 of Corbicula japonica. Classification (NCBI taxonomy): domain Eukaryota; kingdom Metazoa; phylum Mollusca; class Bivalvia; order Venerida; family Cyrenidae; genus Corbicula; species Corbicula japonica. The sequence continues at coordinate 4,747,299 of JAZAYU010000044.1, read as the reverse complement.
ATCCTTGCCATCTGATCAGGATCTCCACTGTTAACTTTCTAAATTATTTGGTTATTTCCTATCATAAAGTAAACAGTGCAGATCCTGATCAGATGGCATGAGCTGGATCTATACTGGATGCACATGCGAAAAAACATGTATATATGGAATAAAGGTTTATACAAGTTTATAGATTGACCTATGGTTACCGGTACATACATACAAATATTAGTGGATTATTACCAGATAGCTTCATCGCTTTCAGTTATAATTTTTCGTTTTTTTTTGTGTGTGTTTTTTTTTAATTGGAACCCCCTTTACTGTTGGTTTTGAAAATCACAATCAAAGCTACTGTGATTGAGATGTGAAATCATAAATTAAACAGAAACTTTCAAATACTATTAAAAAAACGCAACCAGTGCAGATCCAGTTCAGGTAGCCTTTCTCCAATCTTTGCTTAAATGCTTATAATGTTGAAATATTTATGGCTAAGATGAACAACTCATGGGATTGCAGCTGTGGTTCTGGAGTTACTGCCCTTTAATAGAATATTTTCATCAATTAAGCAGTGCCCACTGTCTGAATTAAAATTACCTTATCCAGTTTTCAACAACTGTGACTAGCGTTTTCTATGTTTACATCCTGGTGCTTATATTACTTGTTGACAGGATAAAATTAACATGACATTTTATTTCAGGGATTGGCCAGTACATTGATACCAGCAGCGTGTAACAACACCACCCATCACCTTCAGAAACTTGTCAAAGATAACAAAGTGGGTAAGTGTAGCAACATATGAAAATATGTGTAATTAACATTTTATACTAAGTACGATAATTTAGGATCTGACAACAGGTTATTCAGAATTTAAAAAAAAGTTACAAAATTTGTTATTAAGCTAGCCTGTGGCAGTTTGTTGAATGTTTATTTATAACATCCTAAAATTTCATTCCAAACAAACTCAGATCAAAGTAATCCACATAATAACCGCACAGGACCTGACAATGTTATTATGGAGATGATAGTATTTTATTTGTCTATTTCGATGTACGTTGTTGGCTATGTTTGTAAAAATGAACGAACAAATATGATAAATAAAGCAGCCAGTAGCAACAGCTCCAGGTTTTATTTCCGGTCTGTATTTTATAACCAGATAATTTTCCATAATACAAACATAGATTCAGTAAGTGAGTTGTAAAACTAGGGCCTAGGTCTTGAATGGAGGACAATTTATTTGTGTATTTCAGAATGTCGGACAGATGCTGAAGAAAACCAGTGGCGATTCCTGACATCTCAGAAATCAAATATATGACAAAAGCACTTACTCAAAGCTCCATACAGCTAGTGAATGTTTTTCAAAGAGCACTTAATCCCTAATGCTTTTTTGTATAACAGCCAAGAATTTGGTGCTACAAAATATTATCTTGCTCCTGCTGTGTCAATGTAAAGAATGAGTGTGAAAATAATGCTTAATAAGAAACAAACAGACAGCAAGGAAGGTATCTACATTATGCACATCCACCAGATCCTTGCTATCAGGGTACTGACTGTAGAGACTTGTGCCAACCTAAAACATTCTGCTTGTTGTGAGACTTCTACAGCATTGTGAAATGAAATATCTTAAACCCCTAAAGAATGTGTAGAGCACAGGAATTACGAGGTCATCTTCATCATCGTCATCATTGTCATCATCAACAACAACACCATCATAGCATCATCATTATCATCATTACAAGTATGTTTGTTTCTGTGATTTATGATTAAAGCATATTCCTTTGTTAATGTCCTTATAAATTTATACATGTATATAGAAAGAGTTTTATTTCAGTAAACATATGCAGAAATGTTGTTTATATTTTACTTTCTTTGTCAGTCTAATGATTGTAGATAAAATACATAACACACCCCTGTGGAGCCCAATCAGCCAGGACAAATCCTATAATCCAAGTACAGATTGACTGAAATCAAGTTTCAATATTCACATTATCAACTTTCTATGAAAATGTAGTTTCAATACTTTGATTTTGAGCTTGATAATTCTTTGGGTCAGTGTCCACGTCTTTCAAACAAAATATGCACTAGGTCCATTATTTAGAAACTTCTTAAGATATCAACTTGAAACTTGAAAAATGTATTCAGCATTTACATCTACATCATTACCAACAAGTTTCACAATAGTGCTACAAATATTTTTTTAAGTTATGCTTTTTTTTCACTTAGATATTGAGTTAAAGATTTATGCTTTTGTTTCATAACTTGACCAGAAATGATAAATCCGGGGACTTAGTTCATAGCGTTTACAAAATTTTATGTTTTCTTACTTGTCCAAATGTATACCAGACTATCAATAAAATATTCATTTTAGACCTGACCCATCTTTAAATTCTGTTTATGCTTGTACAGAATTGATGAAATTGATTTTTTTGTACACATGCATGATGCTGTTAAAAGGTCTCTCCAATGAATTTGACCAATCCAAATGTTCTGTAGCCTTTTGGTTTTTAGCTCGACTATTCGAAGAATAGGGGAGCTATCCTACTCGCCCCAGTGTCGGCGTCCTTTAAACAAAAAATGCACTTTGGTCCATAACTTAAAAACTACTTATGATATCAACTTGAAACTTGGAATATATATTCACCATTCAAATTCTACATCATTACCAACAACACCGATAAGTCTGCTACAAATATTTTTCAAGTTATGCCCCTTTTTTAGCTCGACTATTCGAAGAATATGTCGAGCTATTGTACTCACTTGGGCGTCGGCGTCGCCGTCGCCGTCGGCGTCCCGCTTTGGTTAAAGTTTACGTGCAACCTACCTATATCTTAAAAACTACTATAGCTACATCTTTTAAACTTGGCACACTTCTTCGTCATCATGTCTGGAGTGTGTATGCCAAGAACCATAACTCTAACTTTCATTTTGATCAAATTATGGCCCTTTTTTGACTTATAATTTCAGGTTAAAGTTTGCGTGCAAGCTACTGTACAAACTCATAACTTCAATACTACTAATAGTACAGCTTTAAAACTTGGCACACTTGTTCATCATCATGTCCCGAGTGTGTATACCAAGAACCATAACTCTGACTTTACTTTTGTTCAAATTATGGCCCTTTTTTCGACTTAGAATTACAGGTTAAAGTTTGCGTGCAAGCTACTATACAAACTAATAACTTCAATACTACTTACACTACAGCTTTGAAACTTTCAACACTTGATCATCATCATATCCCAAGTGTGTATGCTAAGAACCATAACTCTAACTTCTATTTTGTTCAAATTATGCCCCTTTTTGACTTAGAATTTCAGGTTAAAGTTTGCATGCAAGCTACTGTACAAACCCATAACTTCCATACTACTTATACTACAGCTTTAAAACTTTCAACACTTGTTCATCATCATATTTGAAGTTTGTATGCCAAGAACCATAACTCTAACTTCAATTTTGTTCAAATTATTGCCCTTTTTCGACTTAGAATTTTTGGTTTTTGCCCCTTTTCACTTGAAATTAGAATTAAGACTTATAAATAATTGTTAAAGGTTCAATGTTAGTGTTTTTCATATGTAATGCTTTAGAAAATGTTTAAAACAGATGTACTTTACATACTTTGGTTGAAAGTGTTGAGAAATTGTGGGGTGGGTGGGGGCATATACTATACTATACTATACTATACTATACTATACTATACTATACCAGACCAGACGAGACCGAGACCCAAACCGAGACCGAGACCCAAACCGAGACCGAGACCCAAACCGAGACCGAGATCCAAACCGAGACCGAGACCCAAACCGAGACCGAGACCCAAACCGAGACCGAGACCAAAACCGAGACCGAGACCAAAACCGAGATTGAGACCGAGACCCAAACCGAGACCGAGACCCAACCGAGACCGAGACCCAAACCGAGACCGAGACCCAAACCGAGACCGAGACCCAAACCGAGACCGAGACCCAAACCGAGACCGAGACCCAAACCGAGACCGAGACCCAAACCGAGACCGAGACCCAAACCGAGACCGAGACCCAAACCGAGACCGAGACCCAAATCGAGACCCAAACCGAGACCGAGACACAAACCGAGATCGAGACACAAACCGAGACCGAGACACAAACCGAGACCGAGACACAAACCGAGACCGAGACCGAGACCCAAACCGAGATTGAGACCGAGACCCAAACCGAGTCCGAGACCCAAACCGAGACCGATACCTCAACCGAGACCCTGACCGAGACTCAGACCGAGACCAAGACCCAGACCGAGACTCAGACCGAGACCCAGACCGAGACCCAGACCTAGTCGAGACCGAGACTATTACTATTACTATTACTATTCTATTACTATACTATTACTATACTATTACTATACTATACTATACTATTACTATACTATACTATTACTATACTATACTATTACTATTCTATTACTATTCTATTACTATTCTATTACTATTACTATAACTATACTATTACTATTACTATACTATTACTATGCTATTACTATTACTATACTATTACAACACCAGCAACACCAATACCACCACCAACAACATTAACACCACCACCAACATCAACACCACCACCACCAACAACAACAACAACACCAACACCCCCACCACCAGCAACAACACTACCACCGCCAGTAACAACACCAACAATGACAACACCAGCAACCAGCATACCATACTGTACTTCACCACGCCACACCACTTTAGGTGGGCAGGGATAGTAGGTTGATGGGTGTCGGATCAGGGGTTTATGGGCTGGGTTGTGTTAACCCTAAAAAAATCTACAATAATAAATTAGGTGTAATTTATTTATTTCCTAACTTGGATTAAGAAACTTTTGTTCATGTGTGTTTGTTGGAGGTGTCATAAACTCCTGAATCACTCCCCAGTTTAAATGAAGCCCAGTTACAATGTGCTTAATAATTCTGACTTTTCGAATAGTCGAGCTTGCAGTCGTTTCCGACTGGCTCTTGTTTATTTAAATTTTGCATTAAGGAAAATATGCACTTTGGTCCATAACTTATAAACTACTTGAGATATCAACTTGAAACTTATAATATATATTCACCATCAAATTCTACATCATTACCAACAAGACCCATAACTCTGCTGTCAATATATTTCAAGTTATGCCCCTTTTTTCTTATATTATGTGTTAAGCAAAATATGCATTTTGCCTATTACTTTAAAACTACTTGAGATATTGCCTTGAAACTTGAAATATATTTTCACCCTCAAATTCTACATCACAACCAACAAGACCCATAACACTGCTTCCAATATTTTTCAAATTATGCCCCCTTTTCACTTAAATTTTGTGTTGAGCAAAATAAACACTTGGCCCTTAACTTTAAAACTACTTGAGCTATCACCTTGAAACCTGGAAAATATATTCACCATCAAAATCTAGGTCATTATCAACAACACCCATAACTCTGCTACCAATATTTTTCAAGCTATGCCCCTTTTTCGCTTTTTTCTTATATTTTGTGTTAAGCAAAATATGCATTTTGCCCATTACTTTACAACTACTTGAGATATTGCCTTGAAACTTGAAGTATGTATTCACCATCAAAATCTACATCATACCCAATGACACCCATAATCCTGCTTCCAATATTTTTCAACTTTTGCCCCTTTTTTCACTTAAATTTTGCATTAAGCATATATTACTAACAAGTTTTCCAACTCTTCAAAAAATATTTCATAGTTATTTCCCTTTTCAATTCACTATTTTGGGTACATTAAGGAATTATTTCAATTTCCTCCCTTACCACTTACTTCTTAACATTATTCCTGTTTGCACATAAATGTTTGGCTATATTTGTTTTGTTCTTTTAATCAATTAATTTACTTTTTTAAATGAGTTGAATAGTCGAGCACGCTGTCTCCTCTGACAGCTCTTGTATTGTATGTCCTTGCAAGGGTATCGTTTCTTTTGGACACTTGTATAGTTATTCCCCTTTTCAGTTAAATATTTATGTATTTGTGGTACATTAAGGGTAGATCAGTTTTCTCTTCATTGACTTGTTTTATTGTTTTATCTTGCCCCTATCCCCTTCAACCCAACCTGTCCTCACAAAAAGTAATCTCCTCTCCATCCCCACCTTCAATATTGAATGTTATAGTGGAAGTATATGACTAGTTTCAACTGAATAAAGCCTTGGTTGTGTAACCAGTCTGAATTGTATGTAACTTTCCTGCTGTTTGAAAACTTCCTTTTGAAACAATGCAAGCTCTTTTGTAGTAAGTTGTAAGAAAATAAAATAAAATCTACAACCTTATACAGTAACTGATAACTATGGAATGGAAACCAAGTAAATAAAAAATTAAAGCACTTGAAAAGGTTCTATGCAAGAAAATAAGGAAATGAACGATGATTCATTTTTGTCATTAGACTGAACTCATAAAATGTGCAACCGTGTTGGTCAAGGTAAATTACTTATTTATGTCAGTTGTATTCTGTCCTTTAATATTTTTGTGTTTTCATGAGAAAATTACTAGTTTTTAAGTAAAGCAGGCAAATATATACTATTAAAAGGTTATGATTAACATTATTAAACAGAGAGCACGAAATGTGTTTTTAACTCATTCATTTTATAATGTTGTTATAGAGCTTTAATCCATGTCATAAATTTTGATTTCGCCGCGCCTGTTTCTTGTTGACATATAAAATTCCCATTCCCTCTGCTGAAAGTCGCATTCCCGGACGTCGGGTTTATGGCTGATCTAAACAATCGCTTTCCCGGACGTCGGGTTTATGGCTGATCTAAACAATCGCTTTCCCGGCCGTCCGGTTTATGGCTGATCTAAACAATCGCTTTCCCGGACGTCGGGTTTATGGCTGATCTAAACAATCGCTTTCCCGGATGTTGGCTTTATGGCTGATCTAAACAATCACTTTACCGGACGTCGGGTTTATGGCTGATCTAAACAATCGCTTTCCCGGGTGTCGGGTTTATGGCTGATCTAAACAATTGCTTTCCCGGACGTCGCGTTTAGGCTGATCTAAACAATCACTTGTGATCAAGGTCAATGTCACTGTTGCTAAAATAGAAATTCAGTTTCAGCTTAACTTGAATTGCTTTGGTCTATTTACGCCAAACTTGGTGTGTCGGTATCTTATATTAAGATTCTGCTTGGGATAGCTACCCAGGCATCTGCGATTATTGTCAAGGTCACTGTTTCTAAAAATAGAAATTCCATTTTCGTGTTATTACTTGAGTTTGCTTTGACGTATTGAGACCAAACTTAGTGTGTGGTTTGCTTATAACAAGACGCTACACAGGATTGATACTCGGGGTTCTGACTAAGGTCATGGTCACTGTTGCTTAAAATAAAAATTAAGTGTCCGCGCAATAACGTTTGTTAGCTGTGACATATTAACAACTGACTTAGTGTTTGGGTATAGTTTATATCAAGATGCAACATTGGATTGCTACCTAGATGTCTAAGATCAAGGTAAATGTCACTTTCCTAAAGATAGAAACTTAGTTTCTGCGTAATAACTTGAGATTGCTTTGACCTATTGACATAAAACTTGGTGTGGGGTTGCTCATATCATGATGTAACTCTGGATAATACTCAGATGTCAATACTCAGTCGATGAAAACCTGGTTTCGTCGCATTGCGGCGCTTTTTGTTTATATTCTTTTACTACTAAGCTTGCCTAAATTGCGATTCAATCTTTTGTAACTCAACATGTTGGTTTACTTTACAACCCTCTTCCACGTTGACATCTCGTTTATTTTCAAAAGAAAGTTAAAATTTTATTCGAATGTTCGTGAACTAACTGAGATCAAGAAAGCAAGCATGCCCGCCGAAAAATCAGGGAAAAACATAGCAACACTTTGCCCTTCCGTCCGTTATGCGCATAATTATGATCAACACATTCTGTTGCGATGATTTTTGACGAAAGTATGGTCCTTGTATTTTCTTATAGTATGACATAAGACCATTCTTGTACGGACTATTTCTCAGCAGTAAAATCTGGGTCCAAGATAACAAACCTGAGATTGGAGACTTGTCGCAAATCTCAAACATTTGATTGGCTGAAAAGAAGATGAGTCACTATTTCAGCCAATTTGAGGCTTGAGATTTGACATATCTCCAGTTTTATTTTATGATCTTGGCCAGTATTTTTCCTATATTTCGTGTTTGAAAGTTTATCCAAGTTTTTGACATTTGCTCAACAGTAGCCAAAATGTAGCTCATCACTGTTGTTCACCCGAAACATTAAAAAATCCCTAATACAATGTTATAATTTACATACATTTGACATAGACCTAAGAGTAATATAAACAACCTCAATCAGCAATTAATCATTGATACAGTGTTATAATTTACATACACTTGACATAGTCGTTAGAGTAATATAGTCAATATTAATTATAACTAATAGAACACTACTGTACTATAAATTATTCTAAATACATACATTGTAAATGCAGCACATGCACTATTTGTAGCGTTATGAAGTGGCCATTCCTTAATTCTGACCGGCTGAACCGAACAATTTTGCTTATGTCAATATAAACGACTCGCGTTCTAGTTTTGGTTCTCATATTAACCTTATATAAGATTGGGCTAGGGAGAAATGTGGCCTATCTAGTGGTGGATATATTGATGTACAAGGCATACAAAGGTACTTAATGATTTAGTTCTTAATATTTAACTATTATAACTTTAAAAAATAGCAATATTCGTGATAAACCTCGACAAGAAAACATGACTACTTATATTCACACATTAAGCAGAGCACAAGAAAAACACTCTCGCAAGTACGGAATTCCGTTAGCGCCATCGCCTATTAATGAACTAGTCCGAAACGCGAAAACACGAAACCAGCGTACTTTCGTGTTTTCGTCATCGTACTTTCGCGTTTTCGTCATCGTACTTTCGCGTTTTCGTCATCGTACTTTCGCGTTTTCGTCATCGTACTTCGCGTTTTCGTCATCGTACTTTCGCGTTTTCGTCATCGTACTTTCGCGTTTTCGTCATCGTACTTTCGCGTTTTCGTCATCGTACTTCGCGTTTTCGTCATCGTACTTTCGTGTTTTCGCGTTTCGGACTATTTCATTAATAAGCGATGGCCCTAACGGAATTCCGTACACAAGAAAACATGTTTAATAATTTGTTAAATAATCTCCGTTTGTGCAGAGTTCGCAGAGTGTTTTTATGTAGAAAATACGATTTGCTTTTGTCAGTGTGTTTTAAACTTTTATATTTGTTCTGGTCGTATCGTCTTCTCACGCAGAATGATCGTCACTTTCCGTCGCTGTCATGCGACATAGTCGTCGCGCTCCGTCGCGCTCACGCGAAATCATCTTCGCGGTCCGCTACACACTCGCGGCATGATAGCTGCACACCGCACACCATCGTAGACTGGTACACAGTCGTCTTGTAATTAAAAGCAGGACCTACGGTACCACGCACGGGTCACAATTCGCAGTTCTATCACAGTCGGCGAGAATACATCGTCAAACTTCGCATCTCAGTTATCTCTTGATATTTTAACGATTTTTAAATTCTCGTTTATCGTATCTCAGTTACGCGAGCAAGATTAACCCACAGCTTTCTCACGTGTACATTCTATCAGAACCTAATCTTGTCCCACAAAGATAAATTCTACGGGACTTTTGACAATAATTTGCTCTTCATAAAGTAATCCGACTTTGAGAGTTTAATTTGTAATCATTAATGTGAGTATGAAATATTTAATATTCCCATTGCGTTTGTTTAATTTTTAATGAGTTTTGTGGTTGAATTCGTGATTATATAAGCGTTTTAATTGAACAGTGACGGTTGTTTTGAATGTTTTATTCTTTTGCTCTATTGATGTTATTGGTTTGTTTTATCATTTTCCTTGGATGGGATAGCCAAAATATACTTTTAAGATAAAATACGAGTATAAAAATCGGTTGCATGTGGGAGAAACAGTATTGTATACTAACTATAGCATACAGAAGAGCATAAAAGGTTGTAAACATGGTGTCATACAAATCTGATGCCAATTTTCTCTCTCTGTCTTTACAGAAGCTGTAAGAATGACGTCAGAAAAGAAAGTAGAGTACAATTTCCTAGGCAAGTCTGGACTCAAAGTATCGAACATATGTCTCGGTACTATGACGATGGGGGTCTACAGTGATGGACCAATGGGCGTGGTAGGATTTCTTTCCCATTCTTAACATCTATATCGAGTCATGTCTCTCTGGCTAAAACAACAAGACAGGTCAATAACTACATTCATTTGGATGTTTTGTCATGTTTACGGATAAAATATTTCTGACGTAAGTATTCAAGTGGAACCTGCTACTCATGAGAATTCTACGGACACAACCGTCAAGACGTCAGTTAAATTCTTGGTTACTTTATTGCTCTTATATTTTACTGCTTGTAGTAATATGTCCATGTTTTTGATAAGGTCCGATTCATATAAAACATAAGACTGGCATTAACTCGAATAAAATTTAAAAATACACAAGCAAAGGTCAGTTCATTCATGTCAGAAACTACCTCTAAGCATAACGAAAATGTCGACATTTCAGGCAGTTTCATTCAATATACACAAAGGAAAATATAACATGTCGCTTATGTGTCTAATTGTTCAAGGTAGTCCCTCTGGTCCTTTTTGTCGTGCGGGGAATTCTCCCACAAACAAAAATTATTAATCGACTTTATCGTAATTATTTATTATATTATTTTATCCTCTACATTGCCATCATCATCATCATCATCATCATCATCATCATCATCATCATCATCATCATCTCAAACTCACGATCGCCTTTTAAACAATAAGTGGCAACCAGTAGGTATGGTTCTCATCTTTTTCCGCGCGCGGATCTACTGTGCCGTCGGACGCTTCTCACCGTCCGTGCGGGGTTCCACTGTGCCTTTCTATCTGTACTTCGGTCGCTTTGCACCGTCCGTGTGCGATTCTATTGTGCCGATCCTTCTGTAATTCGGTCGCTTCGCACCGTCAGTGCGCGGTTCCACTGTGTCATTCTTTCTGTTATTCGGTCGCTTTGCACAGTCCGTGCGCGGTGCTACTGCGCCACTCCTCTGTACTTCAATCGCTTTGCAGCGTTCGTGCTCGGTTCTACTGTGCCATTCTTTCTGTACTTCCGTCGCTTTGCACCGTCCGTGCAGGGTTCTACTGTGTCATTCTCTTTACTTCCGTCGATTCTAAGGCCGCTATTCCATACCTCCGTGTACGTGTCCGTTTCGCGTCCGTGTCCGCGACGTGGAACGGACACGGAGGTATGGAATAAACCCAACGTTATCTTTGGTGAGTGAAAAATCGCGGACACGGACGCGGAACGGACACGGAGGTATGGAATATACCCAACGATATCTTTGGTGAGTGAAAAAACGCGGACACGGACGCGGACACGGATCACGCATCACGGAACCATGGAATAGCGGCCTAACCGTCCGTGCGCGGTTCTACTGCGCAACTCCCCTGTACTTCAATCGCTTTGCACCGTCCGTGCTCGATTTTACTGTGACATTCCTTCTGAACTTCGATCGCTTTGCACCGTCCGTGCTCGGTTCTACTGGGCCATTCCTCTGTACTTTGGTCGCTTTGCACCGTCCACGCTCGGTTCTACTGTGACATTCCTTCTGAACTTTGATCGCTTTGCACCGTCCTTGCGCATTATCTCATTGCACTCATTAGTTCTTAAACTGATCGGAAATCAGATAGAAAATCAAACTTAAAATAAAATCGATTTTAAGTTTTGTATACTAGTAATAACTGATATGTTAACGTACACTTATTACTGACTAGTATAAGATTATCTGTAGCATACCATACCGGCGTTGCGCTGTAGATTGATGTATAGGGCGTACAGAGGTTTGTTTTTAATATTTATTTCTATTTAATTTTATCGATGAGAAAAACAATCTGAAAAAAATAAATATCTTTTATTAAAACTGCAAAAATCCACAGTAAGCGTGAAAATCAGTCTACACGCAATGGTGGCAGCCGCACACCAGAGAACTGTATGCGGGGGGTGGGGGGTCAAGAATTGGCTTTTTTAACAGAACGGACAATGCTTAAAAAGTCAATTTGCACGTACTGACTGTCGGGTTAGATTTTACGATCAAATTTGTATAAATTTAGAAATCGATTTGACCAAATAAAATTTTATTCAGTACCGCAGTTAAAATTTGCTAATGCCTCCATCCGATTGCCTTGTTTAAACTGAAACAATTTTGAGACCGATTTCACGTTCTTTTTTCGGTTTCGATCTCAAAGGCGTGCTTATTGTTTGATTTTCCTCTCAAAGTGACGTTTTGCTTTCATAATTCGTTAGATATCGTTGTATATTGCTTGTGGAAACACTAAGCGTAGAATACATTGTTTTCTTGAAATTAAAACATTAACAACAGTTAATCGAATTTAGAAATGGTAACCGCGCTCTCTTTTTTAACATATTAATATCATATGAATATGTATGCACAGCACGATCGTGTAACACTACGCCCGTGTGCAGTGTACTAGAAAATTACCCTCGTTCTATATTCCTGCCGGTAGTTGGACATACTTATCTGCAGCGTTTATTGTAAGTCTTTTTCTTTTTCTGTTTGCATTTATCATATATGAAGGCAGCATTAACTAATTTAGAGTAATCTTAACATGTTACGAACAGGTGAATATTTTCAGTGTCATCGATCTGTGCCTCTAAAACCCAAATGTTTAATACATGTATCTCTATATATGTTGATTATCATTCATTGATTAAGGGCTTACCACACTCCTCCAAATCCTGTTCACCGATAAATGTTATTAATGTATCTTTATTGTGCAGTTGGTAAGACACGTTAGAAACAGTAGAGAATAGCGAGATCTAAAAATTCCATCAACTTCTATTTACATAAATTCACAAAAACTAAAGAACACAAAACATCATTTTAAATGCCCACACGAGTATTGTGATACTGACAACAATTTATTGTGTCCTCGTGACTTACATATGTAAACTTTACGAGATATTAGTACAAGTGTGTTTGGCCTTCAATTAAACGGATGACAATCACTGTTTTCTCTTTTAGTAGTTGAAAGTTTTTTTTACAAAGTACACAACATTTTCTTGTCAGTATCATTGCGCTCACGTGGGAATTTAAAATTATATTTTGTATCGCTTAGTTTTTGTAAATTTATGTAAATAGAATTTCAAGGATTTTTTTGGGTCTAGCTTTGTTTCTTTACTTTTCTAACGTGTCTTACTGTAAGCAAAATAAAGATACATTAGTAACATTCATTTTTGCAAAGTTTCATTGAACGGCATTTTGCCATTATTCAGATTTTGATAATTTTCTTTTTATCGATTAACAGGATTGGGAGGAGTGTGGTAAGCCCTTAACGTGTGATCACAAGAAATATTTTAGACGTTTTAATCACAAAATAAGGATGCTAGAACTGAAAACAGCTATTTTAGTACTTTTGTAAAATATGAAATTCTCTCTTCCTTGATCGGTCTACCTATCGGGTTATCATAACCCGTTTCCTGCAAACATGCTAGGCATAAAACATAAAATGAAATTACAAAAAATAAAAAAAGCAATTAAAATGCATTTGTTTGTGTTGTAGACGCACTGACAGCAAAAATGTCCGGCGACCTGAAAGTCGAGTATAATTTTCTTGGCAAGTGCGGTCTTAAGGTCTCGAACATCTGTCTGGGTGCCATGACCTTCGGCACCACTAGCGAGGGACCAATGGGCGTGGTACGCATAGGTTTAAATTTACCTTTAAAGCATTGGTTAGTTTTTGACCAAGCTTTACGAGTATGTCTCTTCTTTAACTACATGAATGGCAGAACTTTCTCGTTTGACATTGTCACATAACGCTTGCGGCCGTTTGTAAAGTTAATCATAAAAGAACGTTGACATCATAAAGACGATCGTCATCGATTTCGTCTGTGACGTAGTCGTGATCATGATAATGATTATGATGATAATCATCATCGTCGTCGTCGTTGTCGTGATCATCATCATCATCATAATCATCATCGTCGTCGTCATCGTCGTCATCATCATCATCGTAATAATCATCATCGTCATGTTCATCATTGTCGCCGTTCACATCAATCAAGATTTTACTTGATTCATTGTTAATAATAGTTTGATTAATTTAAGTATATTTTAACTATATGTGAATGTAAAATGAGTTATTTAGTATTTCTTACTGAAGTTGAGATATGTTTTGTTAGTTTTTCAGCAATCCCAAACAAACTAACGAGGCGGACTCTCACAAGATCTTGGACCGCTATGTGGAGCTTGGCGGAAACTTTATTGACACTGCCGACATATATTCCTGCGGCTTGTCGGAGAAAATCATCGGTACTTGGCTTAAAAAGTAAGTTCATGTATAATATCAGCTTTGCCTAGCTAGCTTAAACAGAAAGTCCACGTCTGATTACAGGCAGATTCAGAACAACGTTAGGCATGCGTTGTGCCTAGGGATAAATATTGGCTCTGCCTCAAGAAAGAAATGACATTCGTTTTGTAAAAGGAACTATATCTTGTTGAATGTATTTTTAATTACCTTTTAATGATCATCTTTCTACTAGTGTAAATGTAAATCATAAAAGTCCGAGTAACTTCACCTTCGCAATTCAGGGTCGCAAGTGCGATGGGCACAATATTGGTTGGGAGAAATCACATAAACGGATTCGTATTTTGAATTTGCAAAATTCAAATTGCAGGATCTCAATTTTCTTTTGAATACGGTTGTTATGACCAGCCGTACTCCCTGTTGTTCCCCGCCTACTCGGGAACCAGTATGACGACAAATCGGTTTAAACTATCCTAAGTCGTAAAATTATTGCTACCGCAAATCTAAGTCATTAAAATGTGTTTTTATTTTAAAGACAGAACCGGGAGGATATCGTGATTGCCACCAAATGTAGATTTCCTTTAGATGTCACGAAGACGAATGGAATGGGCCTAAGCAGACGACATATTATGAAGAGCTGTGACGACAGTCTGAAACGCTTGCAGACGGATTATATTGATCTTTATCAGGTACACAGGTTTATCATGTTAGATCAGCCGGTATATGTTCGAGGATGTTGGTTCGGTCCCCAAACAAAAATGCATTCTTGTATGCTTAACTTCAACCTGATCCTATTGAAAGAACAGTATTTAAATAGGCATATATTAGTATTACAATCGAATTACCTTATATTACGCCCAATTACAGAAACGAATCGCATCACTTCTAGGATTTTAATTACATATACTATCGCAAGGCCAACCTATCAATGCGTTGGCTCAAAAATCTGAAATTCACACTGTTATACAGTCTTTGAAAACAGCACCGTCTCTCGGTAAGCTTATTTTTTGTTCTTTTTAGTTTGCTTCGCAGTGTTGTCCATTTGTCGCACCTGCCTAGGTTCGTTCCTCTGTCTTAATGCGCCCCTATCCAGATCCGTTCCCTTCTGAAATGTTGATATAACAATGTTGCAGGCTCATATGTGGGACAATGGTACACCAATAGAAGAGACGCTGCGAGCATTTGACGATCTGGTCAAGTGTGGAAAGATTCGTTACTATGGTTTCAGTAACGTGTGTGGCTGGCAGCTACAGAAAATTGTCGAGACTGCAAAACAACTAAATCTTAACCCATGTGTCAGCTTGCAGGTAAGTAAAATAATTCAAAGTAACAGCAAAGGATAACATCGTTATACATTGTGTCAACTTACGTTGTGATTTGAAATTTAATTAAGTTTGCTCATTTGTCTTACAATTCAAACGTGAATAAACTTAATACAAGTGTACATAAAACCAGTTAAATAAAACTGTCAGTTAAATGTTGGTCGGTTTCACCCGCAATTTGACTCAAGGCACAACATGGAAATACAGAACGCACAGTCCCTTTTTACAGAACACAGATTATTGCACAAATTAGAACAGTATGTCGGACATAATCAGACCACTTTTTCCAAGACACAAATAAAATCTTAAACTAGGATAAAAACCAGGATATTTTAGTGTAGTTACACGATATGACTTCAAGCTGTTTAGTTGGTAATGCATCTGAAAGTGATAAATATAAAGCAACAGAATTCATGTAGGTGTTGGTCGGTTTTGCAAGAAATTTGACTGAAGGCACGACGAGTAATTAAAAGAACATGTATTGTGAAACTCGTCTCTAAAATAAATGTTCAACTGAGTTTGAGGAAGATGTTCGTTTCTCGTGATGGGCTTGTGAAACATATAAGTTTAGCTGCTTGCTACTTTTCTGCTATAAATAAAACAACAATCAGTTTCTGTTAGAATGCTTGGATTTTACGGGACACGATGTGCTGTATGTAGCCCGGGAAGCTGACACCTTGTCCGTAAAATCACCAAATACAGAACGCACAGTCTCTTTTTACAGAACACAGATTATTACACAAATCAGAACAGCATGTGGGACATTATCAGCCCACTTTATCCAAGACACAAATAAAAACTTAATCAAGAATAAAAAATAGGACATTGTGGTTTAAGTTACACGATGGGACTTGAGTCAGTGGTTATATGTCTGATACTAATCCTGAATATGCAGTGGAAACAGAAAATCAAAATGCATACATTCTTCCAAAAGGGGAATCGGCAATAACTTTGTGGAATGTTTTTACTTAAATTTTAGGACTCCTGACCTTTATCAAAAAATAAATATTTCTTCGTAACTTGAGGTTCATCTATGTTAATATAGATTTCATCCCCCACCGTGTTTGTCTTTTTTATTTGTTTTTATTTGTTATTCGGGCGCCTACAATCTGTCTGATAATATGGCACACAATTCGTACGGTGTCAAACGTTCCTTTGTTCATTCACAGAGTTCCAATATGTTCAGTTCATACACATGAGGTTATTTCTCTTTACAGCAACAATATAGTTTACTTAGAAGGGATTCGGAGTGGGAAGCCTTCCAGGTATGCCAGAACGAGGGTATAGCAGTCCTGCCCTGGAGCCCACTTAAGGGGTAAATCATTTATGCATTAGTAATAACTTATCGCCAGCTGTTCATTCTGATTTGACCCTGATGATGCGGGGAAATGAAACTTTTCAGAGAGCATTTCTCTAACAGGACGGTCGATCATTCTACTGAGTACATTGTCACAGACAAGAACATCAACCCTGAGAGAGGGTAAATTTAAGGTTCTTATGTTGTTTGGATGCATCTCTGACAGAATGGCAAACAGTGTAGACCCTAATCAGACAGTGGGTCAACAATAAGTAGACAAGATGCGTCACATTTACTCAATGTTTATCGATTACATGTTTTATTTTCCTGTTTAATACCTACATTGTTGTGTTTGCAGAGGTATGCTGACTGGAAAGTTTAAGCGGGATCAAGCCCCGGACTCTCAGGGTAGCAGGGCTGGCTATATGCACGCTAAGAAACAAGAGGGCAAGACCACAATGAGCAATTGGGACGAATTCGCTAGCGACGAAAAGTACTGGGCACTTGTTGGAGTACTGGAGAAAGTTGCGAAAAAACACGGTAAACTTTGTGTCTCGTTCAAACATTGTACACTTCGCACCAAATTATGTAGGTCTATTTCACAAACATATATCTGATTCCACGTCAAAGCAGTCGTTTGGAGTAATGTACGGTAAAAAAAGTCGCCCCGTGATTTGATAAAATGTTGTTGCTTAGTTTAGAATATTCTCCTTGTGTCGCAGTGATTACAGATTTGCCATTAAGGTTCTAATTTCACTACAGTTGCTGCTCAGTCAGCGGTTTTCTTTAAGCTATAAGGATGAGGTTGGGTGATATCAGGGGATCGGTTCCACTTTATTCCACTTATTTAAATTGAGAATTTACTTTCATTAGATGGTAAGTGCCTCAATTTAACTGACAGAGCACGGCAGAAATGTAAAAAAAATGTTCTTCTTTCAATCTAGATCTGGGTTTTCCTGCTTTACCAAAACTGTGTAGTACGAGTATGTTTCATTTCTATGTAGAATGACGTCGAAAAGTTAGCAGACGACAAAACTTATCGTACATTCCGGTGTTAAAATAATACGATATTCATAAATTGTGTAAAACACAACCTGAGAAAAAAAAGAGATAATTGTTCTTTGCAAATACAGTAACAAGTAAAATGTCACCAAATACACATTTTCACGTGACGTGCATTAAATAATTAATAGGATACACCTGAGCGAAATAAACCCGTAGTAAAAAGCGATATAGAATCTAGAATATATACAAACTTTCGGAATTATTTAATTATGAAATGCAAGAAACAGTATATTTCATCTGAACGATGTTCCGATGGCAAAATCTGACCCAAAAGGTTCTATTATGAATATGGTTCACAAGAATTGATAATGTCATCCCATTTAATAATCTTTGTGTGAACGGAAATCGTGAAGTGTTTAGTTGAACATGTTTACGTCTTAAACGCATTCACTATTAAGGAATAGATCTTTTTGAATCTTCTTACGTCATGTATAATATCCCTTTAGGTAAGTCAGTGCCCCAGGTAGCTCTCCGCTGGTTGATACAGCGTGACGTTGTGTCCTCTGTCATCATTGGCTGTACTTCCATCCAGCAACTGGAGGATAACATGGGAGCTTCCGGTGGCTGGGAACTCTCTGCAGAGGAGGTATATTTGAGCTTCATTCCCTGTCTATATTATCTCACCATGTGTAGATCCCGTTTCACCGTGTTTCTGAACTTATTGTCTCATAAGGATTGGAGCTCGTTTCAACTCGTTTCTTAAATTATTCAGAGGCTTTCCCTTCCTCAAACTATGAATACTGTGAAGTCATTAATTTTCGTGGGGAATCATTTTTCGTGGATTTCGTTGGCAGATCTATATGAGATCAAAACCGCCATGAAATATGATATCAGAAATATATGAGAATATTAAAAAAGAAAACTGAGAAATTAAGAACCCACGAAAAATGCCGTTTAACTACCAACCACTATTTTTTGCGGACGAATATGAATCGATGAACAGTAATTAAATGGCCTTTTCAATTTTCCTATTGTATAGAGTTGTTGTTTTAAATTAGAAATTTATTTTGCCCGATGCAGATAGCGCAGAAATGAAATGCAATTTAGAAATGTTTGTACGCTTTGAAGAAAGAAAATATGCAATGTTACATGTGTAAATGATACAAGCTGTTTTTGCGGATAGCAGCGTTAAAAGAATACAGACGCTTAAAGAATAAACCTATTTTGTACCGGTCAGCTTGATTACATCTGCTAATTCAAATAAAAAAAATTAAGTGAAAATATTCTATTAACTATCCATAGTATAAATGTTGTAAATTGAGTTGAGTTACTTATATGTTGGTGTTCCTAACGATTCATTCATTGTATTAGATTTCGAATGGTATTCTTTATAAAGGGAAGCTTAGTAAAGTCAGTTTTCTTTTCAGATGAAAGAATTGTGCGAAGCAGGTCCCTTGAATAAACCTTACCCGTACGATATGATCTGGGGCATGGCCCAAACCAGTAGAACCAACAAATTCAACCACTCTCTCCTGGTTTAAAAGTCTCTGCAGAATGAAAGACGAAACTAAATATATCATCGTTTGAAATATGCGTTGTTCTGGATTATAATAATGGATGGTTCAGAACCAAGTCAGTGTTGATAAATCAGTATTGGAAACTTGTCGCAGCGTTTCTGTACAGTAGACTGTAGTTTAGTACGTAATTAACACTTTTACCAGCTGTATATTAAGATTTAGTAGAAATTTGACTTCGGCCTATATCTCTAAAACTTACCTTAAATAGTTCTTTAATTGCAATGTTTATCAGTTCTAAATAACATCAATTCTTATAGCGGAAATCTTTCTAAGGACTGTGAAACCAAATTGTTAAATGAAAACGAAATTCCATTCATTGGTTCACTTTATTTCATGAATTCAGTGAAAAATCTCTTTCTGAAAGCTGTAAACAATTGTTTACCATAAACAGAAAACTTTTTTGTTTTAAGTTTTGTATGCAACCTGTTCAATGATATTTTACTGTGACACTTGAATAATTGTAAAGTTTCATTGTATATAACAATATCAGAAGATAATAATGTTATGTGTTATTTTGTGCCCAAGATCATAAAACTAAATCTAGTGATTAGTCTCTAATCTCAAGCATCTGATTGGCTGAAATGGCGACCAGTCGCCATTTCAGCCAATCAGATCCTTGAGATTTGAGACTGAACTTAAATCTTAGTTTTATGATCTTGGGCCCTGAAGAACATTGAGGCCATCTTTGTTGTGACAATCACGTCTTTGCAGATTAAATAAAAATCACCAATTATTACATGTTGGAACTTTATAGATTTTATTTTATATAAATTTTGTCTAGTTTATATAAGAAAATAAAAGTAAAAAATATTGTCATTATTTGTTTATCGAATTCACTTCGACTGATCTGCGACTTAACTGAGACAGTCACATTATGGGCCCAACGCCATGAGATTGGAGACCGGTCTTAAAGTTTTTCTAGCTACTGATTGGGCCATTTTGAGACTTGTCTCATTTTTAGACAACCAGCTTCTTGAATTCTGAGACTAGTATAAAGTCTTGGGTCATGGCCCAGCACTTGTGCAACGACACGTAAGCCGTACAACTCTGCAGAAGGCAAGAATAGCAATAACAACGATATCGTGATAGTTATAGTAGGTACATTTACGCCAGATTATGTACAAATTTGGACAAAAGGTTCTTGTGTGATAAGACCAGTTATCGATAAACACCTGAAAAAAATCCTATCCACCTTAGCGGTTATTATAAATTTTGCGAACCTCTGTTAATGCTTCCCATAGAGGAAGCGTATAGTCGCCGGTTTGTCCGTCCGTCCATCCTTCCGTCTATGAAAAATATTCATATCAAGAATGACCATATCCAGCAGAGCCTGAAGCATATCTCCAAAACCTTTTTACATTTTTACTTCAAAATTGGAGTTTGAATATAATGCACAAGAAGCATAACACAAGCTTTGTTAGTTATTGAATTATTTCCCTTAGTTCGCATCTATCGAGCATTATTTATACACATTTAAATTATACAACTAATAAACAAAGATCAGTTTGCAAAATTTACATTGGCGTTACATCTTAACAAAGAACTAATCTTTCATCATTGTATTTTATTCACCATCACTATCTAAAATAGAAAAAAATAATACAAAATCAAAATCATATCTTTTATCATACATTTAAGTACAATGTAGTTAAGAAACCACTTTCAATGGAAAGATTTAGATTCAGAAGTGTTTTTGCTTATCTGAATCGTTTGCTTTATTAAGCTAGAGTTCATAATGATACATTATGTTGGCTAAAATGGAAAATTGTTATTTATTTAAGAAATCGTCAGAGTACCTATAGGTTTTGTTAAAGGCTGTTATTACGTCATCTTGAAATTCAGAATGAAAAAGATAGGTGTCTCTTTCGTAGAAGTATTAAAACAGATCATCAACAAGGGCGGTATACAATAAGTACCAAAATGGATGCCTATTACTTATTTCTAAATAGAGGTATCCCATCTAACGTAACAAGAAATGCCAAACTGGTGAGAATTCAGCTGTAATTGAATACACAAACCATTGTCTAATGATAGTGTCTCTAGCTGGAAGCGAACCCGCGCCGTTACGGCGACAGCGCATATCCCTGCAATTCCGGTGACGCAACCAACTGAGCTAGCCGGGACAACCCCCAAAAAGGTTGATCGCATAGCACTAATATACCTTACCATCTCTGCATGACATCGGTATCGGGTTATTTTACTGATAACAGTTCTGACTATATGACCACATGTATGGGAATACTTTTTACGGTCACCACACTGCACAAATAGCGCTACTGTGAATTTCAAATGATAGCCGGGACAACCCCTTAAAAGTTTGATCGGATAGACCTGATTTACGTAACCATCACTGCATGACATCGGTAACGGGTTATTTTACTGATAACAGTACTGACTCTTTGTACATGGAGACTTTTTACGGCCGCCACACTGCACAAATAGCGCTGCTGTGAATTTCAAATGAAAGTGCATCCAGCTGGGAGCGAACAAGCACCGTCACGGCGACAGCGCATAGCCCTGCAATTCCGGCGACGTAACCAACTGAGCTAGCTGATATTCAATCAGGTTTTTGTATTGAAGGTGACATTGTCTACGATCTACTGACTTCGAAATCACTAGGGGTTTTCGATATGTGATGTTAAACCTCCATTAAAAATAATGTGGACAAAAGGTGAATTGGTTTGTAGTTATTGGTCGGAGAAAGTTTTGTGGCTTCTGACCTGTTGACCTCAAAATGAATAGAGGTCAACTACATGAAATGATAAACCTCCGTACAAAATGTGAGGACCGTAGATGAAATTGTGGCGTTGTTTTTGTCAAAAATGTTTTCGTGTTAAAGGTCCCCCCCCCCCCCCCCCCCCAAAGGTTGATCGGATAACCCAGATACGCTGCATGACATCGGTAACGGATTATTTTACTGATAACAATACTGACTAAATGTATGGGGAGACTTTTTACGGCCGTTACACTTAACAAATAGCGCTATTGTGAATTTCATTATTATATTATATTGTCTCTGCTGGGGAGTGAACCTGTACCGTCACGGCGACAGCGCCTACCCAAGCCAGAGTAGAAATTGCTTTGAATTCTAGAAATGTATTTAGAAATAATTTAAGACGAATTGAGAAAATGCGATTATTTAAATATCCCAAAAAGTCACATCTGCTGTTGATTATCACGGCCTATGGAAACATAACAGTTTCTCTTTCTTCTAGCTCAGGTGTCACCATCCAACGTTTACAAAACTGCCTGTCTAAAACATTCACTCCATTTTTTCTTCCTCCCTTTCTTATTTGCTAGAACCTTCAATTTGCAGCCTACGTCTCTCATTTATAAATTTTAACTATTTGCCACCTTCATGCACCCTCTTAAAGTCCTTAATACACTCTCTTTAAAAGTTTCATTCTTCCACTTCTCATTGCCTCCTGCTATACTGGGTATATGCGTTGTATAGGGGGCCTATCGTCTATACCGTCATAATTAAGTGAATACAAATGATTCGTTTTTAAAATATTGACGCATTTGCAATGAACGAAAATATTTGCGCACCAATACAAAGTCCTTTAATCACCGGTTACCAGTTTATCTTTAAAGTACGGAACTTATTCTAAAACTTCATAAATCTCTCGGGATCGGGCGTACACACAGCGTTCTTACAGTATGTAAGTTGTGGTGCGTTAAAAACAAACTCTATCCGATACAAAGTCACAAACTGCAGTGTAATTATTAAAGCGGAAGGAATACTATTACAAGTTGACTAAAATCGCATAAACGGGGTAACAGGTTGTATCAAGTTCCATGAGAGTTTAGATTTATGTACAGGGCTTATAAAGGTTTGTGAGTTTTAATACACTTTTTTTTCATCGCATTTTAAGTTTGAAAAATGTACAAAAAGACTTCTTACTCGATTACTTAACTATCAGTGTGTTGTAGGGCCTAAAATATTTTTTGTTATAAATAATTGTGCATTTGTAAGATTTAAGAATAATATTTAATGAATGTAGATTATCTGAAGCAGTAAGTTAGCATTTCTGTAGTTTGTAAGCGAACTACATGAATACAGAGGCGCTCTGTACAGGGCTTTAGACATGTTAATCATTTTATTCAGAATTATTTAAAAGATACATGTTCCCAATATTGCCGGAATTTTGATTTATAGGTCTCTGAATGCAATCAAAATAATCGATCTTAAGAGATATCATTTATTTTAGACACTACCACCGCACGTGTAGCCATTTTATATATTGCAATTAACACGGGTACAGTCTATCGCTGCGACTAGTGCGACCACTGTACCTTATCTGATACTTTTATAAATAAATGTTCTACAAGGTGTTTTTTTTAATAATGTTCTAAATTTTGACCAGAAGTCCTACATTCGTAGCATACGCCAAGGGTAAGTAAAGTGTGTTTATTATAATTTTCGAAAAATATTTGATTTAGCATAAAACTATTAATATAACTATTTGTGTTTACTGTTCGAACTTTTCTTAGCGTAGGTAAATTTAACATACTCGTATATTAATAAAATTGGTTCGTGCAAAGTTTTATTGAACTGCATTTTGCCGTTTGAGATATTTTTTATCAATTACACTGCTTTGGCAAATATTATAGCACCTTAAGGTAATTCCTTATTGTGCACCATACAGTTTTGATGTTGATGATGATGCAAAAATAAAATTATCCATTAACAATTTTCAAAAATACTGATATTATATTGTTATAAACAAATAAATAATGATAATAACAGGAGACACCTGTTGAAAAAAATGTTAGAAAAGTAATAAAATAACTTGAAAATATTGCTCTTATACTGTATAAATTAAAATCCAAACACATCATCCATTGTCCCATGTGGTCATTCACATGCAAAATATGCCCACCTATGTACCTATCGGACAATTTAATCTCTACATGTATAACATGTAAATCTTGTGTGATGGTTAGGCCTATTGTGCAGTGTTTTGAACTTCATTATAGTCAAGGTTTAAAAAGTTATTTAGAAAAATAAAACTGGTTGGCCCTAGAGGGAACATTGAACTGGATATTGTACTTAATTATTTTTTTATTCATTTGAGTGAAAAATGCTTTATTTTGACACCCAGATTCGATAACATAGCAGGCACCACATTTTATTACTTTTCTAACAAAATTCTTTTTTTCAACGATTGTCTCCTGTTATTATCAATATTTCATCTGTTTATGGCAATATAATAACAGTATTTTTTTTTAAATTGTAAAAAAACACGATAATTTTATTTTCGCATCTCATCATCATCAGAACTGTATGGTGCACAATAAGAATTACCTTAAATGACATTAATATATCAAATTTTAGCATCGCTAACTGTCAGAATGTCTGCAGACACCAAGGTTGAGTATCAGTTCCTTGGAAAATCTGGGCTCAAGGTGACAAACATTTGCTTAGGGGCCATGACTTTCGGTTCTTCCAGTGACGGGCCGTTTGCGGAGGTACTTTTTGTTTTTATTTTGTATTATATCGATCCATATTGGTCTTTTTTCATACAACATTTTAGCTTCCTATCAAATGGAAAATAGCGGCTTGTTAAGGTAGTTCTGATTTGCAACTTGTATTGTTTTGAAAATTATGAGGTGTCAAAATGAAATTACGATTTTTCTTCCTTTTTGAATATTTTAAGCTATTCCAATGTTGCATAAGATTAGAACATCATGTCATTTTCTACAAGCTGGAAGGTAACGCTTTCCTTGGAAAGTGATCACGAATAAGACGCACCATTTTTTACATTTCATCCGGCCTCGATCTTGCAGTTTTATACCAATCCGAAACAACTGTCGGAAGCCGACGCGCACAAAGTGCTGGACCGGTATGTGGAGCTTGGTGGCAACTTTATAGATACTGCCGACATATATGCAACCGGCAAGTCGGAAACCATCATCGGCAACTGGCTGAAGAAGTAAGGATAAACTTTAAGTTTCAATATGAAAAAAATCTCGGAAGTGACAGAACTCTTTTTACAAGAAACATACAGTATTCATTTCTCAGACATGTCAAATAAGAAAAACTTTAAAGATTCATTGATCAAATATTGACTTTTAAGTTGTATCATGACGATAAACTTCCAAGCTTATCGAATTGCGAAATAAAAAAAAAACGCATAACACATTAAACATATTTATGATCTAAAGTTCTTAGTAATTGTCTACTGTAGAAAAAATCGCGAAGATATCATAATTGCGACGAAGTGTAGAATGCCCGTTGGCACTGGTGCTGACTGGATGAAGCCGAACGCCTGTGGGCTCAGCAGACGACATATAGTGAAGAGTTGTGAAGAGAGTCTGAAACGACTTCAAACAGATTACATCGACCTTTACCAGGTACAGTCTTTTACTTAGGAAGTATTTTAATACTGAGCATTACCTTTAATTAAACTATCAATGTAAAATTTGTTTCAACGAAGCTGGGATGAAAGCCTATTAAATTATATTTGAACAGAAATAACCGTTACATTGTGTATAATTTTATAGTTTTGAGATACACTGAAATCATTTACATTCGTGGGGTACTAATATTCGTGGTTTTCATTGGCAAATCGTTCCACGAATTAAAAATAACCCAAGAATAAGGAGTTGAACTTAAAGTTTAGAAAAATGAGATCCAAAATTATAAGAACCCGTGAAAATGGTGTTTACGGAAAACCACGAAAAAATTTGGCCATGCAATAAGTGCATCTACAGTAAATGTTTTACAGAAATTTAATGTAAATATTCTCTTAATAAATAAAGGGGCACATGTGGGACAATGGCACGCCGATTGAAGAGACACTGCGAGCGTTTGACGATCTGGTTAAGAGTGGGAAGATTCGTTACTATGGTTTCAGTAACGTGTGTGGCTGGCAGCTGCAGAAGATCGTAGATACTGCGAGAGAACTGAATCTCAGTCCTTGCGTCAGTCTGCAGGTAGGCTATGTATTCCTTAGTAAAATGGTAATTGATCGCGATTACAAGTAGGAATCCACTGGTATCGTACACAGATAAGCCATCTAAGCTTAAGAAATTATTTGAGTTATGTTCTTAAGAAATGTAAAACTTGGGAAATACCTATTTTGTTTGAACTGACTAAGCGCGAGGATTTTAAAGGGTAAGTTCCCTCAATTTTAATTTGGTAAGTGTAAACATTCACTTTTAATTTGGTAAGTATAAATATTCATTTAATTTTGGTAAGTGTAAACATTCACTTTTAGTTTGGTAAGTGTAAACATTAACTTTTTTATTTTGTAAGTGTAAACATTCATTTTTAGTTTGGTAAGTGTAAACATTAACTTTTAATTTTGTAAGTGTAAACATTCAATTTTTAATTTGGTAAGTGTAAACATTCACTTTTAATTTGGTTTAGTGTAAAACTTCACTTTAAATATGGTAAGTGTTAACATTCACTTTTAATTTGGTAAGTGTAAACATCCACTTTTAATTTGGTTAAGTGTAAACATCCACTTTTAATTTGGTTAAGTGTAAACATCCACTTTTAATTTGGTTAAGTGTAAAGATTCACTTTTAATTTGGTAAGTGTAAAGATTTACTTTTAATTTGGTAAGTGTAAACATTCACTTTTAATTTGGTTAAGTGTAAACATTCACTTTTTATTTGGTTAATTGTAAAACTTCACTTTAAATTTGATAAGTGTAAACATTCACTTTTTATTTGGAAAGTCTAAACATCCATTTTTAATTTGGTAAGTGTAAACATTCACTTTTTATTTGGAAAGTGTAAACATCCACTTTTAATTTGGTAAGTTTCAACATTCACTTTTAATTTAGTTAAGTGTAAAGATTCACTTTTAAACTGGTAAGGGTAAACATTATTTTTTAATTTGGTTAGTGTTAACATTTTCTTCTATTTTGGCAAGTGTAAAACTTCACTTTTAATTTGGTTAGTGTAAACATTCACTTTAAATTTGGTTAGTGTAAAAAATCACTTTTAATTTGGTAACTGTAAACATTCACTTTCAATTTGGTTAGTGTAAACATTCGTCTTTGTAGCAACAATACAGCTTACTGGATAGAGATTCTGAACTGGAAGCATTCATGGTGTGTCAAAATGAGGGCATAGGAGTCCTGCCATGGGGTCCACTAAAAAGGTACAGAAACAAGTTCTTGCTTTTACCTACTAAAAAGCATATAGGGTTTGTTTTTCTTAAATTATAACTACTGTAACAGTAAAACTTCGAAAACTCGAACATTGAAAACTCGAAGACTCGGGAAAATTCGAAGTGGTTTTGCTGGTCCCGGCAATTTTCTTATATATTCTATATAAAAATACCATGGAAAACTCGAACTTCGAGTTACAAGTTGTCACGGGTTATATTGCAAGTTAATTTGTCAATCGACAGCGCCTATCGTGTTTTAATTGATCCGATTAAAAATCGGATTCTGATGAAAGAAAATAATTTTATGATCACTCGGTAGGCGGCTACGTTGAGACGATAATTATGAGAATTTAATTATGATTATTTTTTATCTCAAATAAAAGAATATGAAACGAAGTAACTTGTATCGTTGTATTTTGACGGGACCTAGTAATTTTAAACAAGAGGGCCATGATGGCACTAAATCGCTCACCTGAGTACAAAAGTACTCTCAGTTTTTAATTGAGAATGGAAAGGTTCACAAAGGTGGATGTAAAGTCATTGGTAAAGGGTCTCTACACAATACTCAACACCAAATATCTAAGGTCTAGTCCCATCAGTTTCGGAGAAAAATGATTTTTTTTATGTTTTCCTATATAAATCAAGGTAAACTAAGAGAACCCTGGGGTGTGGCCAATTTTGGCCCAGGGAACATAATTTGAACAAACATGGTAGACATCCACTAGACAATGCTACATACCAAATATCTAAGCTTTAGGAATTGAGGTTTCCAGTAAGAAGAATTTTAAAGATTGCCTTTTTTTTACATATTTAGGGCCCCCAGGGCGGGGCCAATTTTGACCCCGGGGCCAACATTTAAACAATGCTGGTAAAGGGTCTCTTCACAATACTCATCAGGAAATATCTAAGGTCTAGTCGCATTAGTTTCAGAGAAAAATGATTATTTATGTTTTCCTATATAAATCAATGTAAACTAAGAGAACCCTGGGGCGTGGCCAATTTTGGCCCAGGGGGCATAATTTGAACAAACTTGGTAGATATCCACTAGAAAATGCTACATGCCAAATATCTAAGCTTAAGGCATTGAGTTTTCCGGTAAGAAGATTTTTAAAAATTGCCTTTTTTACATATTAAGGGACCCTAGGGTGGCCAATATTGACCCCAGGGCAAAAATTTAAACAATGTTGGTAAAGGGTCTCTTCACAATACTCAACACCAAATATCTAAGGTCTAGTCCTATTAGTTTCGGAGAAAAATGATTTTTCATGTTTTTCTATATAAATCAATATAAACTAAGAGAACCCTGGGGCGTGGCCAATTTTGGCGCAGGGGACAAAATTTGAATAAACTTGGTAGACATCCACTATACAATGCTACATACCAAATATCTAAGCTTTAGGCATTGAGGTTTCCAGTAGGAAGATTTTTAAACTTTTCCTTTTTTACATATTAAGGGCACCAGGACGTGGCCAATTTTGACCCTAGGGCCAGCATTTAAACATGTTGGTAAAGGGTCTCTTCACAATACTCAACACTAAATATCTAAGGTCTAGTCCTATTAGTTTCGGTTTTCACGTTTTTCTTATATAACTATATGTAAACCAAGAGAACCCTAGGGCGTGGCCGATTTTGGCCCAGGGAACATAATTTGAACAAATTTAGTAGACATCCATTAGACAATGCTACTTACCAAATATCTAAGTTGTACGCATTGTGGTTTGTGAGAAGAAGATTTTTAAAGATTTCCTATATAAGTCTATGTAAAATGAAGTGACCCCTGGGGCGGGGCCAATTTTGACCCTAGGGAAATAATTTGAACAATCTTTGTAGAGTTCAACTTAATGCCAAATATCTAAGCTCTAGGCCTTGTGGTTTCAGACAAGAAGATTTTTAAAGTTTTTCCTTTAGGTTGCCATGGCAACCAGAGTTCTGCATGGAATTGATTTCTTTGAACAACTTTGGAAGAGCTTCATGCAAGGAACATCATACATGTTGATTGTGACGACCAGAAAGAGACACAGACAGAAGGACGTCATACGTGTTGCTTGTGGTCACCAGAACGAGACACAGACAGAAAGAAGGACGTCGTACATGTTGCTAGCGACCATCAGAACGAGACAAAGACAGAAGAACGTCAAACACGTTGCATGTGACCATCAGAACGAGACACAGACAGAAGGACGTCATACATGTTGCTATCGACTATCAGAACGACACACAGACAGAATGACGTCATACATGTTGCTTGTGACTATCTGAACGAGAAACAGACAGAAGGACGTCATACATGTTGCTAGCGACTATCAGAACGAGACAGAGACAGAAGGACGTCAAAAAGGTTGCTAGCGACCACCAGAACGAGACACAGACAGAAGGACGTCATACATGTTGCTAGCGACCACCAGAACGAGACGTCAAACATGTTACTTGTGACCTTGAGAACGAGACTCAGACAGAAGGACGTCACACATGTTGCTAGCGACCACCAGAACGAGACACAGACAGAAGAACGTCAAACATGTTACTTGTGACCATCAGAACGAGACACAGACTGAAGGACGTAATACATGTTGCTTACGACCATCAGAACGAGACACAGACAGAATAACGTCATACATGTTGCTAGCGACAATCAGAACGACACACAGACAGAAGGACGTAACACATATTGCTAGTGACCATCAGAACGAGACACAGACAGAATGACGTCATACATTTGCTAGCGACCACTAGAACGAGACACAGACAGAAGGACGTCATTCGTGTTGCTAGCGACTATCAGAACGAGACACAGACAGAATGACGTCATACATGTTGCTGCGACCACCAGAGCGAGACACAGACAGAATAACGTCATACGTGTTGCTATAGATCATCAGAACGAGACATAGACAGAAGAACGTCATACATGTTGCTAGTGACCATCAGAACGAGACACGGACAGAAGAACGTCATACATGATGCAAGCGACCATCAGAACGACACACAGACAGAAGGACGTCATACATGTTGCTAGCGACCATCAGAACGAGACACGGACAGAAGAACGTCATACATGTTGCTAGCGACCATCAGAACGAGACAGACAGAATAACGTCATACATGTTGCTAGCGACTATCAGAACGAGACACAGACAGAAGAACGTCATACATGTTGCTAGCGACCATCAGAACGAGACACAGACAGAAGGTCGTCATACATGTTGCTAGCGACCACCAGAACGAGACACAGACAGAACGACGTCAAACATGTTGCTAGTGACCATCAGAACGAGACACAGACAGAAGAACGTCATACATGTTGCTAGCGACCATCAGAACGGCACACAGACAGAATGACGTTATACATGTTGCTAGCGACCATCAGAACGACACACAGACAGAATGACGTCATACATGTCATACATGTTGCTAGCGACCATCAGAACGACACACAGACAGAATGACGTCATACATGTTGCTAGCGACCATCAGAACGAGACACAGACAGAAGGACGTCATACATGTTGCTAGCGACCATCAGAACGAGACACAGACAGAAGGACGTCATACATGTTGCTAGCGAGACACAGACAGAAGAACGTCATACATGTTGCCAGCGAGACACAGACAGAATGACGTCATTCATGTTGCTAGCGAGACACTTAATTAAGGAATGATTCTTATTTTGGTGCGGTTCATGCAGATTGGACGTGCACGCGAGAGCTGGCAAATCCATAAAGCGCGCTAGCATGAACCGCACCAAAATAAGAATCATTACTTATATTTACATTTTATTCATTTTTTTCTTTAAATAATTTTAAGTCGAACGCTTTCAAAAATTAGTATTAAGTGAAAAGGGGGAGTAATACGTGGGAGTTTTTAATAGTAACAGCCATGACGTTACCTACGTCATTACGGGTCATGCTGTTCATGCAAAATGAACCGATTTTTTTTAAACGAAGAAATTAATAGGAATGTAAATATGACTGAATGACGTCATACATGTTGCTAGCGAGACGCAGACAGAAGAACGTCATACATGTTGCTAGCGACCATCAGAACGAGACACAGACAGAATGACGTCATACATGTTGCTAGCGAGACACAGACAGAATGACGTCATACATGATGCTTAGCGAGACACAGACAGAACGACGTCATACATGATGCTAACGAGACAAAGACAGAATGACGTCATACATGATGCTAGCGAGACACAGACAGAATGACGTCACACATGTTGCTAGCGAGACACAGACAACTACAGAGACAAAACACATTTCAAGCAATTGAAAACTCCCGAGGTCTCAAAATTGTCAACATGTCTCCATACTACCACTTATTTCATAATTTAACCGGTTCAATTCGTATATTTCGCCAACTGGTGTGTACTACCTTAGAGACAGATTGATATGGCAACGTTTTTATCTGAATAAACTGCATGTATTTTACAGTGGTATGTTGACTGGGAAGTTTAAAAAGGGCCAGGCCCCAGATTCTAAGGGAAGCCGGGTCGGCTACCTAAGTTCAACGAAAGCCTCGTTCTGGGATTACTGGGGACAGATGGGATCTGATGAAAACTACTGGAAGCTTATCTCAGTCATTGAGAGGATTGCCAAACAACATGGTAATGCATTCAAACATACAACGTAGATACAGATAACATTGCAGATATGCACTGTAACTGCGGATACACTTCCTCTAGTCCGTAAAACTTCATTAAATAGCGTCAAACCAATGTGTTAGGTCTAACCATGCCTGTTAACAATACTTTACAAAAGTATACCGAGCAAACCTGAAAACATCGGCCCTACACCATTCATGTTATAGGAGTTTCCCTTGTTATGTTGAACGTTTTATTTTGGTTCGGTATATTAAAATAACAAGTTATACATTTGGTAGACAAAAAAGTAGATACTTCTACATACTATTTGTTGTGTGAATTTTAGTTTCTCTAGAAATTTGTGTCTATGACTCATCGGTGTTATATTTCGCAGCTTGTATTTAGCAGGGAAATCAGTCCTAATGCGATTTAAAACAGACAACAACGCATTTGTCGATTTTGATAATTTGTTATTTTCTTCACAACTTTTAGGTAAGTCAGTGCCCCAGGTAGCTCTCCGCTGGTTGATACAGCGTGACGTTGTGTCCTCTGTCATCATTGGCTGTACTTCCATCCAGCAACTGGAGGATAACATGGGAGCTTCCGGTGGCTGGGAACTCTCTGCAGAGGAGGTAGGTTTATGTATAATATCCCTTTAGGTAAGTCAGTGCCCCAGATAGCTCTCCGCTGGTTGATACAGCGTGACGTTGTGTCCTCTGTCATCATTGGCTGTACTTCCATCCAGCAACTGGAGGATAACATTGGGGCTTCCGGTGGCTGGGCGCTCACCGACCAGGACGTAAGTTTGATGCAGCGTTTTGGTGATTACGACTTAGACAATGTCACAAAAAGACGTTGATATTCGAACCAACATGAATATGACAACAAATTATGCGCCAACAGTTCCGAAAAGTCCACCACTCTGTACCATCTCATCAACATTAAGTATCGTAAATAGTGCAGCTGTTAAACGTGAATATAAATGATGATAGCACTGGCTAAAGGATTAACAGTTAGAACTGATCTCAATGACCCTTTCGTGGGATGTGGCTGTTGTCCTTTGGGAGAATACTGTAGATCTAGGTTAGCCTGCGCATCCGTAAAATCTTATCAGGATCTACACTTCTTGCATATAGATTTATGAGATTATTTCTGACCAGGAAACGAGCCATGCAGATCCGGATGAGCAGGCTGATCTGGGTCTTTACCGGTCGAACATGGGATAACAATCTTATCCATGGGGTAAGCAATTAAGTTATACCATGCAGGGGATTGCACTCACACGGCAAAATGTTGACAAAAAGTAAGAGCATAGAACATAGAAGGGTACGGTGAAATGTAATTCGTCGTTATTTAGCAAGCACAAGAAAATAGAGAAACAAAATCGCTCACAAATAATAAAGCCACAAAATTTGATCCAAGCCAGTTTTTGATCGATCGTTTTTTTTCAGATTAGGTTGGATTATTAATATTTTTCCTGCAGATTATTTCGTGTAAAGAAGTTCAAGTCAGCGAAGGGATTGATTTGCTTTTGCATGCAACATTGTTGAGCCGATGGTTGGGTTGGAGTTATTTCACCAAGACACCTTGTACTTGTTTTGTGATACGAGAACCTCTTGGGACAAGTGTGAGGTTGGTGCACCCTTGAACCTGGTTTAAAACCCCAGTGGCAATTTGTTTTGCCACTGACCGTTCCAAGGCGGTATCCCCAAAGGTTCTCTTTTTCGTTGATTGTTTGTGGCGTCCTTTTTGAATTGAAATACTTATAACAAACGTGCTCTCTCTCTCTTCCTCTCTTCTTTTTCGCTGCGTTTGGAGGCTGTGTTTTTTGAGTGTGGCAATTCCTGATGTGCATATATTTCTTTTTTGTTATGATATAACTGTATTAATTGATTACAGATGAAAGAGCTGTGTGAAGCAGCGCCGTTGAACAAGCCCTATCCATATGGTTTCATCTGGGGCTTTGGCCAAATGGGAAGATTCAACAAGTTCAACCGCTCGCTTCAACTAGAGTAATTGCTACAGAAACAGCAATAAAGTAATAAAGAAGATCCCAATATCATGTCAGGCGTGGTTCTTTGGGATATATAATATCCAAATTAGCACGTGACACTGTTATAGAATCATTTGACAAAGTCATAATTAGGCTCAATGTTCATGTTTTAGATGACATTATGAAGCTTCGTTCTGCAGTTCTGTTAGATAGCAATGTACAGAGTAAATCCGAATAATAAACTCTAGTCGTCATATCTTTTTAGCTCACTTGAGCTGGCTCAGGGTGAGCTATTAGGATCGATGAATGTCCATCGGACGTCGTCCGTCGTCCGTCGTCTGTCGTCCGTCGTCCGTCCACACTTAGTTCGTTAACACTCTAGCGGTCACATTTTTGCTCCGATTGTCATGAAACTTGGTCAGGATGTTTGTCTCAATGATTTCTCGGACGAGTTCGAATATGGGTCATCTGGGTCCAAAAACTAGGTCACTGTTACTAAAAATAGAATTTTCTTGTTAACACTCTAGCGGTCACATTTTTGCTCCGATTGTCATGAAACTTGGTCAGGATGTTTGGTCCAATGATTTCTCGGACGAGTTCGAACATGGGTCATCTGGGTCCAAAAACTAGGTCACTGTTACTAAAAATAGAATTTTCTTGTTAACACTCTAGCGGTCACATTTTTGCTCCGATTGTCATGAAACTTGGTCAGGGTATTTGTCCCTATGATTTCTTGGACAAGTTCGAATGTGGGTCATCTGGGTCCAAAAACTAGGTCACTGTTACTAAAAATAGAATTATCTTGTTAACACTCTAGCGGTCACATTTTTGCTCCGATTGTCATGAAACTTGGTCAGGATGTTTGTCGTAATGATTTCTTGGACGAGTTCGAATATGGGTCATCTGGGTCCAAAAACTAGGTCACTGTTACTAAAAATAGAATTATCTTGTTAACACTCTAGCGGTCACATTTTTGCTCCGATCGTCATGAAACTTGGTCAGGATGTTTGTCCCAATGATTTCTCGGACGAGTTCGAATATGGGTCAACTGGGTCCAAAAGCTAGGTCACTGTTACTAAAAATAGAATTTTCTTGTTAACACTCTAGCGGTCACATTTTTACTCCGATTGTCATGAAACTTGGTCAGGATGTTTGTCCCAATGCTTTCTCGGATGAGTTCGAAAATGGGTAATTTGGGTCCAAAAACTAGGTCACTGTTACTAAAAATAGAATTTTCTTGTTAACCCTCTAGCAGTCACATTTTTGCTCTGATTGTCATGAAACTTGGTCAGGATGTTTGTCCCAATGATTTCTCGGACGAGTTCGAATATGGTTCATCTGGGTCCAAAAACAAGGTCACTGTTACTAAAAATAGAATTTTCTTGTTAACACTCTAGCAGTCACATTTTTTCTCCGATTGTCATGAAACTTGGTCAGGATGTTTGTCCCAATGATTTCTCGGACAAGTTCGAGTATGGATCATCTGGGTCTAAAAACTAAGTCACTGTTACTAAAAATAGAATTTTCTTGTTAACACTCTAGCGATCACATTTTTGCTCCGATTGTCATGAAACTTGGTCGGGATGTTTTATCCCAATGATTTCTTGGACGAGTTCGAATATGGGTCCAAAAACTAGGTCACTGTTACTAAAAATAGAATTTTCTTGTTAATACTCTTGTGGTCACATTTTTGCCTCGAATGTCATGAAACATGGTCAGGATGTTTGTCCCAATGATTTCTTGGACGAGTTCGAATATGGGTCATCTGGGTCCAAAAACTAGGTCACTGTTACTAAAAATAGAATTTTCTTGTTAACACTCTAGCAGTCACATTTTTGCTCCGATTGTCATGAAACTTGGTCAGGATGTTTGTTCGAATGATTTCTCGGATGAGTTCGAATATGGGTCATCTGGGTCTTGGTCACTGTTACTAAAATAGCTTTGTTGTACTCAGGTGAGCGATAAAGGGCCATCATGGCCCTCTTGTTTTTTTGACAATCCTACAATGTTGCATTGTCTACATTCAGAGAATTTTAGTACAGACCTAGTAGATCTGTTCTACAAATTGTATGTTTCGAGCTTCCTGTCATCGTACAAAAAACCACGCTATTAGAAAAACACGGTGTATTTGGTGGTATTTACTGACATTTTAGTTGTTGATAATTTTGGTAGGAACTATAATTTTCTCTCGTTTTCCCGATAATTTGTGGTGATAATGTTACATATTTTTTCCACAATGATAGAACGTCAATATATCAGGTACGTAAGTTGTTATTAATGTAGCTGCTTTGAACTTTAAATATGGTCTTTTACATTGATTAACAAAATGTTTATTACATAAAAACAATCCCGGTGTCCTATTGATTTTTACAAGGACTTTGGTTTTAAAATATCGATTGTCTAGTGGGTAAGTTATAGTTATAATTGTTTTGCGGAGGGTAATTTGAATTAAAGTTATGAGTACGTATGTTTGAATTAGCACGATTTTAGATCGTACACTCAGAATAAAAAAAACAAAACAAAGACGTTAACAAGCATTCTACCATGCGATCAAAGACTGACACGATTTCTTTGCTAAGACCAGAAGCTTATTGTGGAAACCTAGTTCTCTTGTGAAATGCGTTTGGTTGTGTGCTCGTGGATGCTCATTCAAGTATACCCTTTATATACATTAAACATTTAAAGCTGGTTAACGCCATGTCACTTGACAATTCTATTCGAAACTTTGCCTATTTATGTTTTAGACCCGTGCTTTGACATAATATAATAGAATGAGTAGGGAGAAACTTTTTGCCGATAAAATAATATTATTTGCACTGCAAATTTACGGGTGCATACTTGTGGCCATGTAATGATACACCATTGGTTAGGAAGGACAATACATGAAAAGTTAGAGACTAAGTGTCGTAAAAAAATCAAACCATTTTCAGACACTTTTTGCATGATTACAGGAATTAAAAATAATAGTTCTATATGATTTAATTTAATTATTTAAATGAGGAAAATATGGCAATAGTTATTTCGTAATTTCAAGATGGTTTTAAAATTGTCTTGATACACGTCAACATTTTACTGGGTCGCTTCTTTTGCGATACTTAGTCGCCCTACTGGCGAACGATTTATGTGCAAAGTATTTCCCGGACTAAGTCAATAGTTCTACCAATCAGAACGCTTCGAACAAAAGCGTCGGGGATTTCCGGAAGTCGCACTGGGGAGAAGAATCTATGAAAAAATAACCTGCATTTCGGAGGACGTTTTCTGTTGAATATTACACGCATTTCGAGTTTTTGGTGAGACTTTTTGACATTTACTGTTAGATCAGACCCTGTTGCGTTGAACCAAACAGCTGTCAGGCTGGAACCCTCCGTAATGTAAAAAAAAGAGCCTCTAGAACGGGGGTAGGGTCTGGAGCCGTTCCTGACCATTATTCAATTATACACATAGAAATATATTTTTTTAGAATACGGTTTTGACGGTGTATTTTCGCATGTTTTGATAGAATGGAATAATATTAGTGACTTGACACCATTTTTACAAAAAAGGGCGTATTAGTAAGAGTTGGCAGGGGTGGGACGGCTGGGCAAGCGCCAGTGGTTGCACGGCTTTCCTTTACATACCATTTGATAAAAATAAATATCTATTTCTCTTACCACTGTATGTGGAAAAGTCTAAAATTAACACTCCTGTTCTCTCTTATTTTATCCTTTTTTCCATCATCTACAGATTATTTTTCTATCCTTGTCTCCTCTCCCAATTCTCCTGTCCCTCCTTTCAATACTCAACCTCCTCTTGCTCTTCCTTTTTCCTTCTCCCTCTTGTCCCAACTTTCCCTCCATCCTCTTGTCGTCCCTCCTTTTCCTTCTCACTCCTCTTGCTTCTACTTTTCCTTGTCCTTCCTCCGTGTCCCACATTTCCTTTGTCCCCCGTTTCTCATTTCACCCTCATCTTGCCCCTCCTTTTCCTTCTCCCTCCTCTTAATGCACAGAATTTGTTTTACACCTATATTATTTCGTTTTAGTTTAAAGGACCTCTTGTTCTGAATGCATTTTTTTTTTAAAACAAGTCTTTTTTGTATTGAAAACCATACGAACTTATGTTACCAAGACAATAATCCATTATCTTAGTCAACGTCGGCATCAAATGCTACCAAGAAACGGTAAAAACCCGGGTGTGCGTTATTGACTTGCACATTTGTAGCTAAAACTTTCTGCCTTTAGAAATCATTAAAATTCGTAGACTATTTTTCGAAGTTTTTTTCTCGTTGTGTTTTTTTCATCGATCAATAAAAGTTCGAGCTTTAATTAATTCTTCGTTACTTGACAACCCCCATAAAGCTTCTGCCGTGGTGCGTGCCGAGTCCTGCCAGTTACAAGAGACAAGTGTACTCTGTGCTGCGTGCTGAATCCTGGCTGTTACAAGAGGTATTTTTACTTTATACTTGATTAAATCAGAGACCCATGCAATTGTTTTGGTAACCCAGTTTTAATTACTAAGACCCTAAAATAACTAACCAAACCCCAAAAACAACTTGCTTGAAATGAGGTAGACAGTACGTTATATTATTATTATTGTTTATGTCTCAGAATTATCTTCATGATAGACTTGATCATTTAATAAAATGACAATTTTAGAATGTTTTCTTTAGCACTCCAACTTTTTGTTCAGCTTATACATTAATATTTGCTTGTCTGGAACAATCCGGTCTCGTAATTAATTTGATATTTTCTAACAATGTGGCCTAAAAAGCTTTTATCAAGCTTAGACGACAAAATGAGTTTTCAATATTATAATAAAGAACTGTTACTTCGATTTTTAATATCATCATCATATCATCATCATCATTATCATCATCATGATCATCATGATCATCATCATCATCATCATCATCATCATCATCATCATCATCATCATCATCATCATCATCATCATGATCATCATCATCATCATCATCATCATCAACAACAACAATAAATTTATCATCATCATCGCAGTGGTCGTCGTCGTTGGCAGAAACAATAAAATGAGTAGAATTTGTACCGAAATTGTTCATTTTGTCCGGAATAAATCGAACCATTTTAAAAAGGATGTCATTATCGCGGAAACGTTGAGAATCCTTCATTTAAGCAAACACCTGCTTTATCTAGTAGCAATAATGTTATATATTTTGAAAATAATACAAGAAATTTAATACTAATTAATGTCTTTTATGACTAAATGAAACCAATATTACAAACAATATATACGCTTTTCTTAGCAAAATGGCATTGAAGCCATTTAAATCTTTTCCCCCTTTTTAACGACTGCCTACTCGTATAGATATAAAAAAGACGTTCTCTAACCTCGTCAAAAGTAATTGGACACTTGGAGATAACGCCGTTTCGACTTTATTTCTCAAATATTCTAGTTTACATATAATTAAATATTGACTGATCTATTTCCTCTATGAATATTATCCGATAGCTGAAGATATTTTGTGTTTGTAGCCGGACTTGACACTCAAACAAATTTATGACTTATTTTATTGAGCATGCTCATGAGTCTCGATAGAATTCCAACAAACTCCACTCGCCACCTAGCCCAGGTTGAGCACAGCTCGATATTTACAAAAGTAAAATTTCAAAGGCTTAAAGTAGCTTGACAGTCGATTGTATAGAACATCAATAAATTGAAAAATAAATGTGAATATTCGCCGCCAAAAGGAACGTTGAAGTCTATGGAAGTGTCTACCAGCTTGAACAGAATGAATAAATATCAATGGCCGAATAGGAACTTAATAATATGATAGAATTCAAAACAGGAATTATAATTAAGATTAGGGAACACACTTCCTTATCTGAAACATTTTCCAACTTCGGTAAACCAAACACTTGCGTCTTTCTTACAAGTCCCTCATTAGAAACAGAAAAATTGAATTTCTTAGAAAATTCAATCTTCCGTGTCGCAAAGAAAAATTATGCTCCGGGAATTGTAATTCTGGTACATTTTGTCTCTGACTTGGACATTTAAAGTAGGGCCACGGCTCTTGGACGTGATATTCCGCCTTATCAAGCTGAACACTTGTATTAAATTTGGTTGAAATCATTTAAGGAGTTGCTAAGATACGCTCCGGAAACCAGATTTGTGACGAACGAAAAGCTGGATAGGCCGACATGTCCATCACTATTTGTACCAGACTTGACTTGACTTGACACTGGTAACTTCCCCATATGTTCGTAGAGGCACTCCTCGGTTGAGGATATCTCTTCTTGATTTATGCGGTGAGTAAAACTAGACTACCTTGGTCCGGGATATATAAGGGGGCCATAAACAAAAAAGTTATCAATGTTGTTTTTTTTATTTCATGCTTTAAACTTGCTTTCATAAGATAACTAACATATATTACTAAGTTTTGTTACCGCTTTCCTTCAAGTTTAAAATGGGGATTCTACACTTTGTAGAGTAACGTCTCTTATGCTCATCTTAACGTCTCGTTTAAAAACTACGTATTCCGTCCCAGACTTGTAAAAATGCACATTTCCCGTGATCTCAAGAAGCTGTTTCCGGAGTTTTGCCAGTGCCACCGATTCCTGAAAGTAGAAAACTTAACCTGGAATATATTAGTGACAAAATATGTTATGAAAGCAAGCTGTTCACCGAAACTACATGTAAAAAAGAAAAACTTGACCTGACAGCACGACCCTGTTATCTTAAGTAGGCCCTAATATAATTTAAAGGTTTGATGAAGAAACATTTAGAAATGGCAGAGTTATAGAAGTTATAGCTAACATTAGAATTCCGTGACGGACAGACGCAGACGGACCGACGGACA
This sequence comes from Corbicula japonica, assembly GCA_038501625.1. Classification (NCBI taxonomy): domain Eukaryota; kingdom Metazoa; phylum Mollusca; class Bivalvia; order Venerida; family Cyrenidae; genus Corbicula; species Corbicula japonica. Next base: position 4,706,257 of record JAZAYU010000044.1, on the reverse strand, counting down.
AAGCGATCCCTATGTATCGCCTTTTCTTTGAAAGGACGACACAAACATAAAGTTTGCTAATCACTGGAGATGTCTGTTTATTTGCTAACATTTATTTTATTAATGAAAGAACTTCTGGGCAATGTTTGAATGCATTTTATGTAAATATTTTACAATGTATTCCCTTAATTACGACTACACAAACAATGAGTTAACAGCTCTTTAAATTTAGTACAGATAGTGTACTTAAAAACATGTTTGTGTTTTAGCTATAATTTACATAACTTGAACAAAACATAGAAAAATATATGAGGGTATCCGGATACGATCTTACTATTTGGATATCCGGAAAACCGTTCCCATCCCTAGAACTTCTGATTTATTTTTTTGGTTATAAAATGACGTATCGTGTGTGATTTGGACATACCTGTGCCATTTCCATCCGAAGTCTTTTATTTTCTCCTTCAATATCCATTTTACTTCTCTCGTCGGCCGATTTGACTGTAGAACTATTGCCAGCTGAAGTATAGTAAAATATTTCGCAAGCAGGAAAACTTGGACCGTTTTTCTGTTTACCAGAACAATTTTAATAATGAATGTGTAACTCTGATTATTGCTAGAAATACGAATATTAAATTGATCGTGATTTTATGCTTATGAAAATAATTTAATCAATACATTGAATTTCTAGTTGATAAAATTTATAGTGCAATATACATTAATAAATAGGATTTTATTCAAAATAAACAATATTCCATACATTTAAAGTAAAATGGTAACATTATTTCTTACTGACAAGTACAGTTTCTCATACGGTCACTTACCTTCCGGTATGGCTACTGGTAATAAACATTCACTTACTTTCCGGTATGGCTACTGGTAATAAACATTCACTTACCTTCCGGTATGGCTACTGGTAATAAACATTCAATTACCTTCCGGTATGGCTACTGGTAATAAACATTCACTTACCTTCTGGTCGGCTACTGGTAATAAACATTCACTTACCTTCCGGCCGGCTACTGGTAATAAACATTCACTTACCTTCCGGCCAGCTTCTGGTAATAAACATTCACTTACCTTCCGGTATGGCTACTGGTAATAAACATTCACTTACCTTCCGGCCGTCTACTGGTAATAAACATTCACTTACCTTCTGGCCGGCAACTGGTAATAAACATTCAATTACCTTCCGGTATGGCTACTGGTAATTAACATTTACTTACCTTCCGGCCGGCTACTGGTAATAAACATTCACTTACCTTCTGGCCGGCTACTGGTAATAAACATTCACTTACCTTCCGGCCGGCTACTGGTAATAAACATTCACTTACCGTCTGGCCGGCTACTGGTAATAAACATTCACTTACCTTCCGGCCGGCTACTGGTAATAAACATTCACTATCTCCCGGTCAGCTACTGGTAATAAACATTCACTTACCTTCCGGTATGGCTACTGGTAATAAACATTCACTTACCTTCTGGCCAGCTACTGGTAATAAACATTCACTTACCTTCCGGCCGGCTACTGGTAATAAACATTCACTTACCTTCCGGCCAGCTACTGGTAATAAACATTCACTTACCTTCCGGCCGACTACTGGTAATAAACATTCACTTACCTTCTGGCCGGCTACTGGTAATAAACATTCACTTAGCTGCCGGTATGGTTACTGGTAATAAACATTCACTTACGTTCCGGTATGGCTACTGGTTATAAACATTCACTTACCTTCCGGCTTGCTACTGGTAATAAACATTCACTTACCTTCCGGCTAGCTACTGGTTATCAACACTCACTTACCTTCCAGCTGGCTACTGATAATAAACACTCACTTACCTTCCGGGTGGCTACTGGAAATAAACACACTTACCTTCCTGCTGGCTACTGATAATAAACACTCACCTTCCTGGTGGCTACTGGTAATAAACACACTTACCTTCCTGCTGGCTACTGATAATAAACACTCACTTACCTTCCGGGTGGCTACTGGAAATAAACACACTTACCTTCCTGCTGGCTACTGATAATAAACACTCACTTACCTTCCGGGTGGCTACTGGTAATAAACACACATACCTTCCTGCTGGCTACTGATAATAAACACTCACTTACCTTCCGGGTGGCTACTGGAAATAAACACACTTACCTTCCTGCTGGCTACTGGTAATTAACATCTTCCCAAATACTTTATTGCGGTTTTGAATCTAAAATAAAAAGAGGAAGCGTAACTTTATTTATCTATGGTAAGCAACCACCTTTTGCTACATGAAGTAACGACGGGGACTTGAAGGTCTTTGAATGTTCATTTATCATTTACATATATTCTAGAGGAATCCAGGAAGTGTTTGTATTCTAGGGGAATCCAGGAAGTGTTTGTATTCTAGAGGAATCCAGGAAGTGTTTGTATTCTAGGGGAATCCATGGAGTGTTTGTATTCTAGAGGAATCCAGGAAGTGTTTGTATTCTAGAGGAATCCAGGAAGTGTTTGTATTCTAGGGGGAATCCAGGAAGTGTTTGTATTCTAGAGGAATCCAGGAAGTGTTTGTATTCTAGGGGAATCAATGGAGTAATTGTATTCTAGAGGAATCCAGGAAGTGTTTGTATTCTAGAGGAATCCAGGAAGTGTTTGTATTCTAGAGGAATCCAGGAAGTGTTTGTATTCTAGAGGAATCCAGGAAGTGTTTGTATTCTAGGGGAATCCATGGAGTGTTTGTATTCTAGAGAAATCCAGTAATTGTTTGTATCTAGAGGAATCCAGGGAGTGATTGTATTCTAGAGGAATTCAGCCAGTGTGAATTCTAAAGGAATCTGTAACCAAGTATTTCAGGCAATAAACTCTTTATTTCATAATTTTGAAATTTATTATTTTAAATTTTAAAATATAGAAATTCTTGTTCATTGATTTTAGTTATTTTGAAATATGTTACTTAAAATCTTAAATTTAAGTAAAGTATTAAATGTTTTCAAGTTATCACATTATCAAAGAAGATTTAATTAAATCAAGCTGCTTAGGATTTTAGCAGCTTGCACTTGGTCTTTGCTGTATAAACAATTCAACATATTTTGTTGATCAAGTGTGAAGCCTTAATAAAATGTTTTAAACTCTCCAAATTGAGCTAAGGGTTTCACCTTTTTGTAACATAACTTTTCATTAGATAATATGTTCCTTCTAATTTTCATTGGTTAATTTATGTTTTAGGGTTTTGTCTTAGGAAACCTTAATATTAATTTTAGAATGTATCTTTAGTCTTAAGAAAGTTTTCGACAAGTAAAGTCACAGAAAAGTCTTCATTGTGTTAACAACTAAAAGTTAGAAATTTGGTGCTTGTCTTTAGATGTGTTCATCATATTGTGACATTGGAATATTTATACTTAATAACTTAAAACATTGAAAGTCCACAAGAATTGAAAGGAATTAGAACTTTACAAATGGAGTTTCATTCACCTGTTCCCAGTACATAGTAGGGGACAGGGTTTAGCTTGTGACCTAAAGACCCCAAACGGTGGCTGCGCCGCTTGAGCCAGTTTTCCTCCAAAACACGTATAAGCTCGGACATTCGTATAGTGGCCACCGACCAACGGTCACAAATCCATGGAGTGTTTAAGTTCTAGAGGATTCCAGTAAGTGTTTGAATTCTAGAGGAATCCAGAAAGTTTTTGCATTCTAGAAGATTCAAGGGAATGTCTGTATTCAAGAGGAATCCAGGGAATGTTTGTATTTTAGAGGAATAATGGGAGAGTTTGTATTCTAAAGGAATCGGGTTTTTTTGTATTGCAGAGGAATCATGTGAGTGTTGTATTCTAGAGAAATCCATAAATTGTTTGTATTCTTCCATAGGAGTCATTGGAGTGATTGTATTCTAGAGAATTCCAGGGAGTGTTTGTATTCTAGAGGAATCAATAGAGTGTTTGTATTCTAGAGGAATCCAGAAAGTGGTTGTCTTTTTTACATGTAGACCTTAATTTTGCTACTTTTTATTCTGTGTAACATAAAAGTCGTGTGTTATAAATGAAAGTTTACGAATATGCTACAATAACGAATATGTCCGAATCACGAATATGCTAGAATTATTCTGATCAAAATGATAAATGTACAACATAACTTATTTCAATATCACACACAACAGAAAACCGGTGTAAAAACGATTGAGAATTTTATAATATCATGAAAAAATATGGGTAATCGACGGAGTAATTCATGAGCAATATTTATTTATTGCCATTCCGAAAAACAAAGAGTTCAAGACCAACTTGGTAAGTTTCTAGGTCCGACCAAGCTGTAAATATGAAAATTTCAAAATCATAATTATTGTATTATGTAAATTGTTTTACCTTTGGAATGAAAATAATGCACTGACAAACGGATGTGCAGAAGATGATCAATAATGACTGGATGACAAACATCAGCGTGACTTGTTCGCCTGGCAGTAGATAGGCGAGTGGTACCCCGAAGAAGCAGACGATGACGACATTGTAAATACATGCGCCAATGTATTTGGAGTCGTTGAGCTCTGGGATAGAAACATGGCGGGTTTCCCAGGCCAGAAATGTTCCAAAGGAGAGCAGAAGTCCTTTGTAGACGTAAATCGCGCCTAACCAGTAGGCCTGATTTCGGCTTGTACAGTCATAATATATCACCGAGTAGATGATGTTGTGGTCAGACACATCCTATTTAAATACAAATGAGATTTAAATACAACGTATAAAGAAAAAGAATCCATCGTCCGAATTTTTTTAGGAATACGTGTACATGAATATAATATTAGTTACATACAAATGTATCAAATACTGTTTTAATATTTATTTTAGTGAATAATGGAAATATAAAGTGTGATGACAATTCACTGCAGCAGACGCTGGTTTAATGGACATCTTGTAATTACATACCATTGATATTTCAGCCCACTTGGCCTTTGTATTTGGCGACGTAATCGTCCATGGCAACAGAATAATAAGGTCAATCACCAACATAACCACGATCATACCGAAAAGATGGAAATCTTTGATGAACTAAAAGATAACAAAAAGAGCAACATAATGTTTTGATTACGTTCTATAATTCTTAGCAGAAGAAGATACCCGAATATTATCCATCAGTTTAAGTACAAGTAACTTTAAGATATAAGTTTGATAATATTGCTTGCATATTTGTCTGTAACAAAGCATGGTTCGTCAACCGGTTGGCTCAGTTGGATGAGTCGCAGGAATTACATGGCTAGGCGCTGTCGCCGTGACGGTGCGGGTTCGCTAGAGGCAATATCATGTTATATTGTGAAATTATGGATTTGAGATTGATATCTTGTGGTTAAAGGTGAACTAATATATGAATAACAGAATCATATCAACTAACTGTTGCCAATATATCTGAAAGTTTTAAAGGAACTAAAAATCGATTTTGTTGTATCTTATACTACATAAAATACTTCGTTTTCTGCCACTGTGGGGTCTTGGTAAAATACTTGATTTCAATTTTTGTTAGTCTGAGTTCGAAACCCATACTGACAGATTTTTTTACCTTCATCTTTCTTTGATATAATATAAGTATATTTCCCTATTATGAATCCTTATACATTAATTCAATATAAAACTAAAATCGTAGATTTTAGTCTTGACTACAGATGTGTACTTTTGGTAATATTAGAGGTAATCACATGATCTGTGATATTTTTGCGTCAAATTTAGCAGTTTTTTTTTCGCTTTACACAGCATCTTATTTTGCCGATTAAACACCACGGACTATAATGATTAGCTGGGGATGTGCTAGAGAGACCTTTAACTGTTCATTTTCATGATAATGATCTTTCCCAAAAAAATAAAATGGTTGGAACTTAAAGAAATGCTTCAAGACAGCAGGATACACGTATTATAAACCATGGGCCTAAAGTTATTCAATATATATTCATTATTAGATACATATTCACCTCGTTGACACGAGCCTGTAGATGCAGTCATAGCAGATAAAAGTACGTTTGACGATTTTGTAAATGAAAGGCTTATGACAGTAAATGAAAAATTCAGTGAAAAAGATGAAACTATTGTAACATAATTATTAGTTAGTTAGATAACGAACCTTCTGTTTGATGGTATGGTCAACAAATATTTTGTACACCCTGTACGTCTTTGAAAATAAGGCACCAAACAACGACGTAAATCCTAGTGACATTATCCACACTCGTACCTAGAAATATAAACGACACAAGTCATCATCTAGGAAAAATTACAACTTTTCAACATAATTTGGATTTACTCTGCAGTTGTGCTCAACGCATTGACGAGAATTAACTTTAAATGAAACCTTCGACAGTTATTCATAATGCTACCATGCTAAAATATGATAGCAATCTCAAATGTTGATGTTCTTTATTTAAGTAAAAAATCTTTCTTTTTAAATTCAAATATTTATTGTGTTACAGAAATTATGAAGTTTATTGACATAATCAGTTTGATACTTAGTTGCATAATTGACATCTGTAATTCATTGTAAGCGGTTTGACAATTTTATTACCGGTAAAATGTAGATATCCCTTAAAGTTGTTACACAAGAGCGAAGGTATACCGCTAACATTAAGGATTACCTTTACCGCATTTTAGAAAGAGTTTTATATTTGATATTTAATTGCAAGTGTCACAGGGTGAGAAAGAATGTGCAGCCAGACCGGGACTCGAACCCGGGACCCCTCGCTTACAGGGCGATTGCTCTCCCGACCGAGCTATCCGTCCGCTTACACATCTTCTCCCCAGATAGTGACTAGATTCGTACCGTGACATACACCCCCTCAAATTTGGAAATTCGTCCTCGAATTCCAGAGAGTTACGTGTATTTAATTTGCTATTACAGGCTGGTGGCCGGACCTGCTAGCTTTCACGGTCCCCCGTTGGGCGCCAAATGTCACAGGGTGAGAAAGAATGTGCAGCCAGACCGGGACTCGAACCCGGGACCCCTCGCTTACAGGGCGAGTGCTCTCCCGACTGAGCTATCCGGGCCGCTTACACATCTTCTCCCCAGATAGTGACTAGATTCGTACCGCGACATTTCCTCCCCCCCCCCCCCCCTCACAACTTGGAAAATCGTCCTCGAATTCCAGAGGGTACTTTCCATACACAATTGCGAGCGTCGTAAGACATACAAGCAATGTTGTCGCGGCCCCACGTTGGGCGCCAAATGTCACAGGGTGAGAAAGAATGTGCAGCCAGACCGGGACTCGACCCGGGGCCCCTCGCTTACAGGGCGAGTGCTCTCCCGACCGAGCTATCCGGGCCGCTTACACATCTTCTCCCCAGATAGTGACTAGATTCGTACCGCGACACAAGTAAAAACCTTGCACAAGATTACCTGAAACAAATATTGTGAACATTACATTATTGTTATATTGGACGTTATTAGTTATCTATTTGAAACAAAGAAATAAACAAGGAAACTTTACACGTGTTCTTTACTACCGACGGAAACCCATTGAATTGAAACCTGTTATAGAAGCTCTGTTGATTGAAAGAACTAAAGCCAAGACGCATCAGTTGCCGAACCAATCACATCTACACAAGCTGTGAAAGATATTTAAAAAAGTAACAACAACAACAACAAGTTAACAGGCGATTTCTTTGAAAAACTCATTCTTTCCTTTACTGACCACTATTAAATTTCGTAATGCTGTATAAATGATGCTTAAAGGTCATACAAACCATGCAGATGAGATTGTTTGAGGCTAATTCCAATATGTTCAGGTATTCAAAAGCGTTTGCAAGCACGGTGGAATATAACAATAAACAACCCAACAGGATGACAAGGTTCATACTGGGGCTGGACAGCTTTATAGATCTGAAAAAAAATACATGAATAACCTTCACAATTGATTAAGCGTGACTTGGTTAAGATATCTAACCTTAAAGCTAAATGTTTACACTGTTCAGGAAAACGTTGTTTGCCACAACCCGTGTTTCGACCAACAATATCTATTCGACCAGTGACTATGGTCACTAGCCGGCCAGTGACTGTGGTTACTGGCCGGTAACCCTAGTTATCGTCAATAATTATGGTTATCGGATGGATATTCATAGTTTTTGGTCGATAACTATAAATACTGGATAGTTGTGCAATGGGAAGACGATACCTAGGATACTGATTAATACCTAGAGTTTGTGCCAATTGCAAATTGCACAATATTTTCGGAAATCGTAGTTATTGATGAAAATCCTAGTTCTCGCCCAATATCCATTGTTAACGCCGAGAACTATGGTTTTTGGTTCGGCGATATCCATAATTATTGGTTCGATAACCATAGTTATTAACAATAACTGGTTATCGCTCGATATCTAGGGTTTTCACCAGTAACTATGGTTATCTGGCGGTAACCCTTGTTATTGTCAATAATTATGGTTATCGGACCGATATCTATAGTTATTGGTCGATAACCATAGAAATTGGATTAATTGTGCAAACTGCTTGCCATAAACAAAGGGCGAGGACTAGTATGTTATCACTAGTTTTCAAAGGTTTTTGTGCGAGAATAACCGTTATTTTTCCTCAAACGCATGAACACGACATAAACACGATTTGATATTTCTATTTATAATTATGTTTATCAGAACGTCACTACAACTGTTTTTGATGTCAGAGCATATTTTGTGATTACGGTAATAATTGTAAACATCATTTTTACAGTAATACTAATATAAAAAAAGTAATAATTTGTATTATTTGTCACTGGGAGATTATATGCCTAACATGTATTATTAATGTTTTTATACTGGCATTTAGTAATAATGAGTTGCGTCTGTAATATTTGATAGATGGGGATTATAGAAGTAGCTAATGTATTTACCGTCAGAAATGTTTTAAAGTGATAGTCCTGTTTTAATGAACACACATTACCTGTTCCGTCTGTAGTATATGTTAAAGCTGAGAAATCCTAATGAGGACAATATTCCAAGAACATCTAACACAATAACAATAGCGGCTGCTGCCGTGCTAGCTTCAACAAGGTGCTCGTAATGTTCAAAACTGTCCCGGGGTATTCGATTACCTGAAGTAATTAGAGACACAGTGTTTACCTAATGTACAGCATGTGCACAAATGTCCGTTATTTAAGATATTGTAGATACATAAAATATTGAACATGTTTGTATGCCACTGCTGGGGTAGGGGCGTGGGGAGATTTTACGATTTTTAACAACAACAACAACATCATCATCATTATCATCATAATCATCATCAACAACAACCACAAATCATACAAATTCCTTTCAATTTGTTTTCACTGACTGGTTATCAGAACTTTTTATCAACAAGAGGGCCATGATGGCCCTATATCGCTCACCTGAGTACAAAGTACTCTCAGTTTTACCCCAGGGCCAACATTTAAATAAGTCTAGGCCTTTGTCTCTTTACAATACTCAAAACTATATATAAGGTCTAGTCGCATTAGTTTCAGAGAAAAATGATTATTTATGTTTTCCTATATAAATCAATGTAAACTAAGAGAATCCTGGGGCGTGGCCAATTTTGGCCCAGGGGACATAATTTGAACAAACTTGGTAGATATCCACTAGACAGTGCTACATACCAAATATCTGAGCTTAAGGCATTGAGGTTTCCAGTAAGATTTTTAAAAATTGCCTTTTTTACATATTAAGGGCCCCCTGGGTGGGGCCAATATTGACCCCAGGGCCAACATTTAAACAATGTTGGTAAAGGGTCTCTTCACAACACTCAACACCAAATATCTAAGGTCTAGTCCTATTAGTTTCGGAGAAAAATGATTTTTCATGTTTTTCTATATAAATCAATGTAAACTAAGAGAACACTGGGGCGTCGCCAATTTTGGCCCAGGGGACATAATTTGAACAAACTCAGTAGACATCCACTAGACAATGCTACATACCAAATATCTAAGCTTAAGGCATTGAGGTTTCCAGTAGGAAGATTTTTAAAGTTTTCCTTTTTTACATATTAAGGGCCCCGAGGACGGGGCCAATTTTGACCCCAGGGCCAACATTTAAACAATGTTGGTAAAGGGTCTCTTTACAATACTCAACACCAAATATCTAAGGTCTAGTCCCATTAGTTTCGGAGAAAAATGATTTTTCATGTTTTCCTATATAAATCAATGTAAACTAAGAGAACCCTGGGGCGTTGCCAATTTTGGCCCAGGGGACATAATTTGAACAGACTTGGTAGACATCCACTAGGCAATGCTACATACCAAATATCTTAGCTTTAGGAATTGAGGTTTTCAGTAGAAAGATTTTTAAAGTTTGCCTTTTTCACATATTAAGGGCCCCCGGGGCGGGGACAATTTTGACCCCAGGGCCAACTTTTAAACAAAGTTGATGAAGGGTCTCTACACAATACTCAGCACCAAATTTCAAAGATCTAGTCCTATTAGTTTTGGAGAAAAATTATTTTTCATGTTTTTCCTATATACCTATATGTAAACCAAGAGAACCTTAGGGCGTGGCGGATTTTGGCCCAGGGTACATAATTTGAACAAATTTAGTAGACATCCATTAGACAATGCTACTTACCAAATATCTAAGCTGTACTCATTGTGGTTTGTGAGAAGATTTTTAAAGATTTCCTATATAAGTCTATATAAAATTTTGACCCCAGGGAAATAATTTGAACAATCTTTGTAGAGTTCCACTAGAGGGTGCTAAATGCCAAATATATAAGCTCTAGGCCTTGTGGTTTCAGACAAGAAGATTTTTAAAGTTTTTCCTATATAAGTCTATGTAAAATGAAGTGACCCCTGGGTCGGGGCCAAATTTGACCCCATGGAAATAATTTGAACAATCTTTGTAGAGTTCCACTAGAGGGTGCTAAATGCAAAATATCTAAGCTCTAGGCCTTGTGGTTTCAGACAAGAAGATTTTTAAAGTTTTTCCTCTATAAGTCTATGTAAAATGAAGTGACTCCTGGGGCGGGGCCAATTTTGACCCCAGGGAAATAATTTGAACAATCTTTGTAGAGTTCCACTAGAGGGTGCTAAATTCCAAATATATAAGCTCTAGGCCTTGTGGTTTCAGACAAGAAGATTTTTAAAGTTTTTCCTATATAAGTCTATGTAAAATGAAGTGACCCCTGGGGCGGGGCCAAATTTGACCCCAGGGCAATAATTTGAACAATCTTTGTAGAGTTCCACTAGAGGGTGCTAAATGCCAAATATCTAAGCTCTAGGCCTTGTGGTTTCAGACGAAGATTTTTAAAGTTTGTTCTATATAAGTTATGTAAAATAAAGTGACCCCTGGAGCGGGGCCAATTTTGATCCCATGAAATTAATCTGAACAATCTTTGTAGAGTTCCACTAGAGGGTGCTAAATGCCAAATATCTAAGCTCTAGGACTTGTGGTTTCAGACAAGAAGATTTTAAAAGTTTTTCCTAAATAAGTCTATGTAAAATGAAGTGACCCCTGGGGCGGGGCCAATTTTGACCCCTGGGAAATAATTTGAACAATCTTTGTAGAGTTCCACTAGAGGGTGCTAAATGCCAAATATCTAAGCTCTATGCCTTGTGGTTTCAGACAAGAAGATTTTTAAAAATTTTCCTATATAACTCTATGTAAAATGAAGTGACCCCTGGGGCGGGGCCAAATTTGACCCCAGGGCAATAATTTGAACAATCTTTGTAGAGTTCCACTAGAGGGTGCTAAATGCCAAATATCTAAGCTCTAGGCCTTGTGGTTTCAGACGAAGATTTTTAAAGTTTTTCCTTTCGGTTGCCATGGCAACCAGAGTCCTGCATGGAATTGATTTCTTTGAACAACTTTGGAAGAGCTTCATGCAAGGAACATCCGTGGCAAGTTTCATCAACTTTGGCCCAGGGGTTCAAGAGGAGATGTTGTTTAAAGCAAAAATTGACGACGCACGACGCACGACGGACACAGAGCGATCCTAAAAGCTCACCATGAGCACAAGTGCTCAGGTGAGCTAATAAAAATGAACAAAACCACACCTTTAATTTAATTTATTTTGGAATGCCAAAGAGAATTTAAAATTTCCTACAGATGTTTTAGACAAATATTATTCATCATTTTGTAGAGAAACAACGAAATGAAGAGGATATACTGAACAACAAGAAAACAGACGGTGGCTTTGTTTTATTTTCTTTCATTAGATTTGCCCTTATCATTTTTTTGTTTCGTTATTTCTCAAATAGTTTTAAACTATTATTCATTTTAACAAAAGATAGGAAAAACTTTTAATGTAACTAGAAGCCGTTTTATTATTTGATGCAAAATATACCAGAGTATAATATTTCGATTTGAGAACTTTTTTTATCAAACTGATGTGAATCGAAGGCAGGCTCCTAAAAAACAAATTATTTGTTGAAATCAGATATGAACATGTAGTTTTCCCAATCCTTAAAGTACTATTCTTTTCACGACACTGGTGTCTGAACATTTCTTTGCAACTGGGGAAAATAATCTTTGACTTTCAACGCACAAAAGGAAACATTTTAACTAGGTGGACATAATAATCATACAAATCAAAATTAATTGTATGTAAGTTGACACATAATTACCCAATAAAAACCAACAGAATGACACTTCTAATAACTGAATTAACAACATGTTCTGAACAAAGCTGAAGAAAAACCAATAATATCTGAACAAATAAGGTCCTTCTGTTACGTTATCATAACAACGACCTCTGGATTAATATACTTAAGGAAATTAGAAACTTCTTGAAACACAAAATATATTTCGCGTTAAAGAAAGTTGCGTTTCTTATTTGTTTAAGTATAAGAACGGGGGATGATCATACGTTTACGTGCATCTGCCTATGTAAGACAATTGTTTTTGACCGTTGGTATATTATTGCTTTTAAAAGTGTGAGGACGAAGTGCGTGTTGTTGTTGTTGCTTGTTCTGTTGCTTTTAATTTGTTTTTCTTTTTTAAAATAATGAAATTATCAGTTGTGTTGTTCGTTTAATAAAATTAAAATGTCAAAGTTTTATAATTGAATTACACGCATGAAAAATGCAGTTGTTTCTAAAACCTCGTGAATTACGAACTTTTTAATATTTAGAACTATTTTCATTGCTCCCCACATCACCTGCAATTATGTTGACACAACCAGTGAGACCGAAGAATAAACCGAGATAATTGTATAGATAGTGAAAATCACACATTCATCAGGATGAAAGAGTGATAAAATATTAATCTCACATGTAAAAATACATTTATACAGTTGTTTATGAGAACTAGATGGGTGTTCAGTTGAACACTTGTGTCGCCCTCTGAAGAATGTGGCATCATCATGAGCGTGTTGTCATAAGCAATATAATTTGAAAGTTTGATGTAAAAATATTAAGAAATGACAAAGTTATAGCCAACGTTAAGTTTTCGTGAAAAAATCAAAGTACAAAAAGGGGCATAACTCCATCAAATGTGACCTTGACCTTGAGAATTTGGCATCATCTCGAGCGTGCTGTCATAAGCAATATAATTTGAAAGTTTGATAAAGAAATATTAAGAAATGGCAAAGTTATAGCCGACGTTACGTTTTCGTGTAAAAATTCAAGTACAAAAAGGGGCATAACTCCATCAAATGTGACCTTGACCTTGAGAATTTGGCATCACCTCGAGCGTGTTGTCATAAGCAATATAATTTGAAAGTTTGATAAAGAAATATTAAGAAATGGCAAAGTTATAGCCAACGTTAAGTTTTCGTGTAAAAATCCAAGTACAAAAAGGGGCATAACTCCATCAAATGTGACCTTGACCTTGAGAATTTGGCATCATCTCGAGCGTGTTGTCATAAGCAATATAATTTGAAAGTTTGATAAAGAAATATTAAGAAATGGCAAAGTTATAGCCAATGTTAAGTTTTCGTGACGGACAGACAGACAGACAGACGGACGGACAAAGCGATCCCTATGTATCGCCGTTTCTTCGAAAGGGCGACACAAAAATGATGATTATAAGTTTTCAACAAATGTATTTTTAGTTTTGTTACATCTGGGGCCAGTATATTTCAAGCATTTATTTCCCATAAATTACAATATAAACATAAATGTATAATGTGAAGTCTAGTAACAATAAAACTCGGCGTACCTCGCCATATCGACAGCTGGGGAACGTTCCAGGTAAGGCTGTCTTGCAATAGATCAAAACTGGCTACTTTGGTCCCCACATCACCTGCAATTGATCAAAACTGATAGACCAACTGCCTAAATAACTAAACAGAAAATATTGTAAGATCCATTCAGCCTATTTATGAGTAGCTATAAACAAGACAATAACAGTCAATCAAAGCACTGAAAGTGCTGGAAGCCGGCGGATCGTAAACATAATCAAAATAAAACAACCCCATGATGTGCAATGTAACAGGACTTCCCGTTTTATTCCAGCCATTGTAAATATATAATATCTGAACAGAATGAAGAAACTCCTATGGAAGACATATGTCATTTGCTTGCAAAAATGCACAAACCACTCATAATAAAACTGGTCAAAATATTTAACAAGATGGTCCATAGGACCCTATGTCGCTCACCTGTCAACAACTGCTCAAGAGTCAGTGGATGCGACTGCAATTGCCATAATAGCTTTCTTTGGCTCTTTCAATGGCCATAACTCTGGAATCCCTTATGGAATCTAGCCGGTTCAAGAAAGGAACCAAGATCTTATAGTAACTCAATTATTGTACAAGTCTGATTAAATGCAAATCAAAAATGAAGCTGCTTTTGTGCAGACAGGATCTAAATAGTTTATTTTGGCACTTAACACCGGAACCCATAATGCAAGATTGCAATTTCAAGAAAGGAACTAAGATGTTATGGTAATGGAAGTGAATATCAGACCAAAATTAAGACCACTCGAGTGCAGACAAGCTTTTCTTATAACTTGACCAAGTGATCTAGTTTTCAAGATCACATGAGCCAGTTGCGAAATTGACCTAGATATCATTGAGATAAACATTTTGACCAAGCTTGAAGAAGATCTGACCAAAATTAAGACCTCTCGACTGCAGACAAGGTTTTTCTATAATTTGACCTAGTGACCTAGTTTTCAAGGTCACATGACCCAGTTTTTAATCCGACCTAGATATCATTGAGATAAACATTCTGACCAAGTTTGAAGAAGATCTGATAAAAATTAAGCAGCTAGAGGACTGACAACAATTGTGAATGGATGCAGGACAAAAGGTGATTACAAAAGTTCACCCTGTCACTATTTGACAGATGAGCTAAAAAGTAATTTTAGGAGAACTACTGAAATAAATGAAAAAAAGGAACATTAAAAGCAATCGAACTGGACAAATACAGGTCATGTTTGATCAAGCAATATCAGAATCAAATGCATCACTGTCTAGAATGCCTAGCCATGGTTGTAATGCAACTCAATATTTACACAAGTACCAATTTTAGTTCATTCCAAACAGTGGAGTGCATGTCAGGATGCTAAACAGTAGTTGAACTTGGCGACGGTAATATAATTTTATATCCATTCTTTATAGCAATATATCACAACTTAGGGCAATGCCAATGCCTTATAATTTCATTTAGTAAATGAGAGAGGCACAACAAATGTTTTGTGTCAATTAAAGTATGAAAATTGTTGGGTTAGCAAAATTATATTTATTTCTTATATTATTATAACTTATTTCTTTTCTTTGTATTTCTCTTTATTATTTCCACTTTCAAAGTAATTACACAGGGAGTCAGTGACCCTGTGAAAGGCTATTTGATCTTGGTTTTATGTATAACAATGTGTCACAGGGAGTCAGCATTATGTTAATGTAATCATATTTTAATGGTGTCCAACCTAATAAATTAGATAAAGGGGCTCTTTATATTCATTTCATTAGCACAGCCCTTAACAGACACTCTCCCCCCACTGTTAACTGTGAACTCTAGACTTTTTTAATGCATGTGAGGCATCCATCTTATCTGAATCCACACACTTTAATTCTTGATCCAGTGATTTCAATTGATGCAGATTCTTGCATCTTAATGCAAACAAATTTGATATTTTTTCCACTTTTGACCCCACCTAATTTTGAGCTTGGGGTAATTTTGATGCACAAAAACTTTTAAAAAGTGATTTATTTTTGCAATAATGAGGATAAGTATTTAGGAAATTGCATTTTTAATATGAAGTTAGCACTTAATTAAGTCTTGCAAATTAATTTTAAGTAATACATGTGTAAGTATCACTTAATACAAGATATGACTTGTGAAGATCTGGTTTTGACCCATTGAAAATCTCATCAGGGGTCAAATGACACCTGGTTTTCAAAAGCAACTGAAATCCCTGCTTGATCAGAAAGTACATGTATCTAAAAGATCTAAACATGAACAGACTTCACTGACCAGCCTCCGCTGATATTCAAGTTGATATGGTCTAACCTTGTCAAACAAGGAATAAAAGCTGTATCCATGTAGGCCCCTTTATACTTATGCATAATAATTTATGTCTACTAACATGGAAAAATTAGACATAAAACATGGAATACTTGTGTTTTGCACAGAAAATTCATTTCTAACTTTAACCCTTAACTCCAATTAATATGAACCTTAAGTTTATGGCATGGGCAGTGTAGAATTAGATCACCCTGCATCTCTGTGCTGTTTGATCAGGATCTGCACTGTTCAATTTAAGATTCATAAAATTAAGGTTATTTCTAAACAAGATGTGACCAGTGTAGGTCCTGATCAGATGACACAAATATTTAGTCTGATCCGGATCTACACTAGATGCACATGTGATAAAGGCATATACATTGTATATGGCAGAAAGGGGCTGTATATCAATCAGTATTTGTTATGCCCATTAGAATGAACAATCTTTCTTAATGAATATTATCATCTTCAACTAAAATCTATTTCAGAAATTACTCTACTTCATAAAGCTATTTCAGTTACTAACTAAGTCAATGCGATAATATATTGCTAGTCAGAAATATTAACACTTTATATGCCATATTAATTTAACTAAATAAAAAATTTATAAGAAGATATAATTCAGGGACATTAGATGCAGATTCTTGCATTTTGATGCAAGCATTTTTTTTTTCAAATTTAACACCCCCACCATTTTGAGTTTGGGGTCATTTTGATGTTGGAGAATTTAAATAAGTGGTCAATTTTTGCAATAATAGTGATTAATATTGTGCACATGTCTATTGCATTTTAACCCTTTACTTTTGGCTGATTGTGAATCCACTAAAATGAGGTGGAAATGACTTTTCAGATTTAGCACATAGAGGAACCATGGATAAGAAATATATTTTATTTTAAATATGTTTTTTCCCAAGCTCAGAATATGATGGGGTCAAATGTGGGAAAAAACTTATTTGCTTACGTCAAAATGCAAGAATCTGCATACAGATCTATTGATAATTGAAACCCCTGAGGTGGGAAATCAAGTCAGTGGTTAATTTGCAAGTTTATTCTACACTGATATAAATTTGTCTTAAAAAAGTGAGATTGTCTTTTTGGATACCTTGGGAAAACTAGGTAATTTTAACATTAAAAATACTGGTTTCCCTAGGCTATGTGGTAGATAAATCAAATAAATTTCAACAATTTTGAGCAACAAAAGCTTTTCCAAGGACCAAAATAGAAGGTGCTGCATTATTTGAGTACATATCTGGGACCTACTCAATATATCTGGGCGGTCTTAAAGCTTGGCCGTTTGTCTCTGACTGCAGGCCTTATAGTCTGCATGTCCCATCTGTTTAGTTCATTAATCTGGGCCAAATCACCCGGCCATATTGTCTGCATATCATTGAAGCTTAGTAAGCTAATTTCAGCTATTCTTACAAACAAATAAAACTATTTACCTTGTAAAGACCTGTAAATCTGGATGGTGTAATTGCCGGTGTGATACGGAACTTTGTTTTCCAAAGTGCTTGAACATGTTGAAGTGTCTATCTTTACATCCTCACCAGAAAATGTAAACAATATTCAGATGTGTGTTCATGCAGCTGGTTGATACAAATCATCAAATGCAAAATATGCCAAACTTTTAAAGTAAAGTTGATTGCACATTTATGCATACAATGACTGCCCTCGTGCAATTTTTGGAATACAGTTGAAACAGTTTCAAAACTCTTCCTGACCTTTCGGAAATTACACATTGTCTGTAATAAATTTTTGTCGATGTTTGTGTTTAAATTTTGTAATCCTTCCAGGATTTCGCGGAGTCATGTTAATTCCACTTCCGAAAAAAACACATTTGGCATCATTTTCATGATTTTCACAATTAAAATTCGCACAAAACTTTAGCTAGACAGCCCATAGAGCGCTCTATTTGTTGAAACAAAATCTTCGAAAATGTTTAATGTTTTAGGTAAACACAATTGAGGGGAGATCACTGGAGGTGTGTGTAGTTTGGGCTAAACCCCATACGTGTTACGTAACAAAACGTAAAACTGTCGACACGTTATATATTTTGAATAAATCAAAAATACATCCCTCAAAATACTGAAACACTTCAACATTTTTGCAATGCGTCTGCGTTCAGAATATGCGTTCAGAATATTGCCATTTGACGGTGCATAGAATCACCGAAAACAACCAAATAACCGAATAAGACCGAAAAAGGGACCGAATATGATTAAAAATTGAATTTAAACATAAATGCTATTCATTTTAAAAGTGGTATTAGGTACAAAAATAATGTTTTTGTGTACACTTTTCTGTCTTTTTCGGTGTTTTCGGTTATGTTGGTCTTAGTCGGTGTTTTGGGGTAGTTTTCGGTAATTCTATTCACCCGCCATATTACGTCATTTTGATTGTATTACACATACGCAGTTTATTTGATTATATATATCGATATTATCAGTTCGCCTTCGTTGCTTTCATTGAGTAAGAGTTTTACTGATTATTCTTTAAAAGCAATCAATTTAAATGATCGTTAACAACTGATTTTCTATGATTGCTTTTGGAACTCTTTTCTGACGTCTACCAGAAGCTGTACTTCGACTTTTTCATTTGAGCGCACCTGCTGAAAGGTCTGTGATTTCGAATTGCGGTTTCTTTAGCCTGCGGCTATATAGCCGCCGGCTAAAAAGGCTAGACCCGGGTTTAGTGCAACTCAAAATTCAATACAAAGAGGGATCCAGCCCAGCCGATTAAGTAAAATATTAAATAAACTGTGAATATATTAGGAATGCGACTTTGGTCTTTGTTTTGATTTGTAAGTGGGATTTTAAGGATAAAAAATCTCGGTGATTTTGGAAAGAATATTTGCTGGAAAAAGGTGTGGATACCTTCACAACATTTTCGCCACCTATTTTCCGGTTAATAGTTTTGCAAGATGTTTTCGAGATAAACAAGTTTGCTGTGTTCTAACTTCGAACTTTGAACCAATGCCGACGTTAAATTTTTCATTAACTTTACCCTTGATATTTCAAACTCCATTTTAAGTTATCACTCAAATTCATCACACCGCAAAACACGGGCGTTTTATTTGAAAACTATATAGTAATAAACGAATTTTTTTAACAAGTAAACATTTAGTAAATACTTAAAGGCGAATGTATTTTATTACTTTCATTGATCTGTTTCTTTACTGCTATGAAAGTCACTTAATATTATCTCTTTCTTACGAACATCAAGATGACTTTATAATTGCATTTAACAACATATCGAGGTATCTAGATGATTTGCTCAATATATTGTACAAGAAATGTTCATTAAAATTTACCTTTATGAAATGCAAATACTAGTACTAAACAACCTTCTTCCTTATTTTCTTGGAATTGTAACTACTATCATTATACATAATAATTTTGATTTTAATATTCAGAATTCTCCTTTTGTTTGACGGTTATACCCCAATTCAACGTTTTAGAGGGTCTCGGCTTGTTCGCTTTTCTAATGCTTGTAACAATCATAAGGGGTTTCAAAGAGCGTTAAGTTTGCAAACTGTTGGGGTGTTGGTACGACACACAAGAAAAATAGTTTGCAAACAATAACGCCAATAACCAGATTTAATCCGAAACTATAATTACAGTATATCACTGAGACAAAAAGATCAAAACATATGCCACCAAAAATGATTCAGCAAGATTTGTGGCTAGTGTAGAAGAGTTTTTGAATGTTTCTTTAAAAAAATTGAAAAAGGAGCGTTAAAGCTCGATAATTTTTTTATTCTTGCCATCGTTTACTTGCCGATTTAACACCAGGTGCTCCCATTGAGTGCCAACCCATTTTGCTTGACGGTGCCATTTCATATTTATCTACTTATATTTTGTGAGTCCGTGTGTTTTAGATACAACATTGTCGTGTACAGGTAGGCAAGTGTGTTAGAATTTCCCCCAAGTTAACTTTTACTTAACTGTACGAATGAGAAGTGGCAACTGTGAGGTTTTCATTTCCAGTATCGTTTCCTTTTTGCATAATATGAACATTCCAAAAAAGATTAACATGCATATCAGGAATCGCTACACTCACAAAACACAACCTCCCCACGCAGCGGCGAAAAAGAAGAGAGAAAAAGAGAGCATGTGTTTAGAGGTATGTCAAAATCAAATAAGACAACATAGATTATTAACGAAAATGGGAAGCCTTGGGGTAATCGCCTTGGAACGGTCATTTGCAAAATAATTTTACTATATTAAAATTAAAATCATCTCTTTTATCATATATTTTAGTAGTGACGTAACCATTTTCAAAGGACAGATTTAGATCAAGAAAGTTTGCTTGGTTTTCTGAAGTGTTCGCCTTATTAAGCTGTAGGTCTTTAGGATAATTATTATAAACCAGTTACGGAAAATGGTTATTATCCTTGTTTAGCAAATCATCAAGGTACCTAGAGGTGTTGTTAAAAGCTATAATAATATCATCTTGATGTTTGGTAGAATGAGATTGAGATAACATGAAGTCTCGTTCATAACAGTAGACAAACAGATCAGAAACAAGGGATGCACAATTAGTACCCATTAGGATGCCTATTACTTGTTTATAAAAAGAGGTACCGAATCTAACATAAATTTTATCTATTAAGAAAGTGAGCGCCTGGATAAGGTCTCGGCAAGTCCATAAAGTATAATTACCATAAGAACCATCTATAAAAATGCTTTCTGTTCATTACAAACGAAAAAAGTTTATTTTGTGTAAACCTTAGTAATATTAAGCTCTTCAGTTTGAATATTAATTTAGTGTATATGTCATACTATAATAACATTATTGGAAGCCTTAAGAGCAGGTGTAAAAACAAACGTCAAAAAACAAACAAACACATGTTGTGAACGTCTTGAATTCCCCTTTTCAACTGACGAAAGTTAAAACGAGGCCGCGGTGGTAATAGAGCTAAGGTTCTGTTTCTTTTGTTAACTTGTGATTTCTTTTCGATCATATCATTAGTTTTTTTCTCTCTTTTCCTTTCTACTATTTTGCTGTATGGGAAGGCTTGTGTTTCCTGACATGCAAGTTTTACTTTTTACATGTGTTCATAAAAATTAAAATTTTATAAGGGATATTAATATATGTTTTGTTATATATATTGGTGAAAACTAAGTAAACCCATGTCTCTTTTACGTAATACTTTTTAAAGGCCCAATAAACTTGTCAAAACGTGTTTTTTTTCATTGTGAAAATTAATTAACCACGTTGACCCTTTTCAAAAGAAAGTATAAATGACCAAATATTTATGTTCTCAAACAATCCCCAATCATTGAGACCCGGTCCGAATTAAAACGTCACAGTATTTTTGTAGCCCACAAAATTACTAACCAATGTTTACAATTACTCGGCGAAAAGTTATCGGTTTTTTCCGTACGTGGGCCGTAAGAACGCAGAACGCGGTGACGTCATTCACATAACAGTTGTAAACACAAAATCATGCAAACATGGAAAGAAAAAGACGAGGAAAAATAGAGATTCTTTAAGTTTTAACTTCATTACAAGGTAAACAAAGAAAGATGTAAATGTTATACGACCCATCCCGGTAACGGCTTTTAGTGGGGAATACGTCATCAATTTATGCACTTCTGCATAATTAGCGACCGTCGGCTCCTGCCGAGAGTTGCCGAAAATCAGCTCGGAAAGATTTTTTGTAAACAAGATAAACGATCCGCAAAACATGCTGCAAATCAATAAGATAATACCCTTTTCTTATTGTAAGGTTTATTTTTTGTGTTATTATGCATACAGGTGAAATCTAAAATGTTTAGGTTAATAAAAAATATGCTGTTTGACAAGTTTATTGGGCCTTTAATAGGTATAAGTGAAGTTATTATCCGTTTAACAACTAGGTTTCTATGCGGAACCTCGATAATTAATCATTCATTTTTTCTCGGACCCGACGACTTCGAAATATCGACTGTAGTTTGAGTGCTTACTATTTTTGCGTATTTCATTTTACATACAACGTATCGCGACTCTTTTGTTAATCGTGTAACAACCTAACGTAAAGGAATGTCACGAATCATACAAAGTTCTAAAAATATAGTGTAATAAAGTAACATTGATCAGTGTAATAAATAAAAACTTACACGCGTTTTTGTTAATTAAAAGCTTATCAAAAGTATAAATATAAAAAGGTTTCTACAATCTTCACATCATACACTGCTTGCACCCCGACTCCCTCATACAATGATTCTAAAATCTTTGAACATTGCATTGCACTTTAAAGTAGTGTATGCAGTCTTCGGAACTCTACTGCCCCTATTTCTCGAGTTTTCTTTTTTATAAAGCTCGATCAAAGGCTATAAAGCTAAATGATGGACTATAAAATCCCCTATACTTACGTATGTTTTGCTGAAGATATGTCACTCCAATGCGACTTCCACTTGAATCGAACGACACTGGTCCCTAAACACAAACATATGTATATGATATTGCTATTTATGACATGCTTAATAACTTGAACTTCACAAGATTACTGTTATATGCTTTCGAAGAGCTGGCCAATAATATTTTATTATCAATTTATCACTTGTTCGACACGGAAACTTTACAAAAAAAACTGTAGGAAATCTAAAATAAGACATTGTAACTGTTAATTATTTAAGAAAAGCGCAAATAATAATCATGACAATTTAAAAATTAGAGTGAAATGGATTAAAGACAAAGCGAAAAGCTTATGATGACCTATCACCATGTTGACATTAATATATAAACCATTATTCTTAATTCATTGTCTATAATTTTCAAAATTTATTTTTGTTTGTTTTCAACTTTTTTAAACTTTGTTATAAAAACATTTTTTTCTTAATACGATTTAGGGTGATAACAAAGGCACATTATGTATTGTCATTGAAGTAAATACATAACATAACCTACGTCCTTCATCCGCCGCCCACCATGATACCCCACATTTCTGAACTATAACTCATTAAAAGTAAAATCCTATTTGTCTGATATTTGATGTTTTAAGCCGTTTTAACCAAAATAAGTTAGCAGTTATATAGGTAATGTGCTCCTGATGTTTATATTAAGCTCAACATAAAATTTTGTATCGTTTATTAGCAAATTACTAAATGTATTTATTCTTGTCTTTATCTCAAAGGGTCTTTATCTCAAAGGAAAGATTACACCGTGGTTATTACTGGTTAATAAAGATATGTATGCCTTGTCCATAAGGTGTTATTAAGGAAGTAATATATAATACCACGGGTTCATTCGAAATTTTCTTTCAGCGTTTTGGCAATAATTATTTAATATTTTGAAATAAATCAATTTATAAACCCGTGCTCTCTTTTCCTCTCTGCAACTTGGCTCTGTGAGGACGCTGTGTCTTCTGAATGTGGCCATTCCTGATATACATATTTCAATGTTTCACTCATATTCGTCGAGTTTGACAGTAGATCTAAGTACTTATTCATAAGATATCAAGGAATCACCTCTTACATTGAGTACTAGTGTTAATTTATTATAATTTTAGTGTTATTCAAATAGCTGAATTTATTAAAGAAAATAATTACAGAGAAACAAAATCATTTCTTACTAACCGAAACACCCGTAAACTCCACTTCAAACATGCCGCGAACTAACGCTTCCAGGAAAGTCTTATTCGCCGTATAATTATGGAGAGACAAACCTTTTTTATTAAGATATTTAAAGCTGTTGTTCAAGCCTGAAAATTAAACAAAAACGTACGAAAAAATCGTTTAACATAAACTAACATAAACTGTTGAGATCCGTATATCGTTGCAGACAAGTTAAAAAATCGGTGAAAAATCTTTCAAATTCAGGTGAGTTTCAGTTGTTAAAATAAAATGTTTAGTTATCTGGCAGTAATGATCTTCCGTATTGAAAATCTAAGGCACAATGAATGAAGGTCACTAGATGAGCACACAGTTTTAACAGTGGGATTTACACATCGGTCCTACCAAGCGTCAAGACTGTCGCACGCGGCTAAAGCCGAGAAGCTTCGTAGCAATGCCACAAACACTAGAGTTTATAGAGCCATCGTTAAAGCATTTTTTTACTAAAGCCTTTGTCCATAGAGCTAGCGCTCGAGCCGTGTTATATCTAGATCTAGCAACCATGTTCTACATACCTAAAGCTAGTGCCCATGCAGTATCATAGACCCATCCTGATGATGATGAAAATTTTGTAGTTGAATTTGCTATCAGCTGTTTAAGATTAGCCATCTCTTCCATCGGAGTCTAAAATGAAGATATTTCAGTTGAAACGGTATTGAAAATTTGGAAAAATGTCATCGGACATGAAAAAAAATGAATCCAGTTAACAAATAAAAACAAAAACATATCTTTATTTAAATTAAACATGTGGCTTTTGAAAAAAAAACACTTTTATTTGGAACTTAATGTAAAAAAAGGACCAAATCAAGTCTGATGTCGGAAGTGCAACTTACGAGGAAGATGGTTTTTAGTACATAATTTTTTCACAAGTCATATAGTTTAATTTAAATTTGATATTATCCGCACTCATACGAAACCTGGCAGAAACTAACGTAGCTTATCAGCCATTTTGACTTATCGTCCATTTTTTCTCTAAAGTAAAAATACTTAGATATATTTTGTAATCAATGGTGTGAGAACAGGGTTAACACATTTTTTTAAGAAACTGAATTGCTGTTTAAATTAACTGTCCTAACCAATGGCGTTACATCTCAGGTCCTTGATTCCAACATTGGTGGGATGAACGCTCTATACAGTATGTTATGTCCTGTAGTCTGTCCATAACTCCCATAGACCCACCTACAGCTCATTTTCATTCATGTTAAACTAACATGTGTGATAGGGCTCATATTTTCAATATTCCCGCACTTTACCTGCACGCATGCGCAGTTCACAAATAAATATAGATGACTAGAGCCTTGTTTTTCTTCGGCTTGGTATTTACCAATATTTATGTAAATTGCATGCCTTTACAGGTAAAGTGTTAATTGATTCATTAATACGTTTATAACGCATTCGTTTCATATTGTTTTATTGCATTTTGTCAGTTCACAGAAATAGATGGAGGCTAGCGCCTTGTTTTCTTCCTGTTGGTCTTGGTACTTTCCCAGTATTAATTTTTTATGTAAATTTGCGTGAATTTACGAACAAGAGAGACAGAACTCTTTTCGCAAATCCCGAAAGGGAGGACTCACGGGCTGCGACGGTTTCAAAACACTGCTAATTGGTAATTTTACGAGTTAAACTTTTTTATTACTTATTGACCATATATATTCCAACTTTGTTATTCACAGTCTCATTAAGGTCTCATTATTTCTGGAAAGACTCGCATAGTTTGTAAGAGAACATCCTGTCATCAGGTGGCGTTAAAATTAACGAGTTACTTTGCGATCAAAGAGTATTTCTGGAAAAAATATCACAATTAAAATATTACATACGTTTTCAATAAAGTCTGACATTGTTCTGTTATCAAACCGTTACAGTCTGAAAGCATTTATTTCCGGTGTTTAATTTAATAGACCTTATTATGATAAAAGCACTAATTGAATTGTAAAATTATTAGTAATTTCACTAATTTGATTTAGCTTTCAGGTAAACTAACAAAAGTTGAAACCATGTTCGTTAGGAAAAAGAAAAACATTAAAGTACATTTAAATTCGAACTTAGTGTAGTTTTTGAATGCTGTATCCCTTTTCTCGTGTGTTTTTTGTTATCGCGTTTTGCTTGTATATATGTGCTCTTGTCTAAGAAATTATAAGATCATACTGCTTGACAGTGCAGCAGACTTCTGGTTTGTTTATTGAGTGTTACAATTTCTAAGAATCGAGTTTCGAGTAGAAAACTTCGAGTTTCAAGTTGGGATCTTCGAGTTTCGAGTTGGACTTTTCGAGTCTGGAGTTAAAAATATGGAGTCTCAAGTTGAAAAATTCGAGTTTCGAGTTGGCGATTTTTTAGTTTCCAGCTGACACTATATTATTTGATAACAAAATCGACTATTCACAACAAATATTTACATGTGTGATGTGTGAATCCTATCTGAAAATCGGTTAAAAATATTCGCCATTCAAGATAAAATAACTATTGGAATAATTATGTTTTGTTATGAAATTCAATATTGCATCGTAGTAAGGGATTTGGTAAAATGGCTGACTGTTGTAAGGACGTGTTTTAAGTGCTCATGTTTTATTTGAATAGTTCCATGTGTAAAAAAGAAATGTTGAGCAAAAAGGAACATTGTTATGCGCATAAGGCAGAATTTGAATGTATCAAGTTGTTCAGATAAGCACTATGACTTTTCCCTAATGTGATTAACCCTCCATTATAACGTTCAACATCCTCACAAAGTAGCGCACAGTAGCAGCTTATAGCTGAATATCATATTTTTTATATTAGATCAGCGTACACTAAAAAAGAGCGGCTTTCTGGTTGGTTAAGAAAAAGAAAAGGTTAGATATACTTAAAGCCGATATAAACATTAGCTGATTAGCCAGTATATATGGAAAACAACTCCTTTGATACATATTTTTAATCAAACTTGTTTTTACTTGTAAAAAATCAAACTTGAAAATGAATGAACGGAAATTAAAGAATTAACTACTTGTATGATATATTTCAGACAACGTTTAACATTCAAAATGGAATATTGTTCTTCTCGGTGCCGTGACCAAGATTAAGGTTTAGAGGGGCTATGAAGACATTATCGGGAGTCTTCTTAAGTATACTCGAATTCTGTATTATCGACGCATCTCTATTACCGACGTAAATGAGTTATTAAGTTATGCGTTTCCATTTTGATAGCTTTGACCTAGATTTGCCGAACTCAGTCATTTCTTGATATATATTACTTTGATATGTTAGATATTTCCGCCGAAATATACGTCTATAATACAGCGTTCCATGCTACATACAACAATTCTAGTTTGGCCCAACCACATATTTCATAGAAATTTATAGAAATTCAAAACAATCATTTTACTGAACTATCAATGGTCTCAACATGGTGATGAAAACTTACTGGAAATGTGCACGGTTTTAACGGGCAATGCGTTTGATGTCGACAAAGAACGTTTTCAAAGAAAGATATGTAATGGAGAATAACATGTGTTTTGAAATAGACAACAAGAAACTTTGAATGCCGCAATACACGACAAATATGAAAATATTGCAGGAGTCGTTTTGGTTGAACCCGTTCATGAGCAGTATTTGAACGTTGAACTCACTCGTTTAGTCTATGATAGGAAATTTAGCGTCCTACCGTACCTATAACACCTTGTACAATATCGGTTTGGCCTTATCACGTACAAAGTAGATCTACATGCACGGCTCTAACAGTAAAATCGAACTAGTTCCGAGATGTAAAGATGTCTTATACCAGTCCTGATATAGTGGAAACGTTGCTGTCACTGTTCCTCAGATTTTCCAGTGTAAAGTGGCCGTCACTCGCCTGGTAAAGTTCCTCCAGTGTGCACTGGCTTGAATCTTTCAGCCAACCGCGGTGTAGGAGAGGTCCAGACAGGATCCAAACATATGCTGCTCCATACAGACCCTGATGATATGCCTAGTAATAAACAATAATAGAACACAGTAGCAAAATCCCCTTTCCAAAAAAGCAACAAATAAGTACCGATTTATGCTTGTTAATATTTAAATCCCTTCTTGTCATGATGTTAGAGTTCATCGTTAATTACAAACATTACACGTGCATGAATCGGCTTGTATACGTGTTTGCTTCTTATTAGAAACTAAATACAGAAAAAAACATAACTTAAAAAATTCTCATTTGAAATTATCTCCTGTCACAAGGTTCTATAATACAAATGTTACAGATTTTAATATATCATCCGCTATTGCATTTTTCAAAACTGTGCATTATTTTTCCACCACAATATTATTTTAATGAATAAGATTGAACGTCTATAGCAGATGATGTACCGGTGTATCTACACCAATAATGGCTCACCTCACAGAAGACTTTAATGCCTATGTCACCATAGAATGAACCCATGATAATCCTGACATCAAATTGCTGAAATAAAAGAAACCCATGATAATCCGGACATCAAATTGCTGAAATAAAAGAAACCCATGACAATCCTGACATCAAATTGCTGAAATAATAGAAACCCATGATAATCCTGAAATCAAATTGCTGTAATAAAAGAAAACCATAATAATCCTGACATCAAATTGCTGAAATAAAAGAAACCCATAATAATCCTGACATCAAATTGCTGAAATAAAAGAAACCCATAATAATCCTGACATCAAATTGCTGAAATAAAAGAAACCCATAATAATCATGACATCAAATTGCTGTAATAAAAGAAACCCATGATAATCCTGACATCAAATTGCTGAAATAAAAGAAACCCATAATAATCCTGACATCAAATTGCTGTAATAAAAGAAACCCATGATAATCCTCATACAAAGATCTCCAATAACTATTAAATAAAAATTTTAAAAACAAGAGCTGTCACTTGAAATTGACATATGCCCCCGAAATGCGGCTTTGAAATCGAATAGGTATACATATTTAATAAATAAACATATGTAATGAAAAATATGCTTGTGGAAGACAAAGCATACTGCATGCATATAATGTGAAAGATGAAAGGATCCCAATTTACAGCAAAGACAAGATAATTCTATTTTTAGTAACAGTGACCTAGTTTTTGGACACAGATGACCCATATTCCAACTCCTCCGAGAAATTACTGGGACAGATATCCTGACCAAGTTTCATGACAATCAGAGCAAAAATGTGACCTCTGGAGTGTTAACAAGAAAATTCTATTTTTAGTAGCAGTGACCTTGACTTTGGACCAACCGACATGGGTATTGTACTCGACACACCGTCTTGTCATGGTGAACATTTGTGCCAAGTTATTTTGAAATCCAATCAGATATAACAAATTTACAGCCTGGACAAGGTTTTTTCTATTTTTAGTAACAGTGACCTAGTTTTTGGACCCAGATGACCAATATTCAAACTCGTCCGAGAAATCATTGGGACAAACATCCTGACCAAGTTTCATGACAATCAGAGCAAAAATGTTACTGCTAGAGTGTTAACAAGAAAATTCTGTTTTTAGTAACAGTGACCTAGTTTTTGGACCCAGATGACCCATATTCGAATTTGTCTGAGAAATCATTGGGACAAACATCCTGACCAAGTTTAATGACAATCGGAGCAAAAATGTGACCGCTCGAGTGTTAACAAGAAAATTCTATTTTTAGTAACAGTGACCTAGTTTTTGGACCCAGATGATCCATATTCGAACTCGTCTGAGAAATCATTGGGACAAACATCCTGACCAAGTTTCAAAACAATCGAGGCAAAAATGTGACCGCTAGAGTGTTAACTAAGTGCGGACGGACAACGGACATTGATCGATCCTAATAACTCACGCTGAGCCTACGGCTCAGATGAGCTAAAACAGTGTGGCTTTAACTTGCCAGTTTGTGTACATACACTGTATACATCTAAGGCTCTCTTAAATTTAGTCTTAACATTTTGAGAATGTGCTACAAATTTGTTGTTGTTGTTCTTGTTGTTGTTTTACTTACAAACAGTGAATAACATATTCAGAAAAGCCTGATTTTCAAAGTGCTATAAAGTAAGAAAGTTTACTTGTCACTATCCATCAAATGACAAAATTTACCCTATAAAATCTTCCAGAGCAAAGTTCTTAATATTGCATAACACAGATCTAAGCAGCAAAGTTCATCAGGTCATTGTCCAGCAACTGTACCAATAAACTGGTAAACATCATACCTAAATATTGCTGAAGACTGGTAGAAATATTGGATTTTGACACTTGAAATGTTCACCCTGCTACTAAAATTTTTGTTTCAAATTTTATCACTGAACAACCAGTGAATGAATTGTTCAGGAAAGATTGAATTTTAAGATGGTATAAAGGTTGTGTCAAAATCTGGTTAATAACTGTAGAATTTAAAAGAAATAAAAATTAAAATCCCCAGGGCGGGGCCCCTGGTCAATTTAACAACATGATTTTAATAATTTGTGTAGAAATCATCAATATCAATATTCATACCAAATTTCATGACAATCGGACAAAAAATGTAACCTCTATTGCGTTAACAAAATTTACCTTAGGGTTAGGGTTAGGGTTTAGGGTTAGGGTTAGGTAAAAAGGCCCATAACTCCGCCAAAAATAATCCGATCAGAAAACCCTTAGGAAATGCACAACTAGGCTTGGTGACAAACACTCCTGTGAAGTTTCAATGAAATCGCTCAAGCGGATTTAGAGAAGAAGCGAGGACAATATTTTGCTAAAAAGGGCCATAACTCAGCCAAAAATAATCCGAGCAGAAATTCCTGACGATATGCACAACTAGGCTTGGTGACAAACACTCCTGTGAAGTTTCAAAGAAATCTATCAAGCGGTTTTGGAGAAGAAGCGAGGACAAGATTATTTCGGACGGACGGACGGACAGACGGAAGGACGGACGGACGGTCCGATTACTATATGCCTCCCTTCGGAGGCATAAAAATAAAATAATTTGTTTTTGTCCACTGTAGCCGTATCTATTTTACACATCAATTTGAAACTTGTGACTCAGTATTTTTGGATGTAGTTGTGCCTTTCTTGAACTCAGATTTAAAACAGTAGACAAAAGTTACCCCGATGACTATTTTCAATTTTCTACTGAAGTCAGATCAATTTTCTACTGAAGTCAGATCTAACAAAATGTTATCGTAGCGGTTTTCAGGAGATGATTTTAATCAGATTGCTCAATTTTATTTCTACACTTGAACGTAAGTATGGCTTGTTTAAATTAACATTTTGATCTCCCAGTCATGATTATAATTTAACGACATATTTTATGGTGAGGTTTTTGTGAATCTCGACCGCCGTGTGAAAAAGTGTAATGGGATCAATTTGTTACCTAACCACGTCAGTTTTGACCGATTATTTCACGGTGTATTTATCCTTAACGATGATAAGAATTAATTTTCGGTTGTAGTTCTAATTTTCGCAACACTTCAAACTCAATATTTCCTTGTGCAGTTGTATCTACATTGAACACAGGAAGACTAAATGTTCACTTGTGTAGTTGTGCCTCCATTTTGAATCTGTGTACCTACCTTGAACGCTGATACGATACTTTTGACACTGGTTGTATCAGCCAATATGGCGGATGTCACAAGCGTCATATTGTTCTGGTACAACAGCTCGTGGAACAAGTTCGTCTGCTACAAAAACAACAAATAATATTTGTGAAAAAGTAAGCTCGTTGTGTATACTAATCCTAGAGTCCATTCTAGTTTTTCAAGTGTCTTTCTTTACACAAATATTCTCACAGCTGATTGAAGAAAAATTTTCCAGATATAATCAGAAAAAAACAACAACATTTGAATAAGATTCACTACAGCATGCAGAATGACGTTTTGAATAATAAATCAATGATATTGCGCCGTTAACGACACAATACTTCGTTATGCTGATGTTTTATTGCCTTTTAACCGAGAAATAAGAAAATATATATTGACATTGGTTGTCATAATTATTGTGTGTATCAAAATAATAGGAAAGGATGTCAGTAAACTGTTCATGCAGACCCCAAGAAATGTCGCACATAAATATTTGTATCACTATGAAAATCTATAGTCACTGTTACCTGTCCTTTTGGACCTGCCCCGTTACATCGGACATTATTGAAGAATATACTAGTAGCGTATACCAGACTTAATATGCAATATCCTTATTTAAGATTTTTTATTAATTAATAAATTTGTTAACAGAGATTGTTTTGTAAAAATAAAATCTTATATGATAACATTTTTTTTAAATAACTTTGATTATTTGTGAAAATAAAATGTTGTATAATAACACTTTATAAAGAACTTTGATACCTCGACAAACTCTCTACCGACACACCCATCATGAGAAAATACGGCGTCGTTGATATTTAAATAGATCAAAAAGGAAAGTTGAAAGCCGAATAAGAAGACACATATTAAAATATTACAGACTTGGTTTGATCGAGCTTGTTCATGGGCAGTAATGGAAACTCAAATAACAGTCCGCGCCGCCTTGCCCTGGGTTTAGCGCAGCTCAATATTTACACAAAAATATGTATCGTGCTCAACGGCCTTCAATTCGTAGCACTGATTGTATGAACGGGGAGACTTTTTAAGGTCAAAACCAACCAGAAATAAGAATCTGGTGTTCCGCGGGACACATGTGTCGCCTGCTTGCAAAAAGTTTAATTGTGGCCATTTAAATGTTTAATCAAATATGATCAAAAGATTTAATTCAAGTTGATTGAAATAATACACCACGGAACAAATGTTTTACCTAAATTGCATTTGAAAGGGGCATAACTAAAAAATGGTGAAACCTGAATTATCATTCTTTACCAATAGCTATATGCATGCCGATAATATATTCCAAGTATTAGGCGAATTGAACAAGTACTTTCAATGTTACAGACAACATTAAATTTAATGTTAAAGTTGCATTTGAAAGGGGCGTAACTCATAAAATAGTCAAACAGAACTTATCATTCTTTTTGTCACAGATGTCGTTGTTCATAAAGATGATAATTATATTCCTAGTATTAAGTAAATATGATAAGTATTTTTAAAGTTAAAATCAACATTAAGTTTCATGTTAAAATTGAAATTGAAAGGGGCATAACTGACTGTTGATGCTTATACTGAGTACTAGGTGAATTATGATTCTTGTTGTAACCGCTGTTGTTGTTTATAAAGATTATATATTCCAAGTATTAATTGAATAGGATAAGTACTTTAAAAGTTATACACAACATTAAGTTTCATGTTAAAGATGCATGAGAAAGAGACATAACTCATAAAATAGTCAAACAGGAGTAATTAGCGATGACGTTGTTAATAAAGATGATATTTTATGAATATAAAGTGAATAGAACGAGTACTTTCAAAGTTAAATTCATTATTTAGTTTCATGTTAAAGTTGCATTTGAAAGGGGCAAAACTCAAAAAATAGTCAAACAGGAGTTATGACTTGTTGTCACCGGTATGTTGTTCATAAAGATGAATATTTCATGTTTCAAGTAAGTGAATAGGACAAGTGCTTTGAAAATTATAGGCAACATTTAGTTTCATGTTAAACTTGCATTTGAAAGGGGCATAACTAAAAAAGTATTTATTATTATAATTATATATATATATTATAAAATTATTTATTATTATAATTATATACATATTATAAGATTATTATAAGGTGAATAGGACGAGCACTTTGAAAGTTATATGCAACATTAAGTTTCGTGTTAAAGATGCATTTGAAAACAACAATACGCTTGCAACATGGATTTTACTTAAACAAAATTATTTCTGTATTTTTCTTGATAAAGAACAAGTGTTCGAAAATTCGAAAGTAAAGAGTGTGTATTATTTATAAATAATTATTGAAACTGGGGTTATCATTCTTATTGTCACAGATGTCGTAGTTCATAAAAATGATATATTCCAAGTACCGGTATAATGTGAATAGGATAAGTACTTTTAAAGTTAAAGTCAACATTAAGTTTCATGTTGAAGTTGCATTTGAAAGGGGCATAACTTAAAAAATATTGAATCTGGAGTAATCATTATTATTGTCCCGATGGTGCTGTTCATGTTGATGATATATTCTGAGTATAAGGTGAATAGGACGAGCACTTTGAAAGTTATATGCAACATTAAGTTTCGTGTTAAAGATGCATTTGAAAGGGGCATGACTAAAATAGTCAAACAGGAGTTAATAATAATAATAATAATAAATTCTTTATTTATAGATGGTAACTCTTAAGTTTTGTACAAAGTAAAACAACAATAATACAAATCTTATTTTCAAGAGGCCATCAAAAATATTATAACTACACACATACACACAAAATTAAAATGAAGAAAAAAAAATAAATAAAGATGAACAATACAAAATCAAATATGTTAATTGGGCAATATTTTGAGAAGGCAAAACATTATAATGTAATACATTACACATACTCAAGAGTAGAAAAAAAAAAAAAAAAGCAACGCCAAGTCATTGAGCAGTTACCAGTTTGTGTATATATCTAGATACATTTTAAGGATTTATTGTCAATAAATGATGTTTGTATGATTTTTTGAATAAATTCAGGGAGAATGAATTTTTAATGGAAAAAGGAATTTCATTCCAGATAATCATACCAGAGTAACTAAATGTCTTTTTCATAAAGTCTGTGTTCAGCTTTGGATGGACAAGACATTGCATTGAGTTAGACCGAAGATTGTAGGAAGTATTTTGTGTAATTTCTATGAGATCGTGTAAATATTGTGGGGCTAAGTCGTGGAGGGTTTTATAAACAAGAGAGGCTGTGTGATATTTGATACGGTCATTAAATGATAACCACTTCAGTTCACTAAAAAGTTCTGTATTAGTTGATGAATCTGATTCTTATTGTAACCGAAGTTGTTGTTCATGAAGATGATTTATTCCAAGTATTAAGTGAATATGACGTGTACTTTAAAAGTTATAGGCAACATAAAGTTTCATGTAAAAGATCCATGTTAAAGGGACAAAACTCATAAAATTGTCAAACAGAGTTTTGTGCCGATGGTACTGTTAAGGTTGATGATATATTCTGAGTATTAAGCAAATTGAACGAGTACTTTTAAAGTTTAAGTCAACATTAAGTTTCATGTTAAAGTTTCATTTTAAAGAGGCATAACTCAAAAAGTAGTAAAACAGGAGTGATGAGTCTTGTTGTTTCCGATGTTGTTGTTCATAAAGATGATATACTCCAAGTTTTAATAGAATAAGAAAAGTATTTTCAAAGTTATAGGCAACATTAAGTGTTAAAGTTGCATTTGAAAGGGGCATAACTCAGAAATATTGAAACTGGAGTTATCTTTTTTGTCACAGATGGCGTTTGACATTGACACGCTGATGAAATATTTCAATTATGAAGTGAATAGGACAAGTACTTTCAAAGTTATAGGCAACATTTAGTTTCATGTTAAAGCTGGGGACTACCGGCGACAAAAAAAGAACTTACTTAATTTTTTTATTTATT
The DNA here is from genome assembly GCA_038501625.1 of Corbicula japonica. Taxonomy (NCBI): domain Eukaryota; kingdom Metazoa; phylum Mollusca; class Bivalvia; order Venerida; family Cyrenidae; genus Corbicula; species Corbicula japonica. Next base: position 4,670,903 of record JAZAYU010000044.1, on the reverse strand, counting down.
TTTATTTTTTTTTTTATTTTTTTTTTTGGGGGGGGGGGGGTAATTTGTATCAATGTTAGGAAATTAATAAATTAATACTGCTGCAGATAATATTGTTTTAAATTTATCATTAAAAGCAATCATGCTGCTATTTATTTTTTTTTACAGTTTTTCAATTTTCATTCGTTAAAATCGATAAACATTAAAGAAGTGATACCGCCGACCGACTTTTGAACATTGGTAAAGGTTCGAGCGGAAACACTTCTCACCAGGAATGTAATACATGACTTGGGTTGCCTTTGAGAACTTCTTTTCAAGCAAGAACAATGACATGTTTTAGTTTTGATCTTATTAAAGCCAACTGTGAGTTGTACTTACTATGGAATATTAAGCGTAAAGAAAAATGCTAAAGTCAGTTTCTAATTAACCACAGAGAGTTTCACTTTGTTAAAAATACTCGACATCTTAAAAGGAAAGCATCGAAGCATAAAAAGAATAGATGGGCATTATAATTTTACAACTTCCTCATGTGTGTTAAAATCGATCGCATTTTCACATATTGGTCAAAGGCGCTTTATGTCACATGACATAACATGTATACATTTTGCTACAAAACAGAACATAACAATTATTAAAATGAGTTTTGAAATAGAAAAACTTGTGCTCTGGCCCAGTGATTATATAACTTTTTTCATGCTCAACTCAATTCTGTGCTCAAACTTAAACTGACAACAACATTAACAAACTAAATAAATCAGAAATAATTGTCTATTTATCAGTTGTTATTTAGTTCAGTTACGTCATATTTTCCATTTGAAACGTTTTATTTTATATAATGAACAGAAATAAGGCCATTAAAATTCCATGATCAAATTGAGTTGAGCACGAAAAAAGTTTTATTATCAGGGGGCCTGGTCTCAATAAGGTAATCGAGTACCAGTTTCGTTCGACAGTGTCATTAATTAGCTTCTTACGTTTCGTGTGTTTGTGTGTTTTTGTATAGTGAGCGTGTAAGTGTTAATTTAACAAGGTATCTTGTACTTGTTTGTTCACACGTGAATCTGAAGAACGATCTTTGAATGACGATATTTTGAAATTTAGCAAACATCCTTAAAAATCTTACCGATACATCTATATCATGTTGAGAGGAAATAGTTCCAACTCTCGTCCACCCAAACTGCTTCATAAGTTTTATCCGGAGATGATTTAACAGGTCTGTGACCTGGTTGACCTTGAAGAGGGTCGGGAACAGGGACCTGTCCACGGTTGTTGCTGTTGTTGCCACACATGACACCTGTTAAGGAAAGGAAAAGCGATTCATTGAAAATATTAAGAAAAAAATGTCATTTGCTTAACCGTGGTACATGTGGTCATAGATAACAATGGGTGTGAAATACTATCTAAAACTCGTCTTTAACACAATTACTATTTAGACAGTTACTTTTCTAGTTGTCTTATACTATCTGAAAGGCGTCTTTTACACAGTTACTTTTTTTCTGGCTAGCTATTACAATCTGAATTGCGTCTTTTAAACAGTTACTTTTCTGGTTGTCTATAACTATCTGAAACATGTCTTTTAAACAGTTACTTTTCTGGTTGTCTTATACTATCTAAAATGCGTCTTTTACACATTTAATTTTTCTGGCTATCTGAAACGTGTCTTTTACACACCACTTTTCTGGTCGTCTAATAATATCTGAAACGTGTCTTTAACACAGTTACTTTTCTGGTTGTCTAATACTATCTGAAACGTGTCTTTAACACAGTTACTTTCTGGTTGTCTAATACTATCTGAAACGTGTCTTTTACACACCACTTTTCTGGTCGTCTAATACTATCTGAAACGTGTCTTTTACACATTTACCTTTCTGGTTGTCTATTACTATCTGAAACGTGTCTTTTACACAGTTACTTTTCTGGTTGTCTAATACTATCTGAAACGTGTCTTTTACACATTTACTTTTCTGGTTGTCTAATACTATCTGAAACGTGTCTTTTACACACCACTTTTCTGGTTGTCTAATACTATCTGAAACGCGTCTTTTACACATTTACTTTTCTGGTTGTCTAATACTATCTGAAACGCGTCTTTTACACATTTACTTTTCTGGTTGTCTAATACTATCTGAAAGGTGTCTTTAACACACCACTTTTCTGGTTGTCCAATTCTATCTGAAACGCGTCTTTAACACAGTTACAGTTACTTTTCTGGTTGTCTAATACTATCTGAAACGTGTCTTTTACACACTTACTTTTCTGGTTGTCTAATACTATCTGAAACGCGTCTTTTACACACCACTTTTCTGGTCGTCTAATACTATCTGAAACGCGTCTTTTACACATTTACTTTTCTGGTTGTCTAATACTGTCTAAAACGTGTCTTTGACACATTTACTTTTCTGGTTGTCTAATACTATCTGAAACGCGTCTTTTACGCATTTACTTTTCTGGTTGTCTAATACTATCTGAAACGTGTCTTTAACACAGTTACTTTTCTGGCTGTCTATTACTATCTGAAACGCGTCTTTTACACATTTACTTTTCTGGTTGTCTATAACTGTCTGAAACGCGTCTTTAACACAGTTACTTTTCTGGTTGTCTAATACTATCTGAAACGAGTCTTGTATACAGTTACTTTTCTGGTTGTCTATTACTATCTGAAACGTGTCTTTTACACATTTACTTTTCTGGATGTCTAATACTGTCTGAAACGTGTCTTTAACACAGTTACTTTTCTGGTTGTCTAATACTGTCTGAAACGTGTCTTTGACACATTTACTTTTCTGGTTGTCTATTACTATCTGAAACGCGTCTTTTACACAGTTACATTTTCCTGGTTGTCTAATACTGTCTGAAACGAGTCTTGTATATAGTTACTTTTCTGGTTGTCTATTACTATCTGAAACGTGTCTTTTACACATTTACTTTTCTGGTTGTCTAATACTGTCTGAAACGTGTCTTTAACACAGTTACTTTTCTGGTTGTCTAATACTGTCTGAAAGAGGTCTTTGACAAATTTACTTTTCTGGTTGTCAATTACTATCTGAAACGCGTCTTTTACACAGTTACTTTTCTGGTTGTGTATTACTATCTGAAACGCGTCTTTAACACATTTACTTTTCTGGTTGTCTAATACTATCTGAAACGCGTCTTTTACACAGTTACTTTTCTGGTTGTCTAATACTATCTGAAACGTGTCTTTTACACATTTACTTTTCTGGTTGTCTAATACTATCTGAAACGTGTCTTTAACACAGTTACTTTTCTGGTTGTCTAATACTGTCTGAAACGCGTCTTTGACACATTTACTTTTCTGGTTGTCTAATACTATCTGAAACGCGTCTTTTACACATTTACTTTTCTGGTTGTCTAATACTATCTGAAACGTGTCTTTAACACAGTTACTTTTCTGGTTGTCTAATACTGTCTGAAACGTGTCTTTGACACATTTACTTTTCTGGTTGTCTAATACTATCTGAAACGCGTCTTTTACGCATTTACTTTTCTGGTTGTCTAATACTATCTGAAACGTGTCTTTAACACAGTTACTTTTCTGGCTGTCTATTACTATCTGAAACGCGTCTTTTACACATTTACTTTTCTGGTTGTCTATTACTATCTGAAACGCGTCTTTTACACACCACTTTTCTGGTTGTCTAATACTATCTAAAACGTGTCTTTTACACACCACTTTTCTGGTTGTCTAATACTATCTGAAACTCATTTACTTTTCTGGTTGTCTAATACTATCTGAAACGTGTCTTTTACACAGTTACTTTTCTGGTTGTCTATTACTATCTGAAACGCGTCTTTTACACATTTACTTTTCTGGTTGTCTATTACTATCTGAAACGCGTCTTTTACACACCACTTTTCTGGTTGTCTAATACTATCTAAAACGTGTCTTTTACACACCACTTTTCTGGTTGTCTAATACTATCTGAAACGTGTCTTTTACACATTTACTTTTCTGGTTGTCTAATACTATCTGAACGTGTCTTTTACATAGTTACTTTCCTGGTTGTCTATTACAATCTGAAACTTGTCTTTTACACAATTACTTTTCTTATTGTCTATTGCAATCAGAAACGTGTCTTTTACATAGTTACTTTTCTGGTTGTCTCTTACTATCTGAAACGTGTCTTTTACATAGTTACTTTTCTGGTTGTCTATTACTATCTAAAAGACATTCCTTTACACATTTACATTTCTGGTTGTCTAATACTATCTGAAACGAGGCTTCTACACAATTACTTTTCTGGTTGTCTTTTTCTATTTCATGTAGTTTCATGTAGATTAGAGGCCGCAATGATGCTAAGCGTATTGCTTCTTATGCCTTAAAGACATTCTTTTACATATTTACTTTTCAGATTGTCTATTACTATCTGAAACGTGTCTTTTACACAGTTACTTTTCAGATTGTCTATTACTATCTGAAACGTGTCTTTTACACAGTTACTTTTCAGATTGTCTATTACTATCTGAAACGCGTCTTTTACACAGTTACTTTTCAGATTGTCTATTACTATCTGAAACGCGTCTTTTACACAGTTACTTTTCAGATTGTCTATTACTATCTGAAGCGCGTCTTTTACACAGTTACTTTTTTGGTTGTCTTTTTACTATCTGAAGCGCGTCTATTACACAGTTAATTTTCTTGCTGGTCTTCTGAAAGTAATTTTGAACTATTTTCGAGCTTCAGTATAACATCACCAACAGATTTCTAGAACATTGCAAAATTGTTAAAATCTTAGCCATTATTTGTCAAAGGTAGCTACAGGCTATGTTATTCAGAAATACAGAACACATCAGAAGATCTAGCAAAATCCTAGCACACGATTGTTCAGCCTTTCAACTTGATTTGAAAATAAATCATTTCTTTGTCTGAAATAATGACTTCATTATATTAATGATACACTAAATTACTTAGACGTAATCATTTAGGAGTGACAGATTATTTTCAAGTACACCTGATGATTATTACTTAGCGAATCATAGATGTTCTTTGAAGATCATAAAACAGAAAATACTGCTGCAAAATATTACCAATAATTCAGAGAACCTGTAAAATGTTTAATATCTAAGTTTTAATATTGCTGTTCAACGTTGTTTTGTTGTTGGTGTTGTTATTGTTGGTGGTTTTTTAGGTACTCTCTATAAGAGATCCAAAATTTCAATTTCTCAGCACTTTAGTATTGTTTTTTTTTTAAATAAAAAATCTAATTTATGATGTTCCGAACCTCTTTTATTGTTGCCATTAACCTACAAATAAAAAGGAACCGCTTAACCATTCATATGTTACTGAAGTAATACAAGAGCTGTTTGCTAGCGATTTGTGGGAAGAACACTAGATCAACGAAAACTTCTAAGTCTGGATTTCTCACAACATTTGATTGCTTACATGTTTTGATACCGATATTTAAAACAAATGCAGAAGACTGATAGCAATGCCGAAAGCAATTGCTCATTAAGCGACTGTTCAATAAACCAAATAATGTTAGACCCAGCTTTTACAATTTTTAAAATTATTTCTATTGAAGTAATTAATCAAGGACGTTATTTTTCTTTAACATATTCTCTTAATAGTCAAAAACAGATACAATGGCGCTATTCTGAAGATTTGATTTTTCTGTATTACTCGTATTGTAATGTCGAGGATACAGTCAATCAAAGAAGCGAAAGGCGAAAAATGACAATGTTTGAAATAACCCCAAAAAATGCATTGATTGCGATTACTATTTCTAATACAGTTTTTTTTTATTAAAATTACTAAGCCAGGACAGTAGGCCTATTTGTTAATGTTTAATATTAATTTAAACGAAAACAGCACGCTGTCCTGAAAAAAGGGAAAAAATAAGGTGATTTTCGAATAAAGTTTTAAAATAAGGTGATTTTTAAGCGTCAAACAAAGGCGCTATTTTTAATTATTTAAAAATTAAGCCAGGACAGTATTTGTTGATGTGTAATATTAATTTAAAGGAAATTAGCAGGCTGTCCGAATGAAGGTAAAAAGTAAAGTGATTATCGAATGAAGTTTAAAAATAAGGTGATTTTCAGCGTCAAACAAATGCGCTATTTTTATTGATTACGTAGTAAAAATGTTAATGTTCGCCATGTTCAGGTTATTGTCATCCATTTGAAGAAAGCGGATGGCCAATAATTCGACATAACAAAAACATTTTAACGAAATCAAATACAATCTACATTTGTAAGCATTCTGTTATAGGTCTTTGAAATGGAATACACAAATTAACGTTTTACCTCTATTAAGTTATAGAACGGCGCCATTTGCCCAGTGACGGTGAGTGAATTGGACAGCGATGGCCCGATGACGGCGACCTTTGGGGGATCCTCCTCGGCCAGACACGCCAGTTGCTGCGCGGCGTAACCAGCATTACACTGTCGGAAAAATCAAAAAAGCGTTACACATATTCTTAATTTGCCTGGTTGTGAAATATAGTGTATTAAGAAAATATTAAACAAGTATGCTGGAATAAGTGTTTTAAACAAATGTATTTGAAAATAAAATAATAGGAGTACACGCATTACAATAACGAAACAATACACACAAAAATCAAATCATTGTTCCAAAATAAAGCAAAAAACAAAAACAAAAATAAACAAACATTTACAATGAAATACACGAAGTTTTAAGTTAAAATTCACTCTGAACGAAACATTTTTTAAAACAAAAGCTAAATGTATATTCACTCTTAAAGAAACACATTTAATAAAGCTAAATGTATGTTAAAATATAAACGTTTCAATTTCAATTAATAAAACCAATTATAAAAAAGGATGTTAAATGTTGATCAACGACCGGCAAAAGCAATCCAGAATGTATTGGGCAACTCTACCTAGAACATCTTTCGGCTCACGTTTAATTTCGCGTGTTTCGCTCATATGTGAGAATTTAATCACAACCGAATCTAACCATAGATTATTGTATATCAGAATATCTTAAAATGAACTTTATGGCCAAGCAAACGGAATAGTCGTGCCATCTAGTCGTAGAACACGAGTCCCAGCGACTTGTCAATCATACATTAATAGTGCAAACATTACCTTCGTGTCCTTTGTCACTAGTTCAAACGTAAATCCCGGCAGTAGGTCCTCCCTCTGCTGTATTTTGTCGAAGGCATACCTCAGGATGTGTACAAAAGATGAAGCATATGGCGAAAACCAGCAATTACTTAACTCAAAAAGTCCACCTACATACAAAACTGTAGAATTACTGGAGCGGATATATACCCAGACAGACAGTAAAGAAAATAACGCAAAATATCGCATTTTACTACAATGTTGGTCGGTGAATTTACAGAAAGTGTTGAGTTGATTAAAATGACTTTGGTTATATGTGACAGAGAGACAGAGAGACCGCCTCCGCGTGGCTTCGTGAATTCCAATACAGTAAATACCAGACATCAAATGAAAATAAAGTCGGTCTTCAGATGGTATGTTGATGATATACATTTACAATCTACGTGATGATTATCGCACTGAACATTTTAATTTACTGTCTTACACAATATAACACAATAGGCAGATTTCGAAAACCTTGGAGCATGATAAAACAAGCTCAAGCCCAAGTGCCTCTACTTCAAGCCCGGGTTAAATTAATTTAACTACTAGTAGATTTACAACACTAAACGATCATAATATTCATGAACTTTTCGACTTTTCTCTTGTAAACATTCATCTTGTACGCACTACAAAAGTTCTAAACGGTCCTTTTTGTAAATGTACACAAACATTTGAAATTGTTTACATGTACGATCGTTTCTTACTCAGAGCCATAATATATGTACTTCTGTATTGAACATTTTGTCACTCTGAAAATATATGTATTTCATTGTTTTTACTTTTCAAAAAAATATTGCAATAAATAAAAACAGTTTATGATTTTACGCATGCTTAATTTATCTTTAAAGTGACTTCGCATCGGCACCACGTCGCTGCTTCGACACTATAACATTTTGAAAAATTATCTGGGTCGAACAACATGTCCGATTTTTTTTAATTTTCTGCTAACAATTATCTACAAAGCGAAAAGAAAGAGCCATATTCACTGTTTTTCTCCATTTTAACATACTTACACCACGACGGAAGTAGAACTGCGAAAATTTTAACACATAACAGGAACGTCGTGGTCGCAATGATTCCCGGGCCTGTATTTACTTACCCTGACACATTCCACAATATTAGACTTGGCGTCAGTATAAATTTAAATAACAATTAGATTTCACAGTACATCCCTGCCTATGTCTCCCTGCTCAAACCCAATACTTCCCGTCGCTAACCATCTCAAACTCTTTCACAAAGATGGTCATAATCACAAACGCTGGTTCATCAAAGTTAACCAAACGTCCGCCAAATTCTACAGTTGCAGGGGAGTTGGAGGATTCACGGTAAAGATTTTCTAAACGGCGAAAACTTACAATGCTTCCTACTCAAGCGGAAACATTAATTAGTTTCGCCGAAAGACTAGTTCAGGTTTTGAAAGACTTTTGTTATAATTATTTCTTTGATCAAACATATGGAGCTATATTCGAACTTGCGCGTGCTTTGATTCGAATACAGCTCCGCTTAACCAAGGATTTTTTCACCTCTGAATCGGAGTTGTAGACTGTACCAATGAGTTTCATTCCTCCATAGACAGCTGATCCGAATACATATCCTCGGTGTTATTATGTCCATTAATTTAGAAAAGCAACGCTCAACTTCGTCATCACTCGGATCACGCTTCGGTGATTCTACGTGTATATCCGAAGGTTGCCGGAGATCGCCGAGTTGATACGATTGCTTCGTCAAGTTAGCAGGGAATTTGGCAAATGTGATCCAGATACTTGGAGACCCGCAATCTTGTTATGTTGCAAAAGCGTCACAATATTTCCAATGGTTCCCAAAATCTAGAACCCAAACAATTATAGATAAATCTTAAAATGTAACCGTTCAAAAATAGACCACTGGCACCTGACCAGCCGCCACACCCCCTGCAAACTTTTCTAATACGCCCTTGTTGTCTTGTAAAAATGGTGTCAACTTCTAACAAATCTATATTCTACGTATATAATTTAAAAACCATTTTAAATATAGAATGTTAAGTTTTTTTAGAAAAACGATTTTGACGGTGAATTTTCGTATATTTTGATAGAATGGAATACGATATCAGTGACTTGACACCAATTTAACAAGAAAATAGGGGCAAATTAATAAGGGTTGGCAGGGGTGGGGCGGCTGCGCAAGCGCCAGTTAAATAGACAAGTAGTGTTTCCTCTTGTAGTGTCGCGATTATATGGATACAAAAGGTGTTAATATATTATATTTTTTTAAATATATTGTTTCCAAATACTTTCAAAATGTAGGCTGAGATAGAATAAGAGACCAGCCACACACTGTATGTAGTTAGGCCTACACTTGTCTAGCTGTTTATAACGAACAACATGAATAGATCTACGTACATGGTTTCTCACTGACTGAAAATCAAAGCGCTGAAATTAAGCGTTGAAAGACTGGCGCGCTGGTTGAATCGAACTTGCCCTGCACAGATATCATTACTGTAAATATATGAAACTATGTGTGATTTTTTCGTTAAACTTTGTGACAGTTACTGCCGTAGCTGGTCGTGATATCACTCTACATTTGTTAGCTGGCGTTATTCACCGAGTCCAATCGTTCACTATAGGTCCCAGGAGGAGAACGCATGGATAGACCGCTTTTTCAGGAGGGAATTGGGTACTGTGGTTAGTAAATCGTCTCGCATTTCTTTGATAAGGCATATTTCAGATAAAGACATTGCCTGTGCTGATCTCCTATTTTTACTCTAAACAATGGTCATCTCACATTCGCCAAACTTTTGGTATCTTCTGCGAACATTCTCCACAACTGCACTAGAAAATCGCAAAAATGGCAAAATCACTCTTTAAAAGCCAATATTTTTATAATTAAGCAAAGGTCTGAGCATTTGTTTCGTTCTAAAGATTCGTTTTACACTGTCTTCATATGTCATAAGCCTCCACTATTTAAAAGTCATTTTAGGAGGACTTAGACCACAAGTTAGAAAATTTTCAAAATGAACGCATGGATAGAAGTTTTCATCAACTTTCCAAATGAACGCATGGGCAGGAGGCATTTTAGAAATCTACGTTTGTTTCGTGTATATCCCATATAAAATTCAAAATTCGACCGCCACATTCCAAATACTATATCGAAATTATTAAAACATTACTTATAATTATATATAGATTATTTCCACTTTCATATTTATTAAAATAATGCTAAGTAAAGTTAATAGGTTGAATTTGATAAGCAAGTTAATGCACAATATTTACGACTACGCTACGTCCGTTGACCAGCTGTACCTCGTACAGTATAAAAAGCGTTCAGTTCAATGTAAAAACCTCACACGCAAGAGAAACCGAGTAGTAATATTTTCTGGACGAATTATGGGTCATAACTTATAAGTACTATTACTTGATGACCTTTACAACGTACATCTATTCCGACCAAAAAGAATAATGGGCCCGGCTTCAAATAGACGTTTACAGCGAATGTTGAGTACCATGTGGCCCGGCTTCAAATATATACTGAACCAAAAAAGACCGTGTGTGACCGCCGTGTGCGATGCTGACTGCCTGACAGCGACGTCGCATTGAGAGCACAAGTTTGTTAATGTCAGCCTGTTGAAGAATAGAATAATTTTCCATATTAACAAACTTGTGCTCTCAATGCGACGTCGCTGTCAGGCAGTCAGCATCGCACACGGCGGTCACACACGCTACTGATTGTTAACTTTAGAAACGACCCCTACCTTATTTTAATTTAAAATTCAACAATCAATCTGATCCTTTCCTCCAAAATGACGATTTTAAAAGAACCACAATACATTATTTTACAAAAATGTAAGCTTTCAGCCAAAAGGATTGAAACTGTACTAACATATCTACAATCAAACTTGGCGAAAGTTTCTTTTTTGGTTCAGTATAGGTTGTTAGCGAACGTTAAGTACCAGCTCAAGCTATATATAAATGAGTATATAAATAGATAGATCTATATATAAAGTATATAAAAAGATCGATGAGTTAATCAAAGTATATGGGAATTGAAAGTTTATTGTTGTAAGCAGTTATAGAAAGAGTGTACATGTAGTAAGAGACATTGTTCAGATGGTTATTCTTGGCAGATATTGAAGTTTGTGTTTTGTTTACAAATATTGGCGATCACGTGAGTTGATTTTGGCGCGTTAATGTGACCTATATATGATGGTTATTTGTTTACAAATGTTTCTGATGCAAAAATTGACGGTTCTAGTGGGTTTCTGTTTGACAAGAAGAAGGTGATTTCTTGTCTATAAAGTAAATAAGGATTGTATAACCATTTTTGTATGTCTTTCTTTTGCTGTTGTTCAGAATAATTTGGTTTGAGGTGGTATGGAAGTGTGACTCCCGCCCCCCCCCCCCCCCACAACCCTTAACCCCATGGTTTACGGGATCAAGATGCTGTGTTTGAATATAGATAGTTTGTATAAATTTTCATCCTGAAAGTAAAAAAAAATACCATGTACGTGGTAGGACAATTTTGAAAGGTACTGTTTAGTTTATATAGAGCAAATTCATTGTAAAATGGTTAGTGCTATGATAATTTTTAACTTCCTGGCAACTCCTTCATGAAAATTACATTTTGGTGTTACTGTCCACAAAGTGCAAGGTCTAACAGTTATAATGAGATGTCAGAAGTTTCGTTTGCATTATAAATAATTCCAAGTTAATCTCGAAAACTATATAGGCTCTATGCTATCGCTTATTACCGATACGAAACTACAGACTGATCTTAATGATATTTTAGCAATTCAGAATAAAATATTGTAAAATATAACAGTCAAAAAGTCGATTAAATGTGGGATATTCACGAAAAAAACGTAGATTTCTAAAATGCCTCCTGTCCATGCGTTCATTTGGAAAATTGATGAAAACTTCTACCCATGCGTTCATTTTGAAAATTTTCTAACTTGTGGTCTAAATCCTCCTAAAATGACTCTTAAATAGTGGAGGCTTATGACTTATGACGACAAGTGTAAAACGAATCTTTAGAACGAAACAAATGCTCAGACCTTTGCTTAATTATAAAAATATTGGCTTTTAAAGAGTGATTTTGCCATTTTTTGCGATTTTCTAGTGCAGTTGTGGAGAATGTTCTCAGAAGATACCGAAAGTTTGGCGAATGTGAGATGACCATTGTTTAGAGTAAATATAGGAGATCAGCATAGGCAATGTCTTTATCTGAAATATGCATTATCAAAGAAATGCGAGACGATTTACTAACCACAGTACCCTAATCCCTCCAGAAAAAGCGGTCTATCCATGCGTTTTCCTCCTGGGACCTATAGTGAACGATTGGACTCGGTGGTTATTGGCATGGATGCTCCAAAATTACACGGAAACTTACTATCAATCGCTCAAAATTCGTGGAATGGTGTGCTGCATTGTGCTTCACACTTGTGCAGAACATTTCGGCCTGCTCTCGCGGTGACCACAAAACCCACTTACTTGATACGCTCTCGTGGTCGCGATGATACACCCGAAGTTCAAGACTGCGCGCCAGTCTAAAACACGAAGATTTTTTATGCATCCAAACTGTTTTTTGCAGTAAGAGTTGTTTTCGGTGCGTCTAAGACGGGTTTCCTTTACATTCAATTTTTTGGTTTAAATTTTTTACCAAATTTGTTGCGAAAGAAATCCAATTAGTTATAATTAAAATGAACTTAAATTAAGTAGTCGCTACTGGTAATATTCGGTCGCATTCGGTATTTGCTTTAGTTTTCGGTCGCGTTCTTTTATTCTATTCACCGTACGCACGTTGACTCTAAATAGGCCAGGTGAGCACGTGCGTTCATTAGAGCCACTTGCGTAAGAACGTGAAAGCTCCGACTTGCGCACCTGATGAAACAATGGTCATCTTTAGTAAACTGATAATTACTGTAAGTAACCTAATAATAACAACAAGATAACAACACTACTATACCCATCAGCACAATGGTTCGATAAATGTGGTTCCTGGATTATTTGTGCCAATTTCTTGCCATACCTGTAGCATTCTATAAATAGCGGTCACATGATGACGTGACCGGTGTGTACAAAATGATGAAAGGGAATTCACCATTACCATCTCTTCACGCGAGAGTAATCTTACCCTAATTCAAACTGAAAGTAAACAAAACCTGAGCAAACAATAGAAATCTGCGAAGGAGTAAAGAAGACAATCAATGTGGTGAATTAATTTTAATCAGCTTAACGGATGGTTTGAACAGTAAATAAAACTATTTCCACATTTCCCCAGAGATAGTTTTTAAAATGATTCACTTCCTGAATGAGTGAATCAAAGTGAATGTCGAATTAAAACAATGAAGTGGGGGCGTAGTTATGTATGCATAAGCTTCTTTCAAATGTTGTAAACAAATTATGTCAAAATATGCGAAGGATATCTGTTAACATTTACACCATAGATACACCTTTATTCCCTGGGCGAAAAGGGGAGATCCAGATTAGCAGGCATACATGTATCCCAGCTGTCTGATCAGGATCTAAACTGTTCACTTTTAGATTTATTAGGTTATTTCTGACCGAGATGCAACAAGTTCACATCATGTTTAGATAATACGGATGTGCCAGCTGATCCAGGCGCGTAGAAGCAGAGGCTGCAGGAGCTACGGTTGCAGCCCCAATATTTCCGCAAGTCGCGGCCCCGGCGGCAGACTTCAAAATATGGTTCTTTGGTGATTATGCCATAAAATGCCATAAACAGTAAAATCTTGCCATATCATCGTTTTCACCTAAACATCGTTATCGGCTTAGCTAATATACAGTCTAGTGTCAATGTCTAGGAAACAGTGATGTGTCGCGGGATTGTCTCAGAGTGTTAAACCAACGGCTGAATAAGGAGCTAATCCTTTTAAATGTATCGAAATAAGTAGCGCAAAACAATGTCGTATGAGAAGACAATAATCGGCAAAGTTCATCCTGAGTTAAAATCTCATACATGTACTAAGACTCAGGTTGAAGAAAGTGCTCAAAATTGTATTATACACTTAGCCAATGTTCTAACTACATCGATCATATTTTTTTATTTCTCAGCACGTATTCCGAGTATACTCTTCAAACTTGGAACATAATAAGATAAATCATTTTCACTTCTTTTTAAGAAATAAATTCCAGTGTTATATCCGTTAAGATACCAAAGACAATTAATAAAGGTAGGGGTAAAAACCATTCACAAAATTTTGAATAGCAGTATAATATCTGTTAACGAAAATTCATCTCGCCTTATTTAAATATGGATTCTTAAGTAGTTTTGAACAAATCTAAGCAATTGTGCAATAACGCGATAGCTTAGCTGTTACACAGAAGATGTTTCAGCAGTTTTAGTCGATTGATATACGCTGAGGTCAATTTTGTGACTATTGGTTTAAGACTCACCTCAATAAAATGTCGCTGGTTTATGAATGCCCATATAAAGAAAATATGATGACCAAAGTACACTTGCAGCACTGTTGTTTCAATTCTACTTTGACCGTTATTGTAGATGTACATGTAGATGTGAGCACAATGTCAGAGACGGAGTCCGCTGAAGAAGAGGTCCCGTTAGAGCAGACATTACTGCAGTGTTCTCGGCGGGGTCAGTCCAACATCATCCATGACATCCTGAAGAGCAGGAAAGAAGGACAGATCGATGTGAACATAAACTGTAAAGGTAACTGCCAGTTTAAACAAGTCCCTTTACTCCATAGATACAACTGGAATGACATGGGCAAACAATGTAGACCCAGATCTGCCGACACATCCATGCCATCTGATCAGGGTCTACATTGATGCATTAAATCCGACCAAGAATCACGGTGTAGGTCCTGATAAGGACAAGGATGTGTGGACTGATCTGGATCTACACTGTTCGTACATGCAATTAAACCTGTAGGTTAAAGAGATTTTATCAGTGGCCTGTATATATGTAACTCAGCAGTGCAGTGTACAAATTGAATAGTTTCCAAAGAGTTATTTGTTTGGACAAAACTTGCATATGCATAATTCTCTAAAACAACAATAATACAATTTTATGATTTCAGCCAAGGCCATTTAATGTAAATTTAAATATAAAGTTTAGTGTCATAGTGAAAGTAAGTGTGCATGGCTTTGATGGAGCATTTTCAGATTTCAAATTAAATAATCACAACTGAAGTTATATAGCTGTAAAAGTCAAACTGTGCCTGAAAGGTTCCTTAGTGTTGTGAAATCTGTTCCTTCTTAATGAAAACTGTTGTAAAAAAACTAACAACAGCACTGATATTAGCTTAGCATTTTTTGGACTGCAGACTATTAGAAAAAAATTCCGGATTTCCAACTTGCTTTTGCCAAATATTATTATTTCATAACAATAACCAGAACTAACCAGATGAACCATTTAATCATGTATGAATAATCTTTGTATAAAGGTACCCAGAAGTCAAACAGGGGCTGGACCCCGTTACACCTGGCTGCATTCTTCGGACATCAAGATGTGGTCAAGTTACTTCTTGAGGTGAGAAAATTTCACTTTGTTTCTCTTTCACATTATATAGGTTTTGCTTATGAAGGTTAAGGAATGGTAAGCTTTTAGAACAATCAACACATGCTCTATATAGTCAATCTGATTGTCTCCTGAAAACCGCTATCAAGATCTGACGAGTCACTAAAGCATGCTTTTATCAACATCCTTACGAACCAATCAGATTGTCACCTACAAAATCACAAAAGTACGTAAAGAATGTAGCTTTGTATATACCGGTACTGTAACCTGCGTAAAACATTACTAAAGGTTTGTGTATTTTATATAGTACCACGTTCATTTACACTGGAATGACAAATTCAGATCATCTTTCGACCTTTGCCGATAGCATTACTAAACGACTGTTCCTAAACTAGAAATCAGGGGAATCCACTATAGTTAATATACAGTACAGTCAATTATTCAGTTCCGACATTCAATCAGTTCCGGCACATTTGAGTTATAATTCGAAAATATGTTAAGAAATCATGGTGTTCTTGCAGCATTTGTCTTATTTGGAGTAATGTTGCTAGAACACACACTGATTTCTTGACCAATTTTCGTTTTTTAAATCAAGATTATGAACATGTTCCAGAACAGTACTGATTGAATGCCGAAACTGATTAATTGTCTGTATTTGCTGGCTGTCATCAGTTCTATCATTTTGTTAGATTTGACTTCAGTGAGATTTATAGTATGATAATTATCTGTAAATAAATAAATATTGGGATAAGTCCATTTCAAAGGAAAGAAGCAATTACATCATAGGCCAGGTATAATGATATTTATAATGAGATATAATCTCTACAACCTTTAAATGTGGACTGAACAAATATTAAAAGTGTAGTCGTGGCCCACTTCTCATCTCAATCTGTTATAGTACAGTTAACACTTTACTCTATATATTTGCATGTAGATCTGTATAGTTTCAGATCAGCAGACACATCTGTGCAGTCTCATCTGGATTCACACTGGGTGATTGTTGTTCAAAAATAACCTGATGAATTAAAAGCACAGTGCAGATCCTGATCAAATGGCACAGATGTGCTATCTGATCTGGATCTACATGGTTCAGCCATGGAATAACCGCCTTATTCCGTGGAGTAAATATATGGTTGCTAAGTATGTCACTAGAATGCTGAGAAACATATTTGGGAGTTGTCCCATGTAAAACTTGACAGCTTTTATACTGTTAGCGGGATACAGCTGGTATTTTGTTCTTTATTGCAGTACGGAGCATCAGTGAATGAGATCAACAACGAAGGTGACACACCTCTACATAAGGCTGCCCTCACTGGACGACTGGTACTCGTGATTACCTTCCTTACATTTTTCCTCAATTTTTTTCTTGACTTCACAAAGACATATAATGGGATCAGCTGACTTCTTTAATATCCAAAACTTAGTCGGGATGTTTATGGTCATATGTTATCAGAAAGGGCTGTCTCAAAAGATGTACATGTATTGATAGTTTTACCAAGTTCCTTTGCAAATTGTTTCATCAGAATGAACTGTCTCTGAAAGCAACGATTCTGTCTATCAAGCAAATGTTTACAACCATCTTCGGAATTGGAAAACCACAAGTAAGTCAAGAATACAACTGCTGCTGATGATGATGATTGATGATGATAATAAAAAAAAAGATAAGTGATTTCATTGAAACAGTCTACATTTCCCTGTGGCATGACTTTTTAAGTCATCAAACCATTTCAAAAACAAATTTAGACCAGAAGTGCAACCAAAATGTCTGGCCCCGATTAACCCTGTACATCATCTATACACATTTTTATGTATGTGCAACCAGTGTAGATCCATATCAGCTGGCCATCTTATCAGAATCTGCACTGGTCGCATTTTGGTCAGAAATAACCTAATAAATCAAAAAGCAAACAGATGTGCCGGCTGATCTGGATATACACTGTTCGTCCATGCATTAAAGGTGTGTCTGTGGACGAAAGGGTTTAAGACCACCTGCAATTTGGACCACTTTTATAAAGATCCATACATGTCGGTGGTCTTTAAAGTTGGGTTTTACTGTAATGTTATTTGCTGTATGATTGATAATTATGGAGCAACATGCTCATTTAACAAATGATTAAATATATAAATATTTCTCTACAGGAAGTGGTGACACTGTTGTTACAACACAATGCAGATGTCTCCATTATCAACGCTGAAGGGCGCAAGGCAAAGTCTCTCTCGAAAACACAGGAAATACACAGGCTTATAGAAGGTAAGCAGAATACTCTGAATTAACCAACTTTTGTAAAGGACTAAAGATGTAAATGTACATTTCAAGGTATTCAGAAATATCACGAATGTGCCAGCTGATCTAGATCTACACTGTTTGCACATGTGACAAAAACGCATATGTAGTAAAAGGTAAAGATATTTTAAACATAATCATTTAAGGTCTGGCAAAACATGTTTAACAATTGAATTAATATTTTCTAGAATATTCTCACTTCTCTCATTTATCCTGTAATCTGATATCATTATCCCTTTCCTCCATAGACACACCTTTATTACATGGGCGAACAGTTTAGATCGAGATCAGCTGGCACATCTGTGCCGTTTGATCAGGATCTAAACTTTTGGCTTTTTGATTGGTTAGGTTATTTCTGACCAAACTGCGACTAGTGCAGATCCTGATCAGATGGCACGAATGTGCCCGCTGATCTGGATCTACACTGGTCGCACATGCGTAAAAATGCCTATATGTGGAGGAAAGGGTTAATAAAGTGTCTGATGTCACTATGTGGTTCTTTCCCTAGGGAAAAGTTCCAAAATGATTTACCATGTCACATGACTGGAGGTATCAATACTTTCCCCGATATATATGCAACAATTTAAGTGTATTGCATGAGTGTGACCGGAAGATAAAAGAACAGGAGGGGACAGAGTTTTCTGTCTTCATTGAATATCTCATTAACAAACCAAACTTTCTAAACAACATCACTACTTTGATTATATGGTGTCAAATACTAACATGTTCTTACTTGTGTAGGCACACAAAGATTATCTTTTCCCTCTGGAATGATTATGATTTTTCTTCCCTGGTAAAACATGAAGATATGATTATCCGTTATGTTGTACAGGTAAATCTTTAACCCTTAACTCCATAGATACAGCATTTGTGTGGTGAACAGTTTAGATCCAGATCATCTGTGCCATCCGATCAGGATCTACACTGTTTGCTGTTATTTCTAACCCCAGATCAGATGGCACAGATGTGCCAGCAGATCTGGATCTACACTGGTCACACACATGCAGAATGCATAAATATGGAGGAAAGGGTTAAGCATGGTTGTGATTGGTTACAGCTGCTGAGCAGCATGATGCCACAAGACTTGAAGAGGAGTTCATGACCTCTGTTAGGGAAGGTGACATAGATCAACTTGAAACTCTCGTATGTATGCTTTGTTTTGTCCATACTGAAACACTTTCCTTCCATATACACACATTTTTACGCATGTGCAACCAGTGTAGATCCAGATTAGCCGGCACATCTGTGCCATCTGAGCAGGATCCGCACTGGTTGCATTTTGGTCAGAAATATCTTAACAAATCATAAAGCAAACAGTGAAGATCCTGATCAGACGGCATGGATGTGCTGGCTGATCTGGATCTACACTGTTCGCCCATGCAATAAAGGTGTATCTATGGAGGAAAGGGAAATACAGCTTATTTTTTATTTACCAGTATGTTGTACAATTTACCTCTGTTTCTAAGAGGACTAGAACCTGCAATCTGCAATCTAGGAAATGTCTAAGAATCCTTTCCGCTACCAGACACCCAGTCCTAATTAATTGTCAACAATGTTAAATAAGGATGTCAGTATTGTTTAATTATAATAAAAAGGTTTGACATCCGTCTGGTTAGAGATATAAAACAACATTTTGCGTCATTTATTTTGTTCATAAATGGTCAAGTGTCAGCTGTTGGAAGTCTTATTTGTAATTAGCCAATAGTAAGTTGGATGTGAAAAATGTCTTTATGAATTATTTAGAATAAGTAGAATGTGTATACCTATTGCAGAAATGTTTCTTGGTTAATTGGTGTTTATCATTGAATTTTTTTTAAGATAATTTTTCGATACAGTTCTTTATTAGTTTAATGGCTTTCAATAAATTGGTAGATTCACAGTTTTTCTAAAATTTTCAAATTGCAAAATTTACATCACAGAAATAGCGTGATTAATATTTTATGTATATTGGTTGATTTCTTCGAAAAACAGCAATTGAAGAGAAGTTTAATAATAGAATTTAATTCAACCGTTAGGTAATACTACATCAAATGTTTTGTTTTTAAACTTTGAAAATGTAATAAATTTTTGACATGGTAAATTTGCCAGCTCTCGCGTGCACGTCCAATCTGCATGAACCGCACCAAAATAAGAATCATTACTTATATTTACATTTTATTCATTTTTTTCTTTAAATAAACTTAAGTCGAACGCTTTCAAAAATTAGTATTAAGTGAAAAGGGGGAGTAATACGTGGGAGTTTTAAATAGTAACAGCCATGACATTACTGACGTCATTACGGGTCATGCGGTTCATGCAAAATGAACCGAATTTTTTTAAACGAAGAAATCAATAGGAATGTAAATATTATGGTGTAAAGGGTTCATGTCAGAAGTGTTTTTCTACACATGTAGCACATTGCTCACCAGTGCCCAAGGTTATAAAACAGAGCCTGGAAACCAGTCTCAAATCTCAAGCATCTGATTGGCTGAAATGACGACTAGTTGCCATTTCAGCCAATCAGATGCTTGAGATTTGAGACTGGTTTCCAGTCTGTTTTAAAACCTTCAGCCCAGAAATCCAGGCTTGTATAAAGCTTTGTTAAAGCAATAAAGCATCGAAATTAAAGTTGCAGGCTTCGAGAGGTAAATTTGATGGTATGAGCTGTAAGGACAGTTTTGGAAACACAGCATTACACGTCGCCGCCCAGGCAGGTCAGAAAGAAGTTGCTGTATACCTGTTGCAAAAAGGACTCGACACAGGAACCAAAAACAAACAAGGTAATCTTTTTATGGTGTTTATTTTTCCACCAGTTTATTAAAATATTTGGTGTTTCGTATATTAACTCTTTTTTCATGTCCTATATCACCATGGTGATCAGTGTAGATACAGGCACCATGGAAACCCCTGTAGATACAGATCAGCCAGCAAATCTTCGGACAGTGTAGATCCTAATCATATGGCACTTATGTGCTGGCTGATCTGGGTCTACAGTGGTAGCCCATGGGATAAAGGCCATATCCCATGAATTAAAGAGTTACAGAACTGCAAAAATGAATACTGTCTATTTTGTCTGGTTTTCTGTTAGCATATTTAACGATGATGCAAGGATGCTGGTTAAATATTGGTAAATGTTTATGTAGTTTTCCTAATGCAACCTCCAACAAAATGCATCAGGCATTATATTATTGTCTGAATATCTTGAAATTGCTAATTGATGACTGAGAAATCATCATTTGCTGGCATTAGCACCTGGTAACAATGAAGGTTCTGAATAAATTGTGGTAAAGCTGTTATTAATGTGCACTTAATGCATTTACAATGTGCCATAATGAACAAAGAACATAAGAATGAACTAAAAATGTACGCAATGCTTCTCATTTTCAGAAATATATTTCAACTCAAAGTATTACTTTCTAACTTCATGATTATTAACTTATTAGAAAAAAAAACAGTAAAACTTCAAAAACTCGTACATCGAAAACTCAAGCACTTTGGAAAATTCGAAGTAGTTTTGCTTGTCCCTGCATCTTTTCTTATATATTCTATATAAAAATACCATGGAAAACTCGAACTTCAAAATATCGAGGACAGGTGTTGGTCCCTTAAAGCATATTACTTCTTTGTTTACATTGGAAAACTCGAGTAATAAATGACCGATAAATTTTTTGCACCTCTTGAGAGTTATTGTTTAACAGTGACACGAACTTTTCAAACATTGTGACAGGTTATATTGCCAAAAAATTGTCAATCGCCAGAGTCTTTTGTGTTTTAATAGATCTGATTAAAACAGTTTCTGATGCAAGAACATAATTTAATGATCACAATTATCGCAAGAATCATAACTCCTGTTTGACTATTTTTTTCAAATGCAAATTTCACATGAAACTTAATGTTGCGTATAATTTGAAAGTACTTGTCCTATTCATTTAATACTTGGATTGTATAATCAACATGAACAGTGCCATCGACAACTGCAAAAATTATAACTCCTGTTTGAATATTTTATGAGTTATGTCCCTTTCAAATGCAACTTTAACATGAAACTTAGTGTTGCCTGTAAAATGGAAAGTACTTGTTCAATTCACTTAATACTTTGAATAACTCATCTGCATGCACAAACCAATTTTTGAAGATGATAACTCGAGTTTCACCATTATTTTAGTAATTCCCCTTTTAAATGCAATTTAGATGACACATGTGTTCTGTGGTGAAGTATTGAAATCAACTTAAATAAATTATTTTTATTATATATGATTAAACAAAGGTCCACATTTAAACTTTTTCCATGCAGGCGACACATGTGTTCCGCGGAACACAACATTCTAGTTTATCACTTTGTCTTTCTCCTTCCTGGCCTTTCTTTTCCTTTCTTGGTGTGCATGATATTTTGTTTTTGTTTATCATCTAGTTTATTCACAGGAGTTGAACATTTGTACAAAAGATATCTTTGTATGTTTTATATAATCTTTATAAAATATTTCTTTATTCAAAAGACTAAATTAGACATTTCTAATTACTTTTAACTAGTATATCAAACTCCTGTGGTGTGTCTTCCATCTTCAAAGTGCCATAATTATTAAAAACTGGACATTGATCTTTCCAAGGGTGAACAAAGACAAGTTGAACTTAAAACAGAAAGTATTTCTGTATGCAACATGTGAAACACAGCTTGTGTCAGCTTTTGTTCTATGCACTTTTCTACATAAAGAAAGTACATTCAACTTACTTGTTGAAAACTGTTCTTGTGTAGTGAGAATCAACAGTTGTAAAGCTTTTAATATGCTTTTAACCAATTATTTGTAATATACTGATGTTTTCTAGGTGCTATTTTCCTTCTCTTGTCCTGTCCAATAAATGATACTTAACATGTGTTATCGGCCTTAACAGAGATATACCTGTCAGCAAGAAGCGTAACTCCTGATTGACCAAGTTTTTAGTTAAGCTTCTTTTAAATGACTTTAACCTGAAACTTTATGTTGCTTACAACTTCGAAAGTAGTTGTACTATTGAATCAAAACCTTGAATATTTTGTATCGGTAAAGAAAGTAATGAAAGCTGTATATGACAACAAGAAAGGTAACTGCATGTACTGACTGACCAGTTTTTCATTCATTACCTTTTTACATGATTACCCCTGATTTCAAAAAAACTTCAATATGAAAACTTATGTGGCTTATAATTGGGTGTTATTAGCCTCTGCCAAGCAACCATGAAAGAAATTTTACAATTGTCATGAAATGAAGGTTATATCTGCTGTTTCTTACAAAAACTTAGTGAGGCTTCTGATTTAAACAGTCATTACAGTAATGTATATTCAACTGGAATTGCATCTTTTTATCATATACACGTATTATAAAATATAGGACCTTATTTCATCTTTATGCAAGCAGTCAATATATATTCAATAGAACACCAAATAAAAAAAGTGAAACATGCATTTCAGGAATAGTCACACACTCAGAAAACACAGCCTCTCCATGAAGGCTCAAACATTAACACCTGTAAACAGTAAGGTTCCAATTCCGGGCCATAAATGTTTACAGAATCTCGGACTAAACAAATGGTCACATGATTATAATGGCAGAAACAAATTTACTGAAAATGGGCACTGTCATAACAAACATGCAACATGCAACATGTTTCCTCGCCACATGCTCTGCGTCATCATTTACGCGCAAAATCACTATTGAGTTTTGGTCGTGCAAATGCATTTATAATCAGCTACTGTAAAGGATACACTATTAATTTATTTACATCGATAAACCAATTGGCGCACTTCAACATATTTAATAGATGTAGTGTACATAATATTGTAATTTGCACAGTTGAGGTGAATAACAATCGTATTGTTACGGGTTTCCATGATGTCACCATCATGTCCCGATGAATGTTGCAAATTTACAGATTTGAAAATACACAAGTTTCCCATGAAAGTTAAGTGATCCAATACAATAGCTATCTGTGTATATGGACCCCTTACATCGCGTTATAATGGCATTGCATTGTTATTTACTACTTATATCACTGACACTTGACACAATGCTAGCAGGTCTGTATGATATAAATAATGATTAAACGGCATCGTTTCGTTTTTCATGTTCCGTGTAAACTTTTACAAAAATGTGTTAATGTTGGAGCCTTATTCCCCACATTTAGTATCAAAACAATATGCCAATGGAGGTTTTAACCAGATTCTAGGGTGCACCTACCTTGCTCTTGCTTCATCTGGTTCTCATGAACAAACAAGTACAAGTTGTCTTGGTGAATTAACTCACCCGTCAACTTGACAGTCTTGCTTTTATTGTTATTGTTTTCTATTTTCAAATAATCTGTAGGTTTGTTGGCTGCGGATGTTGCAAAGACGACACAGATGAAGCTGTTGTTGGCTGTACAACCAAAGCAAGATGCCATTAAAATGCCAGCCAGATTTGAAGGTCTTCTTATCAAAGTAATTAACCCTTTCCTGTATAGATACGCATTTTTACGCATGTGCGACCAGTGAAGATCTGCACTGGTGCATTTTGGTCAGAAATAACCTAATGAATCAAAAAGCGAACAGTTATCATTATCATGCTATTTAGTTTTGTTATTTTAACTTTGCTGTCCCCAGTCTCCCCTTTCATTTTTTTACTGAATATTAGTTTGGTACTGCAAAATGTCAAACTAACAAGTTTCGACTATCTATAAATGGTGTCCATTGTTTAAAAAAAAATGTCCTAACATATTAAAGGGTAACTGAAATTAAGTACATGTACTGGTCAGTGACCCAGAAATCCTGACATTCCCATCAACCCACTAAACCAACCCCCCAAAAATTGTTTGTTCCAACATGAAGTGGGAGGCTTAAGGAATCACATTTGTCCACAAGTACATCTAGATGTATGTCTGTACATTTGTATGTCAGTCCATCCTCCAAAATTTACCTCCTTATTTCCCGTCTCACAGATTTTCTTTCAAACTTGCACAGATGATAAAGCAGGATGTGTAGATATTTGCAATGAAAAGATTTTATGCTGCAACCATTTTTAAACAAAGTTAAGGAACTTTATTAATTCAGTACAAAATTTTTTTGGCACAAACTCTTTATTTACTGTAGGATAAATGTATAAAATATTTTCTGTTTAAATATCAAAATTTGTTCACAAAATTACTGTTGGGATATATTGTTGCAGAAAAAGTTTGTTGGGACAACACCTGTGTGGGTGGTCCTGGAGAGAGGAGTTCTGTCATACTTCAGAAACAGGTGAGGTGACATCTAGAACAAACAGTTTTAATGATTTACTTAGTATGCTTCTATTTTATTGTCTTCGTGGAAGTTAGTTGCCAATTACATGTCAGCAGAGTTCCTCAGATAAACATAATTATTTTGGTGGTTTGAAATAACTTATCAAAACATTGCCATTTTTACATTGTATTGTTTGATTTATAAATAACTAATTATAACAAGTTTGTTTTCTACACAAAACAAAATAAGGCATTGCCTTACATATCCAAAGTTATTTATTTGGAAGATTATTGGATGAACATTTCACTTATCTAAGTGCTTATTAGTGCTTTCAATTGGACACCTAGCCAGGACAGGTGCCTCACCTGTAATAATGACCTGAAGACAGGGAGCTGCATCCTATACTGGGAGCAGACCCTATCTATCTTATGTCACTACCCTTCTACCTATATCTTGTTACTATTATTTAGATTATTATATCTCATGAGCAATTAGTGTTGATCTAGATCAGCCTTTATATCCTTGTGCACTTATCTGGATCCTTACTTGTCGAAATTACATTCATTTGGTTATTTTAGATCAATAAGCGATTAGTGTAGATCCTGAGCAGAGTGCAAGGATTTGCAGGCTATTGTGGATCTATACTGTTTGCCAAGGATTTGCAGGCTATTGTGGATCTATACTGTTTGCCAAGGATTTGCAGGCTTTTATGGATCTATACTGTTTGCCAAGGATTTGCAGGCTATTGTGGATCTATACTGTTTGCCAAGGATTTGCAGGCTATTGTGGATCTATACTGTTTGCCAAGGATTTGCAGGCTATTGTGGATCTATACTGTTTGCCAAGGATTTGCAGGCTATTGTGGATCTATACCGTTTGCCAAGGATTTGCAGGCTATTGTGGATCTATACTGTTTGCCAAGGATTTGCAGGCTATTGTGGATCTATACTGTTTGCCAAGGATTTGCAGGCTATTGTGGATCTATACTGTTTGCCAAGGATTTGCAGGCTATTGTGGATCTATACTGTTTGCTAGGGATTTGCAGGCTATTGTGGATCTATACTGTTTGCCAAGGATTTGCAGGCTATTGTGGATCTATACTGTTTGCCAAGGATTTGCAGGCTATTGTGGATCTATACTGTTTGCCAGGGATTTGCAGGCTATTGTGGATCTATACTGTTTGCCAAGGATTTGCAGGCTATTGTGGATCTATACTGTTTGCCAAGGATTTGCAGGCTATTGTGGATCTATACTGTTTGCCAAGGATTTGCAGGCTATTGTGGATCTATACTGTTTGCCAGGGATTTGCAGGCTATTGTGGATCTATACTGTTTGCCAGGGATTTGCAGGCTATTGTGGATCTATACTGTTTGCCAAGGATTTGCAGGCTGTTGTGGATCTATACTGTTTGCCAAGGATTTGCAGGCTATTGTGGATCTATATTGTTTGCCAGGGGATTGCAGGCTATTGTGGATCTATACTGTTTGCACATGTTAAGTTGTATCTATGGAGTTTAAGATAATGAAAGCCCTGAACAACAATTTCTCACTCCAGACAAAACACATCTAATGGTTTTAATGTGTGCTTCACTCTACACACACCACAGTCCTGTACTTTTCCATTTGGCTCTTCACTCCACACACTTTTGTTGTAAATGGTAGTTTAATCCGCACACACCACAATCCTTTGCTGTTTTAAACTGGTTCTTCACTGCTCACACACCATGTCTCTTGTTGCATTAGCCCTTTACTCATTATACATGTATGTGCTTTTTAAGCCTTTGCTGTATAGATATGCATTTTAACACATGTGCGACCAGTGTATATCCAGATCAGCCGGCACATGCGTGCCGTCTGATCAGGATCTGCACTGGTCGCACTTTGGTCAGAAATAACCTAATGAATCAAAAAGCCAACAGTTTAGATCCTGATCAGATGGCACGGATGTGCCGGCTGATCTGGATCTAAACTGTTCGCCCTAGCAATAAAGGTGTATCTGTACAGGAAAGGGTTAATACATGTGTAACCAGTGTAGATCCAGATAAGCTGGCAAATGTGTGCCTTTTGATCTGGATCTTCTCTGGTGGCAGCTTGGTCAATAATAATCTCATAAATCTTAAAGCCGACAGTGTAAGTGTTGATCTGATGGCACGGGTGTGCCAGCTGATCTGGCCCTTCACTATTTGCCCATGTAATAAAGATGTATGTATGGAGGAAAGCATTGACAGTGTAAAATGAACAATCTCATGATTTGACTAACTAATATGAATATTTTTTTAAATAGGGGAGATGCATCAACTGGAGCTAAGAGGAAGGGGATGAAATATCTAGACAATGCCCACTTAAAGGTTTGTAATTTAGTAGTCTATTTTGATCATGTCATCCTGTGCTCTCCTAGAGTCTATAGGAGACCCAGGATTATGTCTCAAATGTTCATCAGTGGTTTCATAAGTTTCAAAAACCATGTAACAAGTGTATGTATAACCGTGGTATGCAGAAATATTCCTGCACTTGTCCTGTTAAAGGTTGTATAAGATAACAAAAGTGATATGTTGAAAAAAACAACAAGCAATTATTTAAATCTGCTATTTGCTTTGCAGAGCTCAGAGAGGGCTCAGAAAGGGTTGCTCAAAACATGACTTTGACATTTGCTTCCTTTACCTAAACAGTTAGTATTAAAAATGATGAATGTCCTGTTCATGTGTTTGACAAAAGTTGCTTCTGAGAGTAGACTGCAGATATATTGTTGGGCCAGCAGGCATCAGCATTTCATTTTTTTTTCAGTTTTTTTTTGTTTGTCGTTTTCTCAGTAACCATTCCATATAGAACTTTGAAACTTAACATAGTTGTCTGAGATCACAATAATAATTATGAAGACAAGTTTAATAACTCTTAACTAAATTTTGTAATAGTTATGTGCCTTTAGCACTTAAAATTTAAGAAGACAACCAGGTTTCCTTGCATTGATGGGTCTTCTTGTAATGTTTTTGAATTATGATGAAATGAGTTAATGATTGTAATATACTGTATCTTATATTATAATGAATATTTTAGATTTGTGAAGAGAACAGTTATGACTTCATGGTTGAGTTTTCTGATGGCACACATCATAGACTGGGTGTTGATCCCGGGGCAAGTGATGTCAGAGTGGGCCGAGATCCAGCCACTGGAGAAATAGTTACCAGACAGGTAGATCCAGATCATTTATAATGCAGTATCCAGTCTATGGGGAATTACAGAACATCCTTTATTCACAGGTGTATGATGTTTTCTTGTTAACTTCCCTGAGCCTAAGGATTAAATTTGGCTATGAAACAAGCATTTTGCTTTTTATAAAATTTGGAGGAAGAAAAGCAAGTAAGTTGAAGGAGTTTAATAATGTTGACCAGAACTGTCATTCTCTCACCAGAGGGCGTGCTACACAAGTTTCGCTTACACCTCTGTCAACGCCTGATGTACAAGATTCTTGTACAAAATATAAATAATGAATAAAATGCTCGTGAGATTATTTTGATCTCTGTATATTTTACTTAAAATGAAAATGGGTATTTTTATTTTTTTTAGAACAATGTTTAAGATATATTTTAACCCAAATTTTCGGGGAACTATTTTGCGGTGTGACGATAGAATATCACGTGTATGAGAACTACTTTTCCCGGCGTTGACAGAGGTGTAAGCGAAACTTGTGTAGCACGCCCTCTGGTGAGAGAATGCAGAACTGTTATACTCTTATTTAACCCTTTACTCAACGTATATACAGGTTTTATCATGTGTGCGACAAGCGTAGATCCAGATCAGCCAGCACATCCATGCCATTGAAATTGGATGTACACTGGTTTCATCTTGGTTAGAAATACCTTTATGAAAAAACTTTTAACAGCGAACAATGAAGATCCAGATCAGGTATCTTGGAAGTGTCATTGATGTGCCAGCTGATCTAGATCTACACTTTTTGTCCATGTGATAAAGGCAGATATAGAGAGTAAAGGATTAATTACTCATAATTTATGAAAAACTAAAAGAGAAAATACAAATTTACTAAGAATAGTTTTAACATTTATAATGAATTTTGTCAAACTTGTATTATTTAACCACTGAAGAGTTGTTTCAAACACAATATAGTGTCTGGTGATATGGCTCCGACTGTAGCCATTTCTGTTGTATTTTCAGATGTGGTTAAACTCGTTAAAGGAGCATATAGCGTACAATACTCACTACATACATACAAGGGAAATGAAGAGATCTAAATCAAAAGATGATGTACCTCTGTTATCCCTACAAGAAGCCCTGAAAGTAAGTTCCTGCATTAGAAGTAGATTACTGCGCAGATTTCTCTTGATGAAATAATGCTTTTTAGGCCATCTGTTGTGACATAACAGGGATGAAGGTGTGTACATGTAAATGAAGTCACTGCTGTGCTTCCGACAGCAACAAGTATGGCTGCTCCCACATTAATTAAATTGTTTGTGGATCTGATGTTTTTCATGTTTTAAACATAAATGTATGCATTATTACAATTGTTTTATCTCCAAGCATTTTGATCCCTTTAATGATCAAATTCTGGACTACATGTCAAATACTTCATTCACCACTCCACATAATTTTGAATTATAAATCAATACATTCTAATTATTTCTAAATATCAGTTGAATATGTTATTTATTCATTTTAGCTACAGTTTATACAGATAGCAGATCAATTGAATAAATGGTTTTCAGTTTATTAAAAAAAATAAGGGATGGGAACGAGTAATCGAGTACTCGGGTACTCGATTAACGTCCGAGTACCCGAGTAGTTCATAAAGTATTCGTGTACCTGATTAAAAATGTAAACAAAAAAAAAATCAACCAATTTTTATAAAAGTTGTCTTTGTGGAATCGTACAAATCGACGGCTGACAGTTAATTGTCAACACCTCGCATCCGGTTTCGAATAAACAAGGTGAGACTTCGGGGCACAAATATCCGATAATATTGGCGCCTAATTGACATTATTGTTTGATGTCGTAACACAGACAATTTGCGATCATTTAAATTAGCACCTAAATATATTTTAAGCGCGACGCTTTTCTTGTTTTATTTGATTTTGTTTATTGAGTTATTATATTCAAATGCGATTGTTGATTTCAGGATTGCAAAACTGAAATAAAATCTGATTGGAGAACATACACTATTTTCACGATTGTACATTTTACGGTAATGTTCTAGTTTGTGACACAGGCTAATTTATGATTGTTTAGTTAAATGTTCTCAAGGTTTATAATCGAAATGCATTAAATATGATTAAATATCATTAAGGTATTTTTGTTTTCTTTAAATGTGTTGTGAATCTACTTGAGTGATCGATTATGACAGGCAGTCTGGCATGATCATACCCGGTACGATCATTAAAACGTACGGAAGCTGATATTTAATCTTACGTTAGAGAAAGGTTTCGAGTACTCGAGTACTCGATTGGAACAAGGTCCGAGTACCCGAGTACTGATTTTGCTACTCGTTCCCATCCCTAAAAAAAATGAAAAAAACATATTTTATTTGCTGTTGAAATGTGGTCAAATTCTCCAATTACATTGAAAATAGCATGAATATCTTGGAATTATGCATTTTATTTTAGATCAAGTTATATTTAATTGTTAAGATGAAGAGATTTAAACGATACATATTCGAAACCAAATGTTTACATATTATGGCTTGTTCATATATTTTGTCAAACCTGCCCAAGTCTTTCAAAAAGTGGTCACTTCTACGTCAGGCACGAGGGCCAAATAGTGAATTGAAGCATGAAAATGAATATCTAAGCCCCCTGTTTTCTCTTCTTTTTTGCATAAATCATACTTTTTTCTTTAAAACATTAAAAAAATCTATAAAAGGAAGTCACATCAATTTTGTTGTACCATGTTCCATAACTCTAATTATACCCTTTATGGCAGGCTCCACTTCAGGGACATTTAAGGAATGATTCTTATTTTGGTGCGGTTCATGCAGATTGGACGTGCACGCGAGAGCTGGCAAATCCATAAAGCGCGCTAGCGCTTTATGGTAATTTGCCAGCTCTCGAGTGCACGTCCAATCTGCATGAACCGCACCAAAATAAGAATCATTACTTATATTTACATTTTATTCATTTTTTTCTTTAAATAAACTTAAGTCGTACGCTTTCAAATATTAGTATTAAGTGAAAAGGGGGAGTAATACGTGCGAGTTTTCAATAGTAACAGCCATGACGTTACTGAGGTCATTACGGGTCATGCGGTTCATGCAAAATAAACCGAATTTTTTTAAACAAAGAAATCAATAGGAATGTAAATATTAATGGTTTGTTGTTTACTGGTCCTGTTTCAGGTTGATTTATCATGTTTTACATTTACCTGCCTTTGTCTTGTTTTAGGTTGCACAGGCCCATCAGGATGTGTTGGAAAATCATGTAACTCAGCTTGGAGAATTTCTCTCAAAATGTGATGGAACCACTAATCCACGTAAGTAAATAAGTCAGGCAAGCATTAATATGTGGAGGAAAAATAAATACTTTAAGTCATCGGCAAGAAAAAACATTTCTATGGAGTTGAAGTTATTACAAAAGTTATTACAAAAGTGGGAATTTTTAGAAAAACTTTCAATCATTATAGATTATTATACATTTTACTGTACAATACGGGAATATATTTGGACTCGTACACAGCTTGAAAAGTCATATTGGACCAGCCAATAGGCGAGTCCAATATGACTTTTCAAGCTGTGTACGAGTCCAAATATATTCCCGTATTGTACAGTTAAATGTATAAAAACCTTATTATTATGTATAGTCCTGGTCAGCTAGACGCTTTACAAGCAGTTTTAAACATATACTAACAAGCATCTTTATGCACGCATGGTTCCCAGTCTTTAATTCGTTAGAGATTGAAATCGGAAACCAGACTAGCATCGTTTAGTGCACATGTACCCAACCGTCCAATATGAAATTAATATATATTTTTTGGATCCAATACGGGAATATATTGGACGGTCATGTGGTACAAATGCAGATTGTCGATTGGTTACATTTATTAGATATATAATAATTGCTGATATTACTGCTGTAAGCTCTGGGCTGCCATCTACCACTGCATGTATTCTGCAGTTTTCTCTAAGCTCAGCTTTGTATGCCCCTGAAGGAGGGCATTAAAATATTGCACCATCTGTCCTTACATGCATCCCTACCAATTTCTCTAGATCAGGCTACATGTATTACTTTCTAATGTATGGACTGATTTAAAACAACTTGCTAAATGTGTTTGGCTTATCAATACTACATTACCCATGTCCCATGTTCATGGTTAACTTAGTGTTTGATCATTATGCAATTCTGCATATATGGACATAGAATATAGGTGGTTGTGTTCAGGCTGTAACTTGCTCATGTATAGACTTATTTTATAACAACTCAATACATGTTCTGCATATCAAGATGATCAAGTGTCCTTAGTAGCTAAATTGGCAGGCCTTTATCCTGGTATGAGTTCCTGTTGAGATTACTTATTTCTTGCTAAAACTACCACTTGAAGACAGTTTCTTAATAAATTGGAAAAAGTGGGGAAAACAAAGTAGTATTAAATATTAGAATCAGGTGGCAACATAAGCTTTATTTGTCAAGTGTCAGCTTGGTAAGCCTGAGATCCAAGATTGATGGTCGAT
Organism: Corbicula japonica; assembly: GCA_038501625.1. Classification (NCBI taxonomy): domain Eukaryota; kingdom Metazoa; phylum Mollusca; class Bivalvia; order Venerida; family Cyrenidae; genus Corbicula; species Corbicula japonica. Next base: position 4,638,210 of record JAZAYU010000044.1, on the reverse strand, counting down.
GCCATTCATTTCATCCCAAAACTGCCACATACTAGTCCACAAAGGTGTTGTTCCTCGAGTCCACAGAATCCCTGGCCAATCCATTCTTGTCAGTTATATCCCTATAACTTCCCTTTTTCCCCATAACCACTAGTCAACAGAGGCCCTGTTCTATTCTTCCCATATAACTCCATATAACACTAGACCATAAGCATTACATGTTCAGGGTTTTAATTGCAGGAGGAAACATAGAGGCCAGCTGCTTTCTGTATGATTGTGGAAATGGTATATCAGTTATGACCTTTGATTTTTAGCTCACCTGTCACATAGTGATAAGGTGAGCTTTTGTGATCGCAATTTGTCCGGCGTTGGTTGTCCGTCCATAAACTTTTATTATAAACGACATCTCCTCTTAAACCCCTGGGCCAAAGTTGATGAAACTTGCCACGGATGTTCCTTGCATGAAGCTCTTCCAAAGTTGTTCAAAGAAATCAATTCCATGACAACCTAAAGGAAAAACTTTAAAAATCTTCTTGTCTGAAACCACAAGGCCTAGAGCTTAGATATTTGGCATTTAGCATAGTGGAACTCTACAAAGATGGTTCAAATTATTTCCCTGGGGTCAAAATTGGCCCCGCTCCAGGGGTCACTTCATTTTACATAGACTTATATAGGAAATCTTTAAAAATCTTCTTCTCACAAACCACAATGCGTACAGCTTAGATATTTGGTAAGTAGCATTGTCTAATGGATGTCTACTAAATTTGTTCAAATTATGTCCCCTGGGCCAAAATCTGCCACACCCTAGGGTTCTCTTGGTTGACATATAGTTATATAGGAAAAACATGAAAAATCATTTTTCTCCGAAACTAATTGGACTAGACCTTAGATATTTGGTGCTGAGTATTGTGTAGAAACCCTTTATCAACTTTGTTTAAAAGTTGGCCCTGGGGTCAAAATTGTCCCTGCCCCGGGGGCCCTTAATATGTGAAAAAGCAAAACTTTAAAAATCTTCCTATTGGAAACATCAATGTCTAAAGCTTAGATATTTGGTATGTAGCATTGTCTAGTGGATGTCTACCAAGTTTGTTCAAATTATGTCCCTGGGCCAAAATTTGCCACACCCCAGGGTTCTCTTAGTTTACATTGATTAATATAGGAATACATGAAAAATCATTTTTCTCCAAAACTAATAGGACTAGACCTTAGATATTTTTTACTTTATTTTACCACACTTGCACACAACTCTTGCAAGCATTAAGCAGTTGTTGACAGGTGAGCGACCCAGGGTCCTATGGACCCTCTTGTTCTGTTGATAATCTTGTTTTAGTTCTTTTATTGTTTACTGAATTTGCTTTTAATATTTTTTTCAATTCATTGGTTTTTGTTTAGACTTGACATTCAGTTTCTTTGATATAACAGTAGTTTAATTTCTTTGCATCTGGTAGTGTTGTCATTAACACAACAGCCAAATATGGTACATGGGGTCTCACACACTTTAACCATTTCCTCCATTATTACATGTTTTTTTGCATGTGCGACCAGTGTAGATCCAGATCAGCTGGCACATCCATGCTATCTGATGAGGATCTGCACTGTTTGCTTTTTGGTCAGAAATAACCTAATAAATAAAAAAAGTGAACAGTGCAGATCCTGATCAGAGGGCACGGATGCTTATCTGGATCTACACTGTTCGCCCACGGCATATAGGTATTTGTATGGAGGAAAAGGTTAAACAACCCAAATGTTTTTCATAGACAAATGAACATAATCAAATATCAGTTTAATCCATAATTAGTTGGAAAAGGGTTGAAAATTTTCAACAAATGCCTTGTTTTATAAACCTTAAAGTTAGATCTATCACATAAATATGCCTGACTTATCCTTCAATAACATAAGTGTAATAAAACTTATTTTTCAACAATTGTCTGTAAAATGTGTTAATTAATAGTTAAATCCAAATTGAATATCTTTTTCCAAGTGTATCAAAAAAAGGCAGATTTTAGTGAATCATTTCATATTTTTAAATTCTTTTTCGCAGACATTGAAAATAAGAAAATATATTCATGTATAGAATCACCTTTGCATCTTGCAGTGGAGTTGTATTTATTTAGGATACAAGAGAAGTGTTTAGGACAAAGCTCTGCTTGCTCCTGACAAGAATTTTGAAATTTTAATGTTTTTTTTTAAAAAGCAACAATGAAATATAGGTGTAAATAACAGGATATTTGCATATGCAAATGGATAAATGATGTGGATGTGTTATAAGTTTACATGAAAAAATATTTATGTTGTTCATTATCTTTTATTAGTTCCTAAGTTACATGTACCAGTATGTAATTGAAATGTACAAGTAATTAATTACTTCCATAAAGTAATTGTAATTTAATTAATTACTTTTGAGAAAAGGGTGTTATGGTAATTGTTTTTGAAGAATTTACAATGTAATTGTAATTTTATTAATTACATTTCAAAGTAATTGATCCCAAGTCTGGTTGTTTACCGTTTATTCCCTATTTACATGTTTTATCACATCAGCGATCAGTATAGATTCAGATCATCTTTGGCTACTGATCTGGATCAACACTATTCGCTTCTTTGTCAGAAATAACCTAATGAATCTAAATAAGAAAAGTTTAGATCCTGATCAGACGGTAATGTTCTGGCTGGTTTAGATCTAAACCGTTTGGTCACAACATTTGCCCAAAATTAATTGTCTTGTGTTGTCATTTTAATTTCTTTGGTGGCTTTTATTTGCAATTATTGTCATGTATTTTCCAGGTGATGGGACAAAGTTAACTAGCGAGCTCCAAAAGACTGTTAAATATTCCAATGACATGTGTTCATCATTAAACAAGTGCCTTACATTGTTCACTCAGGAACATGAAGTAAGTATGCTTTACATACGGTAACAAAGTGTCCTAGAGTACATACTCTTTGCTTCAGGTATATACACTTTTTACATTTTATATCATGTGCAAACAGTGAAGATTCCGATCAGCTAGCACATCCATGCCATCTGATCAATATATGTACCATTCACTTTATGGTGCAAAATAACCTACAGTCCAGTCGCGATTTAACGAATAGGCATCGGACCAAGCCGATTATTCGTAAAATCGCATTTTTCGTAGTATCGCATTTTTGATATGTTTCGTTGTTGATACAGTCGCAAAACGTCAATGTCGTTATATGACGTAATGTGTTATTGTTGTTATATGTCAAGGTCAATAAATAAAAAAGGCAAAGAAAAGAAACGTCCTATGTAGTTAATATTTAGATAATACCGATATCAATTTACTGAAATATTAACTAAGATTCGCCTTTGGAATAAGATCATGCAGATTTAAATAGCAGAAGTAGAATGACAAGCAATACAAGTGTTTCAGATTTTATACAATTTTAAACATTTGACATTCAATCACTCAAACTGTTTGTTACAAGCAAACACGCCCGCTGATTGCTTACAGAGCATATCGTGTCACAACTGCTTGGGTCGATAATTGCTCAACAATACAAAACACGGATATCACTTGAAAAGGTGTGAAAATCACCTGTCGGACCAAAATTCGTTAAATTGCATGTTTATTACACTGTAAATAAGCTTAAGGGACTGTCATAATTATTCGTTATATCCCATTTTTCGTTAAATCGCGTTTTCGTTAGATCGCATCTTTTTTATATTGAATAAAGAAGGAATTCGGACGGGACCGGCCGCCCAATTCGTAGTATACCGTTATTTCGTAAAATCGCGATTCGTAAAATCGCAATTCGACTGTATTAAATCAAAAAGCTAATAGTGTAGATCCTGGTCAGATGATCTGGATTGACACTGTTTGCCCACGCCATAAAGGATAGAGTTAAATAAGAGTGTTGTGCAAATGGTAAACAAGTGACTAACCTTTGCCAACATATTGTAAGTGTGCCTGTAAGTGGCTGAGTGCACTCCATTCATTTTACAGAGGTGTGCAGGGGAGAGTGCACTCATTCAATTAACAGAGGTGTACAGGGCAGATTGTACTCCATTAATTAACAAAGATGTGCAGGGGAGAGTGCACTCCATCAATTAACAGAGGTGTACAGGGCAGACTGTACTCCATTAATTAACAGAGATGTACAGGGCTGAGTGCACTCCATCAATTAACAGAGGTGTACAGGGCAGATTGTACTCCATTAATTAACAGAGTTAACAGAGGTGTACAGGGCAGATTGTACTCCATTAGTTAACAGAGATGTACAGGGCTGAGTGCATTCCATCAATTAACAAAGGTGAACGGGGCAGACTGTGCTCCATTAATTAACAGAGATGTTCAGGGCTGAGTGTACTCCATTAATTAACAGAGGTGTACGGGGCAGATTGTACTCCATTAATTAACAGAGATGTACAGGGCTGAGTGCACTCCATCAATTAACAGAGGTGTACGGGGCAGATTGTACTCCATTAATTAACAGAGTTAACAGAGGTGTACGGGGCAGATTGTACTCCATTAATTAACAGAGATGTACAGGGCTGAGTGCATTCCATCCATTAACAGAGGTGTATGGGGCAGACTGTACTCCATTAATCAACAGAGATGTACAGGGCTGAGTGCACTCCATCAATTAACAGAGGTGTACGGGGCAGATTGTACTCCATTAATTAACAGAGTTAACAGAGGTGTACGGGGCAGATTGTACTCCATTAATTAACAGAGATGTACAGGGCTGAGTGCATTCCATCAATGAACAGAGGTGTACGGGGCAGATTATACTCCATTAATTAACAGAGATGTACAGGGCTGAGTGCATTCCATCAATTAACAGAGGTGTACAGGGCAGATTGTACTCCATTAATTAACAGAGATGTACAGGGCTGAGTGCACTCCATCAATTAACAGAGGTGTACGGGGCAGATTGTACTCCATTAATTAACAGAGTTAACAGAGGTGTACAGGGCAGATTGTACTCCATTAGTTAACAGAGATGTACAGAGCTTGAGTGCACTTAATCAATTAACAATGGTGTACAGGGCTGAGTGCACTTAATCAATTAACAGAGGTGTACAGGACAGAGTGCACTTTACTAATTAACAGAGGTGTACAGGACAGAGTGCACTTTACTAATTAACAGAGGTGTACAGGACAGAGTGCACTCCATTATTTTACAGAGGTGTACAGGGCAGAGTGCACTCCTTTAGTTAACAGAGGTGGGCAAACAGTGCCAATCAAGGCACATCATGGACATTTACAGTGTTCACTTTCTTATTTATTTCTGACAAAGAAGTGTTTTTGTAGATCCAGATCAGGTTGCACTGATGTGCTGGATCTATGCTGAATTTAATGGATTCAGTAAAAAAGAGGCCTTTTTATTAGGGATGGGAACGGATACCTAAATCACTATTCGGATAACCGTATCCGGTATCCGGATAATATCCGAATAACCGTATCATTTTATCGACCACAGAAAATTTTGCTGATATAATATTTTAAATTTAAAAAGCACAAACGTTACACTATATCGCGAACGTTTGAGTCCTCGACCAACCTACCCGGTATATCACGGAAACAAAATATAAGTGAAAATTCGGACCCAACGACTTAACTTTTTAAGTCAATAACGAGTTGAAAAAAAATTAGCTACCGCGAAATAAGACAAGAAAAGGTTCGATAAAATTGGAGTTTTATTTCACGTGGACGCTTGCAAGCGCATACATAATATTCTTTAAACGAAAAATACGCATAATGTCATATGCACTCATATGCAAGGCGATTCATTTTACGAAAATCGGCCTGCACAGCAGCGGAACATGTAAAAACACAGAGTTTACAATAACTACATGAACAAATACTGTGTAACCAATTTATCGATAAATCACATGTATCGGGTTAAAAATACATGTAAAAGTTATGGTAATAGTTAATTGCATCATCTAATATTTTTTAATATCGGCGACTAACGTTAAATGATTTTTTCCTTTCAAGTCTTTAATGCGGTCATGTCAAAATAACAAACTGTCAAGATTATATTTGCTCAAAATTCTATTGCAATAAATTGTCATTAATCTGATGTTTGTTCTCGTTAACGAAAATAATCAAGTGTTGCAACTTGACAGGTGTCATTTAACACGCTCTGTTCAAGGTACACCAATCAACAAAACAAAAGATCATGGTCTGGAATACAGATCTTCCGGTCTCCCAATTAACCACTATACAAACAATTAACACCTCTTTGTCAACCCTGCTGAGACATCCTGGTCGAGTTACGCCTGGGGAAAACCATGTCAGTATCGAGATCAGTGCAAGCAGTGTAGCGAGTTTTAGAAAGATTTACCAGTTTAAGTTATATTTTACAAACCTTGAACAAAATATTGAAACTAAATTCGTACGAATTTGAGGGTATTCGGATACGAGAATGGTATCCGGATACGATCTTACTATTCGGATATTCGGTTATCCGGATAACCGTTCCCATCCCTACTTTTTATGGATAATAGAGCAGGGACAGCTAGCTTTCATCTGCATTATGGTACAGTACCCAAGGTTATAAAGCTGAGCATGGAAACTAGTCTCAAATCTCAAGCATCTGATTGGCTCAAATGGCGACCAGTCGTCATTTCAGCCAATCAGATGCTTGAGATTTGAGACTGGTTTCCAAACTCAGTTTTATAACCTTGGGCACAGATTTGAGATGAAAGTACATGTATCAGACTGCAGTCTGTAGCATAGTTTTCACTGTGGTTTAATTGGAAGAAAACAACATTCACACATTCTTATCCATGATTAAGGTGGACATATTTTATTATTATTTTTAAAGAATTTTATTATATTTTACACATCTTGTTTATTGTAACATTGTAAATTACTGCTTTCATATATTTTTTAGAACTAAAAGTTATATAAAGGAAATGTCTGAAAAGCATGTATTTAAATAAATTTCTTAGTAATGGTTTTTGACAAATCAAACAATATTTATTTCTTGTAAACAAACTAATATCTAACCTATTATGGTATATAATGCCAGTGATTTAGAATGAATCCTTTACATATATAGGGGTATAATTGCATGTGTGACTAGTGTAGATCTAGGTCAGCCAGCACATCCTTCCTGTCTGATCAGGATCTACACTGGTTGCTTCTTGGTTCTTGGTCAGAAATAACCTATTAAAACATAAAGCAAACATTATAGATCTGATCAGATCTTTAACCCTTTCCTGTATAGACACACCTTTATTGCTAGGGCGAACAGTTTAGATCCAGATCAGCCGGCACATCCGTGCCTTCTGATCAGGATCTAAACTGTTTGCTTTTTAGCTCACCTGAGCACGAAGTGCTCATGGTGAGCTTTTGTGATCGCCTGATGTCCGTCGTCCGTCCGTTGGTGCGTGTGTCGTCAACTTTTTCTTCAAACGACTTCTTCTCCTGAACTCCTGGGCCAATCTTGCTGAAACTTGGCAGGAATGTTACCTTCATGAAGCTTTAACAAAATTGTTCAAATGGTTCCAGTCCATTGCCTATCTAGGTCACATAGGTTACAAATAGATTTTGAACATGAAATTTTAAAAAATCTTCTTCTCTTAAACCGTAAGGCCTAGAACTTTGATATTTGCTGTGTAGCATCACCTAGTGGTCCTCTACCAAGATTGTTCAAATTATAGCCCTGTGGTCAAAATTGGCCCCGACCCAGGGGTCACTTGATTTTACATAGACTTATATAGGAAAAACTATAAAAATCTTCTTGTCTGAAACCACAAGGCCTAGAGCTTAGATATTTGGCATTTAGCATCCTCTAGTGGAACTCTACAAAGTTTGTTCAAATTATTTCCCTGGGGTCAAAATTGGCCCCGCTCTAGGGGTCCCTTCATTTTGCATAGACTTATATAGGAAAAACTTTAAAAATCTTCTTGTCTGAAACCCCAAGGCCTAGAGCTTAGATATTTGGCATTTAGCATCCTCTAGTGGAACTCTACAAAGTTTGTTCAAATTATTTCCCTGGGGTCAAAATTGGCCCCGCCCCAGGGGTCACTTCATTTTGCATAGACTTATATAGGAAAAACTATAAAAATCTTCTTGTCTGAAACCACAAGGCCTAGAGCTTAGATATTTGGCATTTAGCACCCTCTAGTGGAACTCTACAAAGATTGTTCAAATTATTTCCCTGGGGTCAAAATTGGCCCCGCCCCAGGGGTCACTTCATTTTACATAGACTTATATAGGAAAAACTTTAAAAATCTTCTTGTCTGAAACCACAAGGCCTAGAGCTTAGATATTTGACATTTAGCATCCTCTAGTGGAACTCTACAAAGTTTGTTCAAATTATTTCCCTGGGGTCAAAATTGGCCCCGCCCCAGGGGTCACTTCATTTTGCATAGACTTATATAGGAAAAACTATAAAAATCTTCTTGTCTGAAACCACAAGGCCTAGAGCTTAGATATTTGGCATTTAGCACCCTCTAGTGGAACTCTACAAAGATTGTTCAAATTATTTCCCTGGGGTCAAAATTGGCCCCGCCCCAGGGGTCACTTCATTTTACATAGACTTATATAGGAAAAACTTTAAAAATCTTCTTGTCTGAAACCACAAGGCCTAGAGCTTAGATATTTGGCATATAGCATCCTCTAGTAGAACTCTACAAAGTTTGTTCAAATTATTTCCCTGGGGTCAAAATTGGCCCCGCCCCAGGGGTCACTTCATTTTGCATAGACTTATATAGGAAAAACTTTAAAAATCTTCTTGTCTGAAACCCCAAGGCCTAGAGCTTAGATATGTGGCATTTAGCATCCTCTAGTGGAACTCTACAAAGTTTGTTCAAATTATTTCCCTGGGGTCAAAATTGGCCCCGCCCCAGGGGTCACTTCATTTTGCATAGACTTATATAGGAAAAACTATAAAAATCTTCTTGTCTGAAACCACAAGGCCTAGAGCTTAGATATTTGGCATTTAGCACCCTCTAGTGGAACTCTACAAAGATTGTTCAAATTATAGCCCTGGGGTCAAAATTGGCCCCGCCCCAGAGGTCACTTCATTTGACATAGACTTATATAGGAAAAACTTTAAAAATCTTCTTGTCTGAAACCACAAGGCCTAGAGCTTAGATATTTGGCATTTAGCATCCTCTAGTGGAACTCTACAAAGTTTGTTCAAATTATTTCCCTGGGGTCAAAATTGGCCCCGCTCTAGGGGTCACTTCATTTTGCATAGACTTATATAGGAAAAACTTTAAAAATCTTCTTGTCTGAAACCACAAGGCCTAGAGCTTAGATATTTGGCATTTAGCACCCTCTAGTGGAACTCTACAAAGATTGTTCAAATTATTTCCCTGGGGTCAAAATTGGCTCCGCCCCAGGGGTCACTTCATTTTACATAGAATTATATAGGAAAAACTTTAAAAATCTTCTTGTCTGAAACCACAAGGCCTAGAGCTTAGATATTTGGCATTTAGCATCCTCGAGTAGAACTCTACAAAGATTGTTCAAATTATTTCCCTGGGGTCAAAATTGGCCCTGCCCCAGGGGTCACTTCATTTTATATAGACTTGTATAGGAAAAACTTTAAAAATCTTCTTGTCTGAAACCACAAGCTGAGAGTACTTTTGTACTCAGGTGAGCGATATAGGGCCATCATGGCCCTCTTGTTTATTCATTAGGTTATTTCTGACCAAAATGCGACCAGTGCAGATCCTGATCTGACGACATGGATGTGCCGGCTGATCTGGATCTACACTGGTCGCACATGCGTAAAAATGTGTATATATCAAGGAAAGGGTTAAACAGAAGAGCTATTTTCAATCAGTTTTTTGTTAATCCCACTTTTTCTCAGTAGCTACCGGTATTCAACGAAGGTCATCATTGTCTGATATCGTTATAGCAACCATCAGGACCAGCTGCGTAACCATTGACTGTGTTTTGTCAAAGTTCTGCTTCTTTTTTACTTGGAATGTTGTTTAAGTCTTTGTTAAAACACTGTGCCCCACAAAAGTTTTACATTAGACATTTTTTAAACCTACACCAACAAATGTCTTGATGAGGGAGGGGATCTAGAAATTTATTTCTGTTGAGTTTGTTTTTTTCTATTTTTTAGAGTAAAATTAAAATATTGTAAAAATAAACTCATTAAAGGTTTATGGTGTCAAAACTTGGTAGTCTGCCTTAAATTATGTTACTTATGTTACTTTTGCATTTGAAGTTTTCGTAAAATACATTTTAGTAATAAGCTATTAGTCCCAGTTTGTCAACCATAATCAAGTATTAAAATATTTTTGACAGGATCTGATAAAATTTGTATTGCATGATTAACTTCCCTTTACTTTTATACTACCATTTGTTCATGAGATGTGTGGTCTGTTTGTGGAAAATTATGGTAAGATTTTCTTAATATTGTTTTTTTTAATTTTTGTTCTTGTAGAAACTTGGATTAATGATCATTACAGAACTTGGTAATACATGTATTCAGTTTTATTACATTATAACAGGTGCATCATTTCATGGTCATTGAGCAAGACTATATTTTATCTTGGGCCGACCATCAATAAACATGTAATTTATGCACCATTTAATATATGATAATATAATGGTTAAGTGCATACTTTTAAAAACCCATGAACATTTATGTGATATTATGCAGGACAAGTATTGAAGATTCATGGGCCTGTTTTTATGATATTTAGGTATTATGAAATATGCACATATAGTCGTTCTCTAAATAAATAAATACATGCCTGACTAAATTACGAATTTGAATAATCTTACTGAGTAAGGTGTAACATGAGGAATGAGCCCAACATTTTCTATAATACTGGGACATGCAGGTTGTTGTTTCATCTAAAAGAAATATTATACTTAAAGGATAAATTTTGGGTCAAGGATCATTAAAAATAAGTAACAGTGAAAAGAAAATAGTCTCAAATCTCAAACATTACTGATTTTCTGAAATGTTGACCAGTCTTCAAAGTGGTCAGTTAAAAGATAGAGTTTTGAGACTTGTCTCCTATCTCAGTTCTTATCTTGGCGAACTGTGCACAAGATTATAAATCAAAAACTGGAGACCCATCTCAAACCTGAAGCATTTTGATTAGGTAAAATTGTGCTCGGTCTCAAAATGGACCAATCAAAAGCTAGAATTTTGAGACTGGTCTCCATTTTCATGGTCTTGATCCCACTGGCTTGCATATGTATATGCATAGCATAATTTGAGGAGGCTTGTACTTCGAATCACCATATAAATATCGACACTTCTAACTTGCTCACTGTGACATTACAAGCCATTTTATTTTTATTTCTATATATATAATACATTTATTAAAAAGAATACCATTTAAGAAAGTTTTTTTTTAAATGTCACTATAGTATTTTATTGAATGAAGATTTGACATTATGAAAATACTTAACCTAAAAACTACGCTCACAGACTCATTTGATCCAGCCAATGGGCTTTTTTGAAAATAAAATTGCAGGTGCAAATCCAAAAAGGGTTCATTGGGGTTGTTTGAACCCCTTTTTGGCAGCAATTTTTTTATACAGATTTCAGCCATAAAGTTGGGATATATTCGTCAACTACCCTAAGACTGCTCCATCAAACCCCTTTCTGGAAATCTTGCATTCAACCTTGTAATTGGGCCTATATCCACAATTTGAATACAAACATTTTCCCAACTTTTTATCTCAAAATATTCCCTAGGACTTTTTATGCTCAAACAAATTTTCTGAAATAAATCATCCTTTGATTGGAATGTTTAGCAGAAGCTGAAAGATTTTTCTTTATCAAAATAGGATTTCTTTCCTTATATTCCTATTACATTTGTTGACACATCATCAGTTTTAAGCAAGTATTAATTATAATAATTGGTTAAAAGTGGCCAATTTTCAGCATCAGATTCTATCACACTTAAATTTTCCATTTCTAAATTTTAGTTGAAAAAAGCTCTGCAATTATGTGCCTAATGAAATTTCTATGATAATAACTCTATTGTTATGTTACAAATATTTACAGGAGAGAGAATCAGTATTACATGAAGAGAGGGAAAAAAATCGAGTCCTCCAGGAGGCGCTGCATGCCCTCGCCCTCGAGCATCATGAGCTGGAGCGAAATTATTCACACAACATACTAGCTCACAGTTTCTCTCCGGAAAATGACGAATTCTTTGACTGTGATGATTTAGATGAAAATGTTGGTATGTTTGCTTGTAAAACATTTAAACACCTATCTAGCTACTGCCAAAATGTAGTCATTGTTGAAAGATAGTTTTTGTTGGCACTGGTTGAAATTTACAAGTATTAAAAGCTGCGTGTTTGTAGTTCAGGACAGAATACTTTCATATCTCAGTTGTGGTTAATACTAATCGTACCATTATGACTAAAAGCAAGTGAATTTTGCCAGCGATTTGGACTAATCCGTATATTTTAGGAACTGTAAAATTAATACTGGTAAGAGAATTTTACTGTATAAGTAACACTATAACAACTTTGGCTTTAAATATATTCACTCGTATGTTGACTGTGTCACATTTATTTGTTTTCAGCCTTTTACAGTTTATATTAATATAAATATTGATATTTGAGAATACTTACTGGTAATATTTTTATCCTAATACCTAACCAGGCACCGTTAAAATAGTAGTCTAGGAAAGACCTTGTCAGAAAGTTTCCTTTACATGTTAAAAATTGGTCTTCATTACAGCAAAGCAAAACTTTATGATAAAAGGCAATCTTAATGAATAATTTCAATGAACAAAAAAAGTAGCAGAGCACAATGCAGGTACTGTTAACTTTTCAAATGTTACTGTTTCTCAAACAATATAAATTCTATTTTTTAAAAGAAATTGGTAAAATGTTGACTGGTACTTGTTTTTATTAAATGCAAATATTTTTTAAAAAAATATGAGATTACTAGTATTTCTTTAAATTTTTATTTCCAGATGTGCATCTACCTCTTTCACCGACTGGGACATTGATGTCCGATGTTTTGTCTTTCAAGTCTTGTCAGTTTGACCTTCACATGGGCAATAATGAAGGTGAAGAAGGTGCTAAATTACCCCCTCTACAGCCTAATTATCAGCTACAGCTGGGTGGCAGGTTAGAAATCCCTACATTACCCACTTTACAATCTAGGTGAATGGAACATAGAAAACTTACCTTCCCCCTTTTCAGTTTAACTTCATGGCAGGTTCTTAGAAATCCCTACACTTAGTGTTTGGTTGGAATTAAATCAAATGCAAAATGTATCTGAACAAATCTCAAACATTTCTAATAACAAGAGGGCCATGATGGCCCTTTATCGCTCACCTGAGTACAACAAAGTTATTTTTAGTAACAGTGACCAAGACCCAGATGACCCATATTCGAACTCATCCGAGAAATCATTGGGACACACATCCTGACCAAGTGTCATGACAATCGGAGCAAAAATGTGACCGCTAGAGTGTTAACAAGAAAATTCTATTTTTAGTAACAGTGACCTAGTTTTTGGACCCAGATGACCCATATTCGAACTCGTCCAAGAAATCATTGGGACAAACATCCTGACCATGTTTCATGACAATCGAGGCAAAAATGTGACCGCAAGAGTATTAACAAGAAAATTCTATTTTTATTAACATTGACCTAGTTTTTGGACCCATATTCGAACTCGTCCAAGAAATCATTGGGACAAACATCCTGACCAAGTTTCATGACAATCGGAGCAAAAATGTGATCGCTAGAGTTTTAACAAGAAAATTCTATTTTTAGTAACAGTGACTTAGTTTTTAGACCCAGTTGACCCATATTCGAACTCGTCCAAGAAATCATTGGGACAAACATCCTGACCAAGTTTCATGACAATCGGAGAAAAAATGTGACCGCTAGAGTGTTAACAAGAAAATTCTATTTTTAGTAACAGTGACCTAGTTTTTGGACCCAGATGACCCATATTCGTACTTGTCCGAGAAATGATTGGGACAAACATCCTGACCAAGTTTCATGACAATAAGAGCAAAAATGTGACTGCTAGAGTGTTAACAAGAAAATTCTATTTTTAGTAACAGTGACCTAGTTTTTGGACCCAGATGACCCATATTCAAACTCGTCCAAGAAATCATTGGGACAAACATCCTGACCAAGTTTCATGACAATCGGAGAAAAAATGTGACCGCTAGAGTGTTAACAAGAAAATTCTATTTTTAGTAACAGTGACCTAGTTTTTGGACCCAGATGACCCATATTCGTACTTGTCCGAGAAATGATTGGGACAAACATCCTGACCAAGTTTCATGACAATAAGAGCAAAAATGTGACTGCTAGAGTGTTAACAAGAAAATTCTATTTTAAGTAACAGTGACCTAGATTTTGGACCCAGATGACCCATATTCGAACTCGTCCAAGAAATCATTGGGACAAACATCCTGACCAAGTTTCATGACAATCGGAGCAAAAATGTGATCGCTAGAGTGTTAACAAGAAAATTCTATTTTTAGTAACAGTGACTTAGTTTTTAGACCCAGATGACCCATATTCGAACTCGTCCGAGAAATCATTGGGACAAACATCCTGACCAAGTTTCATGACAATCGGAGAAAAAATGTGACCGCTAAAGTGTTAACAAGAAAATTCTATTTTTAGTAACAGTGACCTAGTTTTTGGACCCAGATGACCCATATTCGAACTTGTCTGAGATTTCATTGGGACAAACATCCTGACCAAGTTTCATGACAATCAGAGCAAAAATGTGACTGCTAGAGTGTTAACAAGAAAATTCTATTTTTAGTAACAGTGACCTAGTTTTTGGACCCAAATTACCCATTTTTGAACTCGTCCGAGAAAGCATTGGGACAAACATCCTGACCAAGCTTCATGACAATCAGAGCAAAAATGTGATCGCTAGAGTGTTAACAAGAAAATTCTATTTTTAGTAACTGTGACCTAGTTTTTGGACCCAGATGACCCATATTCGAACTCGTCTGAGAAACCATTAGGACAAACATCCTGACCAAGTTTCATGACAATCAGAGCAAAATTATGATCGCTAGAGTGTTAACAAGAAAATTCTATTTTCAGCAACAGTGACCTAGTTTTTGGACCCAGATGACACATATTCAAACTCATCTGAGAAATCATTGGGACAAACATCCTGACCAAGTTTCATGACAATCAGAGCAAAAATGTGACGGCTAGAGTATTAACAAGAAAATTCTATTTTTAGTAACAGTGACCTAGTTTTTGGACCCAGATGACCCATATTCGAACTTGTCTGAGAAATCATTGGGACAAACATCCTGACCAAGTTTCATGACAATCAGATCAAAAATGTGACCGCTAAAGTGTTTACAAGAAAATTCTAATATTAGTAACAGTGACCTAGTTTTTGGACCCAGATGACCCATATTCGAACTCATCCGAGAAATCATTGGGACAAACATCCTGACCAAGTTTCATGACAATCAGAGCAAAAATGTGACCCCTAGAGTGTTAACAAGAAAATTCTATTTTTAGTAACAGTGACCTAGTTTTTGGACCCAGATGACCCATATTCGAACTCGTTTGAGAAATCATTGGGACAAACATCCTGACCAAGTTTCATGACAATCAGAGCAAAAATGTGACCGCTAGAGTGTTAACGAACTAAGTGTGGACGGACGACAGACGACGGACGACGTCTGACGGACATTCATCGATCCTAATAGCTCATCCTGAGCCAGCTCAGGTGAGCTAAAAATTATTATGATCATTTGAAAAAAAAAGTTTTCCAAAATAATTACAATAAATCTTTCAAACATTAAAACTCTGGAACTCTGTTAATATGGATGAAGAATTTGATCATCTAAATGATGTTCAGCTGACAATGTTTAATTCTTTCCTCCTTAAATACGCATTTTTAGGCATGTGCGACCAGTGTAGATCCAGATCAGCCAGCACATTACGAACCGTCTGATCTGTACTGGTCGCATTTAGGTCAGAAATAACCTAATGAATCAAAAAGCTAACAGTTTAGATCTTGATCAGACGGCACTGATGTGCCGGCTGAACTGGATCTAAACTGTTCGCCCACGCAATAAAGGTTCGTCTATGGAGGAAAGGTTTAATTAATAACTGTCAGATAGTGAAAGTTTGGCTTGTATTAAGGAACAAAAACTCAACAAGTTAGTTGCAGGTGATTTGTGATATATCACCTAGTACCCAGAAATATATGTCACAGAGCCTTCATTGCATTACGTAAGGAAATTATTAAATAGAAATTTTGTTTTCTGGAACCTTCCCGGTTCTCAGGTGGTCCTCAGGGGTGTAGTTAGCCCTCTATTCATGTGGATTCATAATTGTGACGGGATGCATGTCCCCCCTCCCCTCCCTAAACCCCGAACAATTTCAAAATTTAAAATCAATGGTACATTTTTGAGGTCATTGTTAGGTTATTAAGAAAGATTAATTTAATATCCCGGATAATTTTTTAGATGTTGCATTCCTTAATGTTTTAAGAAGTTAATTAAATATCCCAGACTATTTAAGAGATATTGCATTACTTAATGCTTTATAAGATCTACAATAATGTTCTGAATAAAAGGATTACTTTCTTTGCTTATAAGGCATATGAAGAATAATAGAAGCACAAGCAAGTTTTCACAAGGTTTATTCCATCATTGATAATGGCTTTATTCTGTACTCCATGACAAGTTAGCTCTTGTGCAAAAAGGGAAAAATCTCTTTGTAGTGTTTGTTGATTTTAAAAGGCATTTGATAGTATTAATAGATCAATGTTTTATAGTATTCTATAAAACCATGGAATAAAGGGTAATCTTATTATCTCCTTAAATAGTATATACTGTCTTCTTAACTCCTTAAATGGTATAATATACTATTCTATGAAAGCATGTGTTCATAATCAATCAGAGAATAGTGATACTTTGATTGGCCTACAGGTTTACATCAAGGGTGTAACTTACGCCCAAATTTATTTTCATTATTAATAAATTACATGATACAATTTATCATAAAGAATAGTGGTTATAAGTACCATTGGAGACAGCAAATGAAAAAAATCAAAATAATTGTGTAATATTTTTCAAAAAAGGGGTTTAGTGTGGATGTCTATTTTGGCTAATATAGCCTTAAAAATTGAATTAAATTTTATTTGAAAACTTTTATTATAGAGGGTGACACAATTAACCTTGATGACTAATCTTCCTTGGGGCTGTTTCAAATGTGTGGCACATTTAAACAATAAATATCAGTACATTGTAATACATATACATGTAATACAAACATATCTAAGAAACATTTAAAAAACAAACAGCAAGAACAAGGTTAAATTAACACCAAAACAATGAATTGAATATGATAACAAGAAATACTTGAGGGAAGAAGGAAAAAAATGATAGGAAATTTATTTTTACAGAAATATATATGTTTTTGAATTGCATACATGCCAATTGAATAGCCTGTAGGCTATATTGTGCTTATATAAGCTCAGAAAATAAAATATTTTACACAATTATGATTTTTTACAAATATTCATAAACAGTTATTTGAGATATTTAATTTGTTTATGCGCAAGAAAAGATTTTTTGCCAAGTTATGGGCCCTTAGTCAGTTGTACTATAACTTCTTTTTAAAACATTGTTCACACTCAATCTCCAAAACCATTTGGAGTACTTCATTGAAATTTCACAGGAATGTTTGACCCTTGTCTAGTTGTGCATATCTTCAAGATTTTCCGCTTGGATTACTTTTAGCAGAGTTATGGGCCCTTACTCATTTGGTTTGCTTTTCTTCTTTATTTAGTGAGGGATTTACTTCAAACTTCAAATATATGTTCTTTATCATCACTCACATATTTCATTTTCATTACCCAAATCATATGTGGTAAATTCCATAACTCAAATAATCATATTTCCATGATAATCTCCCCTTTAATCTTAGAATTTTCTAAAACAAATTGTAATATTTAACTATAACTTGTTTATTACTCTAGATATTTACTACAGACTTTAAACAAATGATCCTTTTCATTGTTCACATTATATCCTTTCCATGACCATAACGTATTTAAACGTGACAAAATTTTGACTTCCTAAAACCCGACCCTGTTTTACGGGAGGACGCCTGAAATGTATTTAAACGTATAAGAAAAATCGCTTTTCAAAACCCGACCCTGTTTTTCCATCGGAAACCCGTTAATTTTTATTTTTTTTTATTAAAAAGTCCTTACTTTGGCGGCTATTTAGAAGAACACAGAATCATTGATCAGTATTTTTACACTATTAGTCCTTTGAACGCATCACATATTTTCTCTCGAATATTATTTAGTAAGAAATTGTTTACATGTGACTTAGATAATCTGATTAGAAAATTAGTGATTTTAAAAAGTCAAATTTTAAGAAAAAAAATCTAATTACAGTGTTTCTGTTTCTTCATCTTTTATTGTCAAATAAAAAAGTGGCTCCAAAACAGTTATTCATTATGTTAGAAAATATCTACCTAGTAATTACTTAAAAATGACATTTTTTGCAATGGCATAAAAATTAATGACTGTTAATTAGATTAATTGATTTACGGAATTTTCCGTTACAGTCTTCCAGCAATAAAGCAAATTTACGTAAAAGAGCGTTGAGATTCGGGATTTTAACGCACTATTCTTGATATGCCTATTTCACCTTTTTTTACAGAAGAAAGATCGTAACGTTGGATAACGTGTTTTACAGTTATTAAATCGGCTTTCTTACCATGTTGAAAATTCCGAATTTCATTAAAAGGTAGAATACCTGTAATGGACAAAAGTGTATATGCTTTATTCAAACATACGCTTATCAACGTGCATTAAAAAATTTTTACGCAGATTTACGTTATGGGTTTTAAAATCATGAAAAAAGCATACGTTTAAATACATTTCGGGCGTCATCCAGTAAAACAGGGCCTGTTTTGAGAAGTCAAAATTTTGTCACGTTTAAATACATTACGGACGTCCGTCCGGAAAACAGGGTCGGGCGCGGAAAGGGTATGCATGCAGTATGCGTCATCTCTTCCACAGTATATTTTTTTTACATATGTATATCAATTTGATTTCAAAGCTGCATTTTGGTGGCATTTGCCTATTTCAAATGACAGATCTTGTTATTTGTGAAAATAAGAACAATTTAGGTTAGTTTATACATGTTTTAATGTAAAAACTGCATAAAGTCTTTCACAGTTTATACACCTGTCCTTATGAAGATCAGCAGGAATAAAAAGCAAGACTAAACTGCAATTTAAACCCGCCCAATAATTGTTAAGTTTTGACCAATTTTAAATGTCATTGCATGTCTCTGTGGTGTCTTTGCATGTCTCTGCCTGTGTGTGTACATCTTTGTATGCAATAACTTGAATAAGACTTCTTAACATTTATTGAAGAGAGACGACTCTGACTGGAAGATCAATCGAGTACTTTGATATTGAGTGATCTTCACATATAATTATTCTCACGATTCACTGAAAGTTGCTGAAAATGGCCAACTGTGTCATGGATTTTGGATGAAGGCTACTAAAGCCTTTCAGGACATAGTGTATCTGATTAAATTGGAATAACTTGGTTTAAGGAGCAGCAAACCGTTCTATTTGAATCCGGTTATTAAGTTAAAATTAAAAACAAAGTGCTTCAATTCTGTGCTGACGAGTGACGTTTACAAAGTCGTGACTGGGTGTAGGATAAATCTTGACAGATATTGTTTTAAAGGTGTTTCAAAAGAGTTTTGATCACCAAGGAATAACTATTTGAGAAGAGAAATGGCTGAGTCAAAAGGTTCAGGAGAACCAAAAGAGGAATACAGGTTCTGTATTTTGTTGTTTATGTTTAAGCAGTTCTGTTCATAAGTCATAGAGTCAAGTTACCTATGCTTGGCCAGTCCAATGCTCGGCCACTTTTGTTTACATCTGTTGTATATCAAATTCAAGTTTGAAATGGAATGTAAATTATTTGTTTGTTTTTTAACCCAACATGACATTGTAGAAAAAAAGCCAGGTCAGTATCATCAAAGTGCTTTAATGCGGACAGTAGACGATAGCTTTCAAGAAATAACAGATGCTGGTTTATCTTGAACTCTTACCCAAAACGTAGTTCTTAAAAAAACAACATAAGGTACATTTAATCGGGTGAAAATCGTTGTGGGAAAATGTTACTTAAAAAGTCCACTTGAACATTTATGAAATGATAACATTGTTTTTCTTAAAATGCCATCTAAATCAACACCCCACCCACCAAATAAACACTGGAGTAAAACAAGCACCGCACAACAAGAGTACTAGGATAAAATTGTTAGACTCAAAAATTTATTAAAGATCTTTTTTATGTTTAAATTCACTTGTTTAACAGGTTATATGAATAATGTTTGCAATTTGTTTATTATTGTTCATTCAGCAGTGCTGAAATAAGAAAACATCAGCGTCAAGGAAGGTATGTATAAATCTACAGAACAAAATAAACACTTAGTGGATGTAAGTTCTCAATAACTCCCATTATTTAAGATATTTAATTATTATTCTAATATTTTAAAACCTTTAATTTTAAAATTTACCGTTAATTGGCTGGTAAATTACCTGGCCAAGCATTGGACCAAATCTACTGAAATTTAGTTGTGTTGACCTGTTGAAAACCACACCGATTTTACCCATTAACTGACGTCATCTAGGCGCTTGCATGTATGACGTAATTTTGTAAATACATGGTAACTTCATAACAACATTGAACATTTAAGGTCGGTCGGTAAATAAAATAGTTGTAGATAATAAGTTATGAAACTGGCCGAGCATAGGTAACCTGACACTAATCATCATCAGTTTGAAACTTTGACCGTCATTTTTTCTTTGAGTTCACAAATAAAGGCAGTGACTAGAGTCCCATTTAACAGACACCAAGCACTGGCAGTCTGTATGTTCGGTAACAATCGCTGGCTAGTCAAGAGTCTGCTACTATCCTAGTTCTCCAACTCCATGTACTACTAAGCTTATGTCTAATTATTAGGATATAAAGTTTATTCAAACCTGTGAGTCAATGTCACTTAGTTTCACAATCATATTCATTTATATCTTCTGAACATGAAACACTATTTATATCATTTGAAATAAACTGAATGTTACACATAATACATGTACATGTATGTTTTGACCCTGTATATATAGTCAGGAAACCATGTCAGATTGAGCTTGACAAATGAGAGATGCCTATGGGTAACAAAAGACCTTGACATGGGTCTACTATCTATAAAACAATGTTAACAACATTTTTCACTTGTTCAGAAAATATTTTAGTCATATTTCAGAAACACCATTTCATTTCAAACTAACTACATTTACCATCATATTCATAAGCATAACAAATTCTGACTGCCTGTACTTTACATGTACATCTGTGGCTAATATCGCTTCTAATCATAAAATTTCTTTCCTGTAGAGGTCTTTCAAGTGCAAACATTGGTAGGGATGGATAAAATTCATTTATATTTCTTTGAGTACCAAAAATAAAGTTTGCTACATTATAAATGCTTCAGCTTGGATTTAGGGAAGTCTCAAAACTGGACACTTATTTGATGACTACATGCTAAATAATTGTTACACGATAAGTATCATTTTATTCAATGAAAATATAAACACTTGATTTTTATATGTTCCTTATTAATGAAAATATAAATACTTGATTTTTATATGTTTTTTATTAATGGAATAAATAAAAAATAAAATAATATTGGAAGAATTTTTCTTTGAACAGAATCATTAAAGTAAGATGTGGGCCATTATGGTCTTAAAGTAGGACATTCTGAACTGGTTTGTTTTAAAACTGGGCAATATTGACTTAACTGCTATAATTTAACTTGTAACTGCTGCACACTGCTATCAGGTATTGATCCACATTTTAACTCCTGAATAAACAACACTATCACAGTAAAATCACTAGCGTGACGTCTTGTTTGCTGGTCAAAGTTTTAAATACTGTAGCAGTGTTAACAGATGTAAATTAAGGATTTCCCACTTTAATACTCATGATTTTAAAATGCACAGATAATGGTTTTTTATCTTATGAGAAATTTATAGGCAAAAATTGAAAGTGTTTTATGACAGTTTAAGGAAATTGTACTTCTCGTAAATATCACTTCAGTTGCTGAATCTCGAGCATCATTTTGATTAGTTTTTAATCTATTAGCCAAAATCCCTTCATTTAAAGAAAAAATGACCCTTCAGCTAAAATCACAGGGATGAATATGAGGCCTTTGGGAAATTTCAAGTCAAATGGTCATCTCCCAGGTCGAATGGAACCCCTGCTACAGCATAATAATTGTCTTTGCAAGAAAGCCAAGTTTGAATCCATTAGGTCATTATTCAAGGTTTTTATTTAGTTTTCTTTTTTTTTCTTGGCACTTGAGTTATTTGAGCATAAGATGGGTCATTATGGTGTCACGAATTTTCTTAAACTGTTAAAACTATTTCAAACTTTGCCTACAACTTTCTCATCAGATACATATTTGAAAAAAACATTATTCTGTGCATTTTAAAAACAAGAGTGGGAAGTCCTAAACATTATTTAAAAAAAAATTATTTTTTTCAAATTGTCATGCTTTGGAAACATCAAATTTTGAATTCTATTTCTGACCAGAAAAAGGTTGTGTTCAAGCATTTGTGGCGGGCAGGGGGGCTTGTTTTTCCCAGCCGGTTGCATATCAATAGTATTTTATATGTCACATTAGAATTAGTATAATAAAGGACATAAAACCACTATGAACATACAAAAATTCTAGATAGTGAATTCACTGTGGGGAATCACATGATCAAAATAATCTCTAAGCTATAGGGAAATTTTGAATTTTGTGAAGTTTTCATTTCTGAGTTGCACAAATAGAATTTATAAATGTACTTTCATATGACCACAGACTATATGTTTTATACTACAAGTGCTAACAAGTGTTTTGTTTAGAATTTTACCAGATTACCTCTGCAGTGCCATGTTTTATAGTGCTAGGGTGTTCTGAATTATGAGGAAGAGGTCATGAGCGAAATATTGTCAGTATAATTATACCTTCCAGTAGGCATATGATAGGCTACATAATAAAGCTTCACACAAACCATGGACAAAATATACTTCATTTTTCATTCTTTAGAGATTATTTAGATCATGTGATTCCCCATAGTGGAATTCCTTTGCTGAAACAATTGAAAAAGAAAAAGCAATTCCATGTGTGCTGTGATATGATCACATTTTCCAATGGATATTACAATTAAAACAGTATCCATAGTACCAGCTATGTTTTTGCTGTCATATTTTCACTTTTCTTCCCCGTTAGTGTTTTTCATACCCATGAATCAATGTCCCTCACGAATTTCAATAGCTTTTGAAAACTTGGGGACATTTGACCCCTCGCCTGCTGAAAATTGTTAAGGGGTCATAATAAGGTACAGTAGTCATGAGTCATATGCTGAGTTTCATGAACTGTGAACTTTACTACTGAATAAATTCCTTTAACTTCATTTTTATTTATTTTTAATTTAATTCAAATATTTTAAATTCAAGAGATGCCATATATTTAATGTTTTTCTTGCAAAATTTGACCACTTTTCCCTGATTATCATGCATCATAATGACTTCAAGCTCAGAATTACATGTACAGTCTGGTCCCTCTACAAGCATTTACTTAGTTGAGCCTCAAGTTGGGCTTATTTAAGCCATAAACATTAAACACCTCCATTAATTTTTTCTGGCTTTGAGTTTGATACTGCCGGATGTGTTTTATTGGTGTTTTAAGATACTTATTTTTCACTCATACCCAGTTGCTGTCATAGATCTGCTATGTCATTTGCTAGAATTACTCTCAGTTCAACATCCTGAAGATGTTTTTTCATACTGTCTGATAAACCAATAATGCACCATACCACTTAACTGATTTCATGACATGCTTTGTTAACAGATTTTGTTTTATGTATATTTCAGGTTGGAACTACCTGTTGAAATGTTTGACAGAAATGATTTCAGCTTTTGGAGTATACTGAAGCAGTGTATAGGCAAGGTAATATACAAATCAATATGTTTAATAATTGATACATGTACTAATACACTTGTGAACAAAGCTGATACGATACACCTTAGTGATCAATGATGGTTTAATCCTTTACTTGGATATGGCTGATATCCCATGGGCAACCAGTATAGATCCAGCTGTGCTGTCCTAAAGCCTGTCTCACACAGAACACACTACTTATACACTTGGCCACCCGTGTAAACCGTACATACAACCGAACCAACCTTGGCCATATCCGAGTTACACTTGGGCCATTCGAGTGTATCCTTGAAAGCCGTGTATGATTTTTAAAACTTTCAAAAAACTGGCACGGGTGCTATGTCCGTGTTTGATCGTATTAGTGATCGTACAAGACCGTTAGAGACCGTACAAGACCGTATATACAACCGCACATGAAATCCAATCCACAAGTGAGCTCAACCGTGTCAATATCATATATAAATCGTATCGAACAAAAGTCGGTGGGACTGTATGTAAACCCTGTAAATGTCAAGTTAATCTAGTAAAAGTCGTGTTTAATCGTACTAGGCTGTAACAGACTGTACTTGGAACCGTACAACAATCGTAAGAAAATTGTTTGCAAATCATGTTCAAATCGTGACAAACCTTGCTTGACCGAGTATATCTGTGCTTTGTTCATCCATACTCATGCTACATTCGCGTTTAACTCATACTAACTCATCTCCAGGCACGGTTGGAACTCAATGCTCGTACCAGTCAACCCGTGTATAACCGAGTATACTGTATTGAAACCGTGTTCTGTGTGAGACAGGCTTAACTGAATCTACACTGTTTGGTTCTTAATCAGAATAAGATGAAACTAAAAGCCAACAGTGAACATGGCGATCAGACTGACCATACATTATAGAACTTAAAAGCCATATCCATGGATAAAAAGGATGAAAGTTCATGTACCAGCAGTTTGGCTGGAAATGTCAGTAAACCGAGTTTTTCCCATTATTGGCAAATGTTACTGAAGTTCCTGTGCTCATTTAGGGAAAAAAACCTCATAAAGTTGAGAACATCTGTGTTACTGCACAATGTTTGTCCACCCAATAGCCAGAAAGTCTACAGAGATTTCAAAAGGTTTGGAAGACCAGAGTTCATCAAGGGGTCATAATGATAATCTGACCAATGTGAGTCATATCTTGTGTTCATTGATATTTACTACCTATAAGCCATTCATGGGTCTTGGGCCCATCACTTACACATTAAACAGTATTTATTAGTTTAGGATTCAAAGAAATATGTAATGTATTGTAGGTCAACACTAGAGTAACATGGCTATGAGTTTTATCACTTTATAGGAGCAATGTGCATAATCCAGATCTGCCTGAAATCCATGCAGTCGGATTTGTTTCTGAAGCAAACAGTTTACTGTAGCTCCAGATCACACTGCACTGATGTTAAGGCTGATGTGGCTCTACACTGGTTGCTTTTGGATATGAGCCATACATTTCTATTGTATTTTATGCAGTAAGTGGTTAAAAAATTCAAAATACAATTTACAATAATAAACTAAGACATATTTTATTTCAAAATTTTACGAAATTGTGGTCATCAACATTTATTTGTTTTTGTGAACACAGTATTGCTATTTATATACATGTATAATTACACTGTATATACATGTAACACAAAAATTTGACCGATATTACAAATGTACATTTGTATTGATTTATTTGTAATGCAATGTAATGTACATGTACAATGTATCATAAATGACATACGAGTATCATTAACAAGCAGCTAGATTATTGAAAGTAAGGCTTTTAATGAAACTTGTATTCAGCTGCAACGT
The DNA here is from genome assembly GCA_038501625.1 of Corbicula japonica. Classification (NCBI taxonomy): domain Eukaryota; kingdom Metazoa; phylum Mollusca; class Bivalvia; order Venerida; family Cyrenidae; genus Corbicula; species Corbicula japonica. Next base: position 4,612,453 of record JAZAYU010000044.1, on the reverse strand, counting down.
CTGGGAGATGAATGCAGAAATTTCACTCTTCACTGGATATTACATGTAAACTGATATAACTATACTGACAGTCAATAAAAATGTTACCACAGTTTACAGTTAATATGCATTAGCTGTATTTGACTGTTTACGATTTATAATACATGTTTATTACAGATCTAAATTTCAGTTGTCTAAAACTGAAACATCAGATCAAATAATTACATTCAGAAATCAAGTCACTGATTGTTAAAAGCATGTCTGGCCCTGTCTTTAATATCACATTGTTTAGTGATGCCACCCCTCCCCACCACCCCACCCCCAATCTCACCATCCCAGCTCCCCTTCATTTTGAGACTTACTATCTTTTGTGTTACAGTGTTTCTCATGTCAGCTTTTCAGTAGCTTTAGATATTCAATTGGGAAACTTTCACATAATAATTTAGGAGATGAAAACAGTTTCCGTTTTTGTAATAAATTAATTTTTAGAAATACCTAGATGTTAATAAATAAAATTGTTAACCCATTTCTTCATGGAATATGACTGTTATCCATGGGCAAGCAGTATATATCCAGAACAGCCAGCATATCTGTGCTGTCTTATCTGGATCTACACTGTTCACTTTTTGATTCATTATTAGAAATATTTCTGACCAAGAAATGTACAGCATATATGTAGATTCTTTTCAGACAGCACATATGTTCGCACATGCGATAAAACCTTTATATGGACTAAAGGTTTAATATTGACTTGGGTGTAATGGATGGTAACATTTTATCGGCTGCCAGTATAATTGTATTTGTATTCAGCTCATTGAGCAGGAATTGATGTCAACCAGATAGGTATTCACGTCTCACGAAAAAACGTACAAGTTTTGGCAACCAGATTGGACTAGATCTTGTTTGTAAACACCCAAAATTGTATGTTATTGTGTAAATGCATTCTTGTTGTGGAGAGACTTTGGTTTCAAACGAATTGAATACCTGATGATAGTAGAAATTTAAATATGACCAGAGAAGTAAACCAAGCCATATTAATTTATCATTTGTGTTTGAAATGACAAGACAAGAAAAATGTCACAATAAGAACAGGGACTTAATCCTTGTCAGTGACACAATTTTCCACATCAACAAAGTTTAACCGAGACACATTAACTTTTTGTACCTGGTTTCTCATTAAAAGCAGGAAAATTATCACACCAAAATTAATATTTAATTTGTCAACTGATGTGTTACCAAGGCAACATTGCAACTGAATATTCCTGCAAAACAAGATGTCTCACAATGTATAAAGGGTATGGCAATTTTGCTTAGTTTTTTAGTAAGAAACTAGTTCTGACATGCTCAGTTGATTCCAGAAAAAAGTTCCATCAGACTCTCAGAGCATCAAATTTCACTCTCAGAAACATTATAAAATGAACAAAAATGGAAATATTTTATCCTTAATTAAGGTTTATTATTTGAACTTACCTGGACATAGATAAAGAGAGAAGATTGTTTTCACAAAAGGTCCTAAATAATGGTGAGATGAAAGAGTAACCACCAATTTATTTGACTGTCAAATTTAGTAGTTAATGACTTGTATGACCAAGGGTTGCTGGGAGGGCTTTTGTTGTCACGGGGAATCGGCTCAATGGCCCATGCTGTCAACTGTCCCTAGGTCATGGGGGTCATGCATTTGGGTTGTTGTCCTGGTCTTAGGTCGGGACTAGTGTTCAAGTGAACTCAACTGAAGTTTTCTATAATTTTTATTTTGCTTGAAAACAGTTAAGAGTAGTCCACAATGTTAATTTGATAAAACTATCCCTCTTATATTTTTGACAATCACCCAATATTTCAAGTTCTTAAGTTCCAAATTTTGATGTTAACTGTTTGAAACTAAGAAAACAACTGACAAACAAATCTCCAAGATTTAACAAATATAACAAACAGATTTGTTGCCTAATAAACAAACATAGGGTTTCTATATTGCATTATGCACTGTTTTCCTTAGCAAGGAACAGATTTAATTCAAGATATGTCTTGTCCATAATAAACAATTATCTACATTATTAAAATAATCAGCTTTAACAAAAGGTGAGAATAACTATAAACAAATACTGTCACAATTTTCTTAAGTTTCAAATTTTGTGCAAATTTATGAAATCTATAGTGATTAAATATGATAAATGTGATTATGCAATATAATCAATGGTTGAAGTCAGCTGATGCAATAAGATACAATGACTTTAACCCTTTCCTCAATAGATACACTTTTATTGTGTGGGTGAACAGTTTAGATCCAGATCAGTCGGCGCATCGATGCCATCTGATCTGGATCTAAACTGTTCGCTCTTTTATATTCATTTGAGGCTATTGCAGATCCTGGTTAGACAGCACGAATGTGCTGGCTGATCTGGATCTACACTGCTCGCACATGCATAAAAATGTGTATATATGGGGGAAAGGGTTAATAACGTTTTTTGGCAAATGAAATCCCTTTCCCATAAGAAAGTATGAAATCCAACTTTCTTATTTGCCACAAACAGAAATGTTTTCTTCTGCTAGATATTTATGTTTACTGGTATTAATAACATAATGGAGTTTCCAAATTTTTGTGGAGGTTTTTTCATTAATTCAGTATAAATATTGCTTTTATTTAGATTAAATGTCAAAAAGGTAAAATATCCTACACAACAAATGTTTCTCTTTTATAAAAAGCGTAATCAGTGAACCAAACTGCTTACTTTTCATTGATCAAATGGTTTCTGTATATTTATTGACCCGATTGTTTGTTTCTCGCGCTGTCCAGCAAATAAATAACAACAATACTGCAGAGTTAGATAAAGAATTGGTTATTTAAATCTTTTTTTTTTCTTTTTTAATCTGAAAAAAAAGTCGGTATTTGCTATTCTTAACTTAACTAACATTTTGTGACCAGTGTAGACCCTGATCTTATGAAAATTCTTGGTCTGATCATGATATATGAACTATCAATCAACTGAACGATTTCCTAACTTAAGGGAGTCAAGTGGAAGTATAAACATTATTAAGTGTTTTTGATGAAATATGTTTAAACAAAAAATTATAAAATGGACATTGTATCTCCAGTACAGTTAACTATTTGACTGTGTCTTTACACAGTTATTAACCTATATTGATCAATATTTTAAAACGGTTAAATTTCTTATAAAAGACCTAGATGTTTGTTGTTTCAAAAGATTTAAACATCATACATATTAGTCTTTTTCATTTGTTAAACATTGCCAGTATGTAATAACATAATTATAATCTGCTAAAACCTCTGAAGATATTTCTTTTCTTGACATTTTCTAGAAATGTCATAAAAACCACTGGGGGAGTGTTTCCCCAATATACAAATTTAGAATATCAGCATACACTCACCCATAAGTTCTTTGTCAAGAAAAGCTGTAAAAACTACTTTGCCTTGGAATCAATAATTGAATGTCTTTTGAATGTTAATCAACTGTTTTCTTAAATCAATTCAGTACCATTTACTTTAACCACAGGCTCACAATTAGAACAGTCTATATTGAAAGAGAGGTAATTGTAAAATAAGATACTTTCAAAGGACTGCACTGTTGTTTGTAAAGAATTTGAATTTTTTTCCTAAAAATAGGATTCTAGTAAAACCAAAAGAAGCAATTCATTGCAATTATCAGGTTGCTTTAGCCATGATTTCATGAAATGCATTTTTAGCAAAATAAACTCGCATCAAAGTACATTATTGATTTCATGAAATGCATTTTTAGCAAAATGAATTGCATCAAAGTATATTATTGATTTCATGAAGTTCATTTTTAGCAAAATGAACTTCAAAGTACATTACACTGCAACTCCATTATATCGCGGACCTCAGGGTCCAAGCCCGCCAACCGCGATATAAACGGAGCGCGATATAAGTAAATAATCACGATAAAACAAGGAGCATTCATTTGTTTTTGCTGTCTGTATATCGCGGTGTTGCGTAATTAACACGCCGTGAAATCTACGGGTACATCAGGGAGTACGCTGGACAAATGTTTTTAAAACAACTTTTTTATATAATTTATTAAGTTTTATTTTTAATAAAAAGAAATATTTAATGTACAAAACAAAGATCGCCGTCATCAATTTCCAACGGTAGTATTATTGTTTTCGGTACTTTCAACTGATCGACGATCTGTTGGTGGGTCATGGTCGGTGATGTTAGTTTGTCGTCGTCGGTCGGTTACCAGCTTGATATGTCGATGAGCAGGTAATGTCAAAACAACAAACTGATTTGACGTTTCCTGCTCATGCCTATTATGGTTAGCAACTTATTTATTGTCGCTAATTTGCAGTTTGTCTCGTGAACGAAATTCTGCCAGTACCATATCAGCTTGGTGTTTTTCGCACCTATTGTTCGTCACAAAGGGGGTTTCATGTCAAATCAGTAGCAACAGAATTGTAAAAAAAAACTTTCATCTATTTTTCGTACGTTTGATGTTAAATTGTATCTGCTGGTGAACGTGTACATCGCCTCTTACATCCCTGCATACAAAATGTAATAAACAACCTTCGCCGATAATGACATAATACTACCCGGAAAAAGCATGCATTTCGTGAATTTGTCGCCAACATTGATTCAATCATTTTATCTTTTTTTACCACTCATGAAGAATGGACAAGCATATACATTGTAAACGTACAAAAATTTGGGATCCAAGGACCAAGCGCGATATATTGGATATCGCGATATAACGGATCACGATCACGATATAACAGCGTTGCAGTGTATTGATCTCATGAAATGCATTTTAAGCAAAATGAACTCACATCAAAGTTCATTATTGAAAATTTAATTCACAATTTGAAAAGTCGCAAATTGAAAACTGTCATTTACAATAAATGACAGTTACGATGTCAAATCATTTTGTTTTTTTTATGCACCCACAAAGTGGGAGGCATATAGAGTTGCACTCGTCCATCCTAAGTATGTCCGTATGTATGTCCCCCAAATCTTGTGGCTTCAATTCCTCCTAAACTATCAGGCAAATTTTTTTAAACTTGCACAGATGATCAAGCATGATGAATAGATGATCTAAAAGAAAGGATTTTTTCCTGCAACCATAACTACCAGAGTTAAGGCCCTTTGTTATTTCAAGTGTTGTTGCAGCAGTAGGGGCATCAGTGTCCGAGGACACATTCTAGTTTGTAATAAAATGTTGACAGAAAATTACCAGTTTGAACTTTATATGAGTATATACTTGGATTTGTAATGAACTGGATCCACATTGTTTGCCCATATATACAGAGTAAAGGGTTAAATAGTTAAATTTATGTACTTGTTCTGCCCATCTTCTCTATCATTTTGAAATTATAACTACACAGGTTTTGACAGTTTACTTAAGGTGAATCACTAAAACACTGGAGTAACAATTTGCAGTTAAAACCTTTGCTCCATAAAAATACCTTCAATCATATGGATTAGATCCAGATCTAACTACACATCAGTTTGTTCTGTTATCATCAGGATCTACACTTTTGTTGTTTTTTGTCAGAAATTAACTTGTGAATAGTGTCTCAGTTTATAACAAGGGATATACAGTAAGACTCATCTGTGGAGAAGAGTTAACATTTTAACCCTTTCCTGTACAGATACACCTTTATTGCTAGGGCGAACAGTTTAGATCCAGATCAGCCGGCACATCCGTGCCGTCTGATCAGGATCTAAACTGTTTGCTTTTTGGTTCATTATCTTATTTCTGACCTAAATGCTACCAGTGCAGATCCTGATCAGACGGCGCAGATGTGCCGGCTGATCTGGATCTACACTGGTCGCACATGCGTAAAAATGCGTATCTATACAGGAAAGGGTTAAACGTGTTGCATGAACCTCCAGATCTGAACTCCAGTTTTCTGTAGACAATCTTCATCCACTGCTTATCATAATGTTAACTAGACAAAGATCTGGTTATTTAGAATTGTTGCCCTGAAATAAAGAGTTATTGATGTTTGCTGTAAGACATTCAGACTTAAGCCGGTAGTTTGCTGCCTAGACTCCGGGAGAAAACCAGCCTTTAGTTGATGAATAATCCATACAGAAATACCAGCTTGATGGAGGGGAGTACAATAAGGTCAACATTTATGGGCAACTTTTATATCATTTGTGAGAATTGTAAGAACTTGGCTCACTTTGACTGATGTTGCCTGACAATGGGCTTATATGTGGATGAGTATTTAAGTAGGTCTGATTGAGAATTCAGGTTTAGTATATTTCCTCTATTCATGATTGATGATACACATAATTTTATTGATCTAGTTTCTTTCATTATCATGTATATTGCTGTGAATTCATTAACATTTACAGGCATTAAATGTTTACTCAATAGATATGACTCATTACATGGGCAAACAGTGTAGACCCAAATTAGTCAGCATATCAGTGCCATTAATTTTGATTGAGATCTACACTGTTCCTTTTTAGATTCATTAGATTATTTCTGATCAAGTAGCAAACAGTTTAGATCCAGATCAGAAGGCATAGGTGGTCCAGATGATCTGGATCAGGTAATTTCTTTCTACCTGTAAGTAGGAGGGTTTTAATAAAAATAGAAGGGGAATGCAGGGCCCAGAATAAACAAAATGGTATCTTGTCCATTAAATTAGCAGGGTTACACAGTCATTATTGCCTGGGGATTACCTGTGCCCTGCCTGTTATTGAGACCACTGCCCATGTGAAAAAAGGTGTTTTCCATGGAGTAAAAAGGACTGAAATTTAATCAAAGGTTGCATGCAAGACTTTCATTATTTCTTCTATGCCACGATGTAGTTACAACAGTCGTGTATGCAAATCTTGAAATGCTTTTCAATAAAATGAATTTCTCCTTGGTTTTTAAGTATTGAATTCATGGTTAACATTTTACTTAGTTCACCTTAATATTAAATATAAACTTCAATATTTTATTTGTGGTTTTAAATTTTATGTATCAATCAGCACACAAACATACAAAATAAACAAGACAAATATTCATGGAATTAGAGTAGCATGGAGCGCCTCCGACAGCCTTAGAGAACTTACTGAATTTACATACAATGTCAGGAGCAGAAGTTCTGGTGTTGGGGACATGGTTTAAATCTTAGCAATGTCTGAATAGGATTTGTCTTCCATTTATGTTTCATGCAAATTATCAAATCAATATAAAAAAATACAAACCAGTTTAAACTATATCTTTCAACTGGATGAAAAGGCGTACTTGGCCAATTGGGACTATATAACATAATGAAGCTATTGCCATGATATTGATCAGCTAATGTTTCACAAAACCTATCATTGACTAAATAAAATATGAAGGAACCAAGTAGAATGAGTCTGGGTCACACATAAATAACCTCTAACTGCAAGTCAATCATGGCGGCAGTGCGGGGGGTGGGGGGGGGTACACATACACTTGGTTGTATGATGTTTCTGTTTATTCTGTTCTAAAAGATGGAGAATAATTTGGCAATTTTTATGAATTTTCTATCAATTTATTATTAAATCTTATTCTTATCTTTTTCCTTAATGAACATTGTTTATGAAGTGTAAATCCAGATTTTGTTAATACCAATGATTCTCTTGCCAATGGAAACATAAATTTAGAAAACTAACAAAACCAAAAGCAGGCTTAAAATTTAGATGTTTTTTTTGGGGGGGGGGGAGATATATTACTCATCTTTAAAATGTTGTTCTAGTCAATTTAAATTGGATGTTTATCAGGAATACATAAAAAAGCACAGAGAAGACCCAGAGGTTGAACATCTTAACTGCAGACCTCAGTTTTAAACAACAAGCATTATAAGTTTAACAATCAGGATATAAAGGGGGTGATTTCAAACAAATCTTTTAAGAATCATCATGTTTGCAATGTTTTGATACACAAGTTACCCTTGCTACCATGTCACCAGATCAGCTTGCATACCTGGCTCTACATTTCAAACAGTAAAAAGAACAGTTAGCTATTCTGTAATGAAAGGTCAGTAAAAGGTTGGGCCCAGGTGCCTCAAAGGTCGTATCTATTCCTAGTCAAGGTGCCTCAAAAGTCGTATCTATTCCTAGTCAAGGTGCCTCAAAGGTCGTATCTATTCCTAGTCAAGGTGCCTCAAAGATCAAATTGGCTTCCACTCAGTATTTCAAGAATCATGTGACCCAGTCTTCAAACTTTACAGCATGAATTGACTTCCTTAGATGTATGACCTAGTGTATGACCTCTGTTTTTGGGTCATGGGTCAAGGTCACAGGAGCTGTTTTGAGACTTTTACTCAAACCACAACATTTTAGTACACCCAGGACACTTCCTGTAATATTTTATAAGGAGTGCATTTTTTCTTAGTCACTTTGTCCTACATTCTCATGTCCATACATTTCATAAATGATTTCCCCCTCATGACAGTAAGGGAGACATGCATCTTGTTTTGAATACTGTAGACCTTGTTAGAACTAGATAAATGCCCAGGCTGATCTGGATCTACACTGATGATTATCTTCACGAATTCGAGCTTGAAGCTTAAAGAGTTCAGGTTGGAAAGTAGGCGTCAATTTAGTTAACAATGTAGGTATTTGTTGGGTGGAGATTAGCTATTGGAGAAATTGTTATGTAATTAACTGCAAAACTTAATGATAAACTGTGTCTCAACAACAGCTGAGTAGTCCCAAACATGCAATTTGGTAATGTATTATATACCTGTGCTGCCTAGCTGTATTAACTCAATTGTAATCTAGCTGTCTTTGAATTTGGGTCACTTCTGTTATTGTATATAAGGGTTTATCAACTAACATATTATTAATTAAATAGTATACAGTGCAATCCCTGATCAAACAGTGTAGATATATTCTGATCAGACAATGTAGACCCCTACCCGAAATGTTTAACCCAGGTCAAACAGGGTAGATAATTATCATATTGTGTAGACACTGATCAGAATGCATTTGGCTTGACTGTGCTGGCAGATGTTTTTAACCCTTTCCTCCATATTTATGCATTTTTACGCATGTGCGACCAGTGCAAATCCAGATCAGCTGGCATATCCATGCCGTCTGATCAGGATCTGCACTGTTAACGTTATGACTCGTTTGGTTATTTCTGACCAAAATGCGACCAGTGCAGATCCTGACCAGTGCCAGCTGATCTGGATCTACACCGGTCGCACATGCATAAAAATGCGTATTTATGGAGGAAAGGGTTAAGTATGAAGTTTATGTCTTTTGATAATTTCATTATTTGATTGAGGTGTTGTCAAGATGCATGTACCAGATTAACCATTTCATCAACTTTACCCTCGTCATCTATATGCTGGAATGGTATTCTTTAGTGAGCAATATAATTTTCTGCACTGCTGACAAGAGAGAATTCCTCACTATGTTACATGAATGTATCTATGAATTATAACTGGCAACATGTTTGCATTTTGTGAGAATCTATTTGTCATATGGCTCAAGTTTTTTATGAAAACATCTTTGAGCACAAACGATGGTTTGAATTCTGATAAAATATTCACTGAAAAGCTACATTAAGAATATTGTTTCTACGCAGGGCTCTCACTAGAGGGCGACTTGGGAGAAGTTGTTTTGTATAGACTATATAGGGAAACAATACTGTTGACCCCAAACATCTCCATAATTCGGTAAAATTATGAAAAAACTTCTCCCTGATTTGCAAGTGTAGTGAGAACCTGCTATTTGGTCCGGAAACTAGAATCCAGTCTTCAACCATTTCTGATTATTCAGTTTGGAAAGTGCTCGGTTTACCCAAATCACAGCTGAAGCTTATAAATTTAAGATTGGAAACCAGTCTGAGATCTTGAGCATCTGATTTGATCAAATGAAAACTTGTCTCCATTTAAGCCAATCAGAGTCATGAGATTTGAGACTGGTCTCCAATCTCAGTTTAATAATTTTGGGATTAGCTGTCCCAGGCCCTGCTACCATGGAGAATAATCTTGGGACCAGCTGTCCCAGGCCCTGCAACCATGGAGACCAGTCTCCTGTCTTAAGACCACATTTGACATTGCCTAAGGTGTATAAATAGAACATATAGTGTATGCCTATACTGTAACGATGGTACACATAGATTTCTGCATGAATTAAGTAAAATTTCTGATGACATATTTCCATCTTGCCTGAAAATTGTTGTCAGGATTTCTCTAAATATAACATAAATTTTCAGGAGTTGTCTAAAATTACGATGCCAGTTGTGTTCAACGAACCTCTCACATTCCTGCAGAGAATCACAGAGTATCTGGAGTACTCTACCTTGCTCGAAACCGCAGCTATGCAAGAACATCCTGCAGATCGTATGATGGTAAGTGCTAGATTAGGGAATGATGGTAAGTGTTTAACCAGAGAATAGTGGTATGTTTTAGAGAAAAAATGTTGGTGTTTGATCAGGAAATGATTGTAGTGTTGAACCAGGGACTGATGGTAATTGCAGATCGTATGATGGTAAGTGCTAGATCAGAGATTGATGGTAAGTGTTTGACCAGGCACTGATGGTAAGTGTTTGACCAGGCACTGATGGTAAGTGTTTGCCCAGGAACTGATGGTAATTGTTTGACCAGGAACTGATGGTAAGTGTTTGACCAGGTAATGATGTTAAGTGTTTGACCAGGGACTGGTGGTATGGTTTAACCAGGGACTGATGTTAAGTGTTTGACCAGGTAATGATGGTAAGTGTTTGAGAAGGGAAAGATGGTAAGAGTTAAACCAGAGACTGATGGGAAGAGTTTGACTAGAGTTATGTTTCTTTCTGTGGAGTCATACTCCTTTCTCTACCTGAGTTTTGACACAAACTTTTCATTGGCTATAACTTTTCCATTTGTTAATATTTATTCATCAAGCTATCACTTCCTGGCAATGTACCCAATGGCAACACAATTGTGCAGCTCAACACCGATCTAGACCAGATGCTTACAACCTACAAAGAAAACACACATGGGTAACAGCCTAAAGCTACATGTATAGCACTGACAGATTTATCAAATACTGGATACACCAACAACAACTTGTATACTGTGTAGATGGTTGTGTAACAGTGATGTTGACACAACTTGTGTACTGTGTAGATGGTTGTGTAACAGTGATGTTGACACAACTTGTATACTGTGTAGATAGTTGTGTAACAGTGATGTTGACACAACTTGTATATTGTGTAGATGGTTGTGTAACAGTGATGTTGACACATCTTGTATACTGTGTAGATGGTTGTGTAACAGTGATGTTGACACAACTTGTATACTGTGTAGATGGTTGTGTAATAGTGATGTTGACACCACTTGTATATTGTGTAGATGGTTGTGTAACAGTGATGTTGACACAACTTGTATACTGTGTAGATGGTTGTGTAACAGTGATGTTGACACAACTTGTATACTGTGTAGATGGTTGTGTAATAGTGATGTTGACACCACTTGTATATTGTGTAGATGGTTGTGTAACAGTGATGTTGACACAACTTGTATACTGTGTAGATGGTTGTGTAACAGTGATGTTGACACAACTTGTATACTGTGTAGATGGTTGTGTAATAGTGATGTTGACACCACTTGTATATTGTGTAGATGGTTGTGTAACAGTGATGTTGACACATCTTGTATACTGTGTAGATGGTTGTGTAACAGTGATGTTGACACAACTTGTATACTGTGTAGATGGTTGTGTAACAGTGATGTTGACACAACTTGTATACTGTGTAGATGGTTGTGTATACTGTGTAGATGGTTGTGTAACAGTGATGTTGACACAACTTGTATACTGTGTAGATAGTTGTGTAATAGTGATGTTGACACAACTTGTATATTGTGTAGATGGTTGTGTAATAGTGATGTTGACACAACTTGTATACTGTGTAGATGGTTGTGTAATAGTGATGTTGACACAACTTGTATACTGTGTAGATGGTTGTGTAACAGTGATGTTGACACAACTTGTATACTGTGTAGATGGTTGTGTATACTGTGTAGATGGTTGTGTAACAGTGATGTTGACACAACTTGTATACTGTGTAGATAGTTGTGTAATAGTGATGTTGACACAACTTGTATATTGTGTAGATGGTTGTGTAACAGTGATGTTGACACATCTTGTATACTGTGTAGATGGTTGTGTAACAGTGATGTTGACACATCTTGTATACTGTGTAGATGGTTGTGTAACAGTGATGTTGACACAACTTGTATACTGTGTAGATGGTTGTGTAATAGTGATGTTGACACAACTTGTATACTGTGTAGATGGTTGTGTAACAGTGATGTTGACACAACTTGTATACTGTGTAGATGGTTGTGTAACAGTGATGTTGACACCACTTGTATATTGTGTAGATGGTTGTGTAACAGTGATGTTGACACATCTTGTATACTGTGTAGATGGTTGTGTAATAGTGATGTTGACACAACTTGTATACTGTGTAGATGGTTGTGTAACAGTGATGTTGACACAACTTGTATACTGTGTAGATGGTTGTGTATACTGTGTAGATGGTTGTGTAACAGTGATGTTGACACAACTTGTATACTGTGTAGATAGTTGTGTAATAGTGATGTTGACACAACTTGTATATTGTGTAGATGGTTGTGTAACAGTGATGTTGACACATCTTGTATACTGTGTAGATGGTTGTGTAACAGTGATGTTGACACATCTTGTATACTGTGTAGATGGTTGTGTAACAGTGATGTTGACACAACTTGTATACTGTGTAGATGGTTGTGTAATAGTGATGTTGACACAACTTGTATACTGTGTAGATGGTTGTGTAACAGTGATGTTGACACAACTTGTATACTGTGTAGATGGTTGTGTAACAGTGATGTTGACACCACTTGTATATTGTGTAGATGGTTGTGTAACAGTGATGTTGACACATCTTGTATACTGTGTAGATGGTTGTGTAACAGTGATGTTGACACATCTTGTATACTGTGTAGATGGTTGTGTAACAGTGATGTTGACACATCTTGTATACTGTGTAGATGGTTGTGTATACTGTGTAGATGGTTGTGTAACAGTGATGTTGACACAACTTGTATACTGTGTAGATGGTTGTGTAATAGTGATGTTGACACAACTTGTATACTGTGTAGATGGTTGTGTAACAGTGATGTTGACACAACTTGTATACTGTGTAGATGGTTGTGTAATAGTGATGTTGACACAACTTGTATACTGTGTAGATGGTTGTGTAATAGTGATGTTGACACAACTTGTATACTGTGTAGATGGTTGTGTAACAGTGATGTTGACACCACTTGTATATTGTGTAGATGGTTGTGTAACAGTGATGTTGACACAACTTGTATACTGTGTAGATGGTTGTGTAACAGTGATGTTGACACAACTTGTATACTGTGTAGATGGTTGTGTAATAGTGATGTTGACACAACTTGTATACTGTGTAGATGGTTGTGTAACAGTGATGTTGACACAACTTGTATACTGTGTAGATGGTTGTGTAATAGTGATGTTGACACAACTTGTATACTGTGTAGATGGTTGTGTAACAGTGATGTTGACACAACTTGTATACTGTGTAGATGGTTGTGTAACAGTGATGTTGACACCACTTGTATATTGTGTAGATGGTTGTGTAACAGTGATGTTGACACATCTTGTATACTGTGTAGATGGTTGTGTAACAGTGATGTTGACACAACTTGTATACTGTGTAGATAGTTGTGTAATAGTGATGTTGACACAACTTGTATACTGTGTAGATGGTTGTGTAACAGTGATGTTGACACAACTTGTATACTGTGTAGATGGTTGTGTTAGGGTGATGTTGATCTGTTTTCAGTATGTCGCAGCATTTGCAGTATCAGCCATATCATCGAACTGGGACAGGATAGGGAAACCATTCAATCCTTTGCTAGGAGAAACTTTCGAACTTGACAGGTCAGTCTATACCTCGTATTGCAATCATTATGTTACATGTTACATGTTCATTTTAACCCCTTACTTTGTACATATAGAGTTTTAAATGATTGAATTATACAGTGATAATTGTCCTGGAATGTGAAACCAGTGTGGATAGTCACAGTATCTGGGTCAGTCCACGAAGTCCATCTCTTTGACTCTTAAAGCTTGTTAACCAGTCATTTACTGGAATTTCAGGATTCATACTTTTAAATTTTAGGGATGTTAAGAAATGAACAATTTATTTGTTTAGGCCTTACTTCATGTAAATTTGCTGAGGTTTAACATGGATGCACTTTTAGGCCAGATCTAGGTTTATATTGTATATCTTGGGGGTATATACACAGATGTTTTCCCATTTCAGGCCAGATCTAGGATTTCGTCTTATATCAGAACAGGTGTGTCATCATCCACCAATCAGTGCTTTCCATGTAGAATCGAAAAATTACAAGTTCCACGGCTCTATACATCCCAAGTTGAAGTTCTGGGGAAAATCTGTAGAAATAAATCCTAAAGGTGTGATCACCTTAGAATTTCCACGGTAAGTGTACAAGTTCCACGGCTCTATACAACCCAAGTTAAAGTTCTGGGGAAAATCTGTAGAAATAAATCCTAAAGTGTGATTACCTTGGAGTTACTAATGTAAGTGTACATGAATAACATGTCATCCAGTCTGATTTGTATCCCAGGACCAAAAAGCGTAAAACTAAAAAAAGTGAAATATGCATATCGGGAATGGCCACATCCAGCAGACACAGCCTCCCCACACAGCCAAAAAGTAGATAGGAAAGTCAAAACCAGTCTTAAGACCAGTGTAGATCCAGATCAGCTGGCACATTCATGCCATCAGATCTGGATCTGTACTAGTCACATCTTGTCCGGAAATAAGTAAATGTTTCTAAAAGCAAACAGTGTGGATCCTGATAGGATGGCACAAATGTGCTGGCTGATCTAGATCTACACTGCTCACCCAGGCAATAAAGGAGTAAAAGGAACACATCCAGTTGGAGGCTGATCTAGATCTACACTGTTCGCCCATGCAATAAAGGAGTAAAGGGAACACATCCAGTTGGAAGCATTGTGCTCACTATTGACCATGCCCTTTTGAAATTGTTTTTGTGGAGATTTAATACTATTTTAAAAGGAATAATTTTATAAACCATTATTCCTACATATAATTTTGTATGATGCATTGCCTACAGATCCTCCAATAAGTTTACAAATCCAAATTAGGGTCTTAGAGTCACTTATAGACATTGATAACCAGATTTTTCCACACAAGATTTTTCCACACCAAACAATTGAGTGGGTTTGCGCTTTGTATAAATTTCCACATCACTTGTTGTTTTTTTTACATAATCTAATAATTCCCTTTTCAAATTTTTATGTACTCAGGGTTTTTTTTCCTTAACAAACTGACGCCGATAGCCGGCGTCTTCCCCGGGAAAAAAATTCCCCAACAAAAATTGTTTCCCCAACGAAAATCACTTTCCCCCTTGTAAAGTGATAATTTTTTAGCAAAAGGTAAACAGAAGCTTAATTTATAGTTACTTTTAATCTATTTCATCCAAAATCTGCATTATTTTCACGAATATTTGTTAGAAATTCGGTACGTACGCAACCTAGTATTATTTGTCGAATTTTACTAAATTTAGATTCGCTACGTCACAGGCACTGTATCCTGGTTGTCAACTTAAACATTACTGGTAATGGATTATCGTCGTGTTGGGAATAAAGGCATTCTACCTGCCAGTTTTAAGTGGATTTTACAGTTGAGTACTGTTAGCGAGCGTAACGTACGAATTACTTCCAGAGGTGTAGAATTCCACTCGACCGCTCGCCATGGCAAGTAAATGATCTGTTGGGTCGAGTGAAGGGGCCGAAACACTCGACCGATCGGGCGAGTAAATTTTTTAGCAAAGCACATGTATTTTCTTAGGAAAAATGAAATATTTTCACTTTGTTTACAAAGTACAATTTGATTTCCGGTATTTCAGTTGATTTCCGGTGTATTCGGAACATTTCTGATGTAAAGGTAACAGCAGCGATTTATTTTTATCCTCACTGGGTTTCCCAAATCAGAACGAGGCTGCAAGTGCATATATTTTCCTGCTATATGTCAAAATGTTGAAAAAAATGAAGATAACGTTTTTTACACAATGTAGGGGTGATGATGAAAAGGGAGACAGCGAGCGAGACAGTAAGAAAAAGATAGAACCAATAGAAAAATGAAAATTGCAACATAAAGAGTATTTTATTTAAAACGTAAGGGCGAGTGTACTTACTGTAAGGGCGAGTGCACTTACTCGTTCACTTGACCTGCAGGGCGAGTGGGTCAAAGAAAATCTCTACACCTCTGACTTCTAAAATAGAATCAGTCCGCCGAATTCCTCGGTAACATACGTCCCGCAGACTTCCGAATAAGAAAATCACAACCATCAACGTAGACAGTCGTAGCAAATTTAAACCCCGCCTATAATCTTTCAGGTCACACCATTTACGATTAGATAGTAAAAAATGTTTTGCTAAAACAATAAGCTCCGCCCACTTTAAAAATACCAACCACTCGAGTAAACACATGCGCGCGCCGGTCTAATTATCGCCGAGGAATGTATTTTGACACCGGGCAAAAAAAGAATCTGTTGTTTTGATAATTGACAATTAATTGAAGATTAAGTGAGTAAATTACTGGTTGTCGTATATTGTTTTCGTCGTTTTGTATATTGTCTTCGTCGTGCTTTTAAACGGATGCGGCTTGTTTGCACTGTAAGGTAAAACGAACAACGAATAATGCAAAATACGAACAACAGAATACGGCGCCATTTTCTGTCACAAAAATACGAATCGTCAGGTGAAACACACATTCAAAACTGTGCCGGGCAATCATTTTTATCCCAAGAATTTTATATCCCGTATCTTCCGGAATATTCATTGAAGTCCAAATTTACGATGTGACTTACAACTACAATAAAAATTGATTATCGGACATTTAAAAGTCAAAGTACCGTGTAATTTTATGATCATTTATCATTGTTCGTCGCATGTTGTATTAGCATGTGCTTATCGGGGTGATTCAAAACACACATTTAATCAAGTTAATGGATACATTTTAAGCAGGCTCCGAAAGTGAGCAAGTATAAATAAACTTATTCTTGTACAGTTTAAGAACAGATAACAAAGAGATATGCCTCTGTATGCTAAATAGACTGCTTGGTAATGAAAGCTAAAGTAAAAAAGATAGAAGCATAAACTTGAGTATAAACATTCACTGTAGCTAATACAAGTAAGAGTGTATAATAAACTAAATTTTCCCCAATTTTGTATTTTTCACGCATTTTCCCCCTTTTGACCAGCGTCCAGCGTCTTCCCCTCTTCCTTAAAAATAACCCTGGTACTATTTATAATAGAAGACATTCATTTCCAACTTAGCAAATGGTCAAGTATGCTGTTGTTTGCAAATGGCTCTTGTTTATACAAGGCTCCTCTGTCCATTTCAGACATGGTGAAGTATATACCTGGCAAAATGTCAACTGTTGTGTACATAATGTGATAGTAGGCAAGATCTGGATCGAACATGTAAGTGAAAATCTAATCTCCCCAGAAAAAGATGCAGAACAACTTTTATGCTTTATTTATTGAGAACATGAGCAAAACACTGACATGATGAATACAGGCTCAAACTTCAATTTCAGCAAAGAAACTTGTGTGCTGATTTGTATATTTTCATTTTTAATCCATTTCTCCATATATACATAATTTAACGTGTGTGCGACCAGAGTAGATCCAGATCAGCTGGCACATCCGTGTACAATGTGCTGGCTTATCTGCATCTACACTGCTCGCCCACATTATAAAGGCATATATATGGAGAAAAAGATCAGGCAACGGGTAAACATACATCTAGACGGATGTACACTATATGTATACAAAGTTTAAAAGAAGACTGTATCTTCTTTATACTGTCACTGAAACCATAAAAGTTTTTCATTCTGTTGTATGATGAAAGTTGACAGTAACTGGTCTCAAAATCTTTGTTATTTATTGCTGGATAAAGTTTGTTAAAATTAAACAATGCATTTTTTCTGACATTATGTATTTGTTTTCTTTCAAATGCAGTATTAAAACTATTGAATCACTTTCTATCTGCCAAGGCAAATTCCATACTTGCCATCAGTGAAATTTAACCATGAATTGCTAAATGTAAATATTAGTCATGTATAACATAATCTGTTTTAATGATTTATATCTGTTAAATGCAGCATTTGGTTTCAATCTGTTAATATTAAACTTTCTCTTTTTTCTTGTATAAATATTTAAAATATTTTATTGTCCTATTTTTTTATAAAATGGCTTATAAATTACTTCATTATTTTCATAGTAAATGCATGTTTTAGGCAAAATATTACTGTCTCTACAAAGTTTTTCAAGTTATGCTTTTGAGTCAACGTTTACCTTATTTGTGCAGTTCATGTATTTGCATATTGCACATATGCATATACCTTTGATCCTGTTTTAACCAGATATATTATATTCTAGAATTCTATGGTCGAATGCTGCATAATGATGGATTCAGAATTTAACCCTTTACTCCATGGGATATGGCTGTTTACTATAGGCGCTCAGTGTAGATCCAGATCAGCTTGCACATCCATGCCATCTGATCAGAATCTACACTGTTCACTTACTGATTCATTAGATTATTTCTGACTAGGAAGCAAACAGTGTAGATCCAGATCAGTCTGAATGGGTGATAAAGATCTAATTGATCTAGAAGCAACTACATGCAGTGTAAAGCCTGATCAGACCGCATTGTATGTTCTGACTGATCTAGTTTTACACTGGTCACACATGGGAGATATGCTGTATCCAAGCAGTGAAAGGCCTGGGCTGAAGGTTATAAACCATTCTCAAGTGTCAAGCATCTGATTGGCTGATATGGTGACTGGTTGCCATTTTAGCCAATCAGGTGCTTGAGATTTGAGACTGGTTTCCATGCTCAGTTTTATAACCTTAGACACTGATATATACACCACTGACAATTAAATAGTGTGTTGCAGCGCACGACAAACTGGATAAATCAGTCTATGCTGCGACGACCCTTCCTGAAATCCTGGGGCTAACCCTGAGTGAAGGGTTAAGCAGCTACCTTATTTCTGCATGCTCCATGTATATTGATTTGTTCATGCTATTCTGTTGTGTGTTTGCAGACTGGGGTAATGGAAGTACTCAATCATAAAACAAAGCATAAAGCTGTGTTAAACTTCAAACAGGGAGGCTGGTTTGGAAAAGATTTACATAAAGTGGAAGGATTTATTTATGATGCAAGGTAATTGAATCGTTTTTATCTGTATTTATTCATGGATATGCAAAACAGTGGTTTTACCCCCAGAATTTGGAATGCATTACATCAGTTGAAAGTATTAATGAAAATCTGACAGATCTGCAATGAAAGTTTTTTTTCTTGCATACCCGATCAGTTTTTCCAGGGTTTTCACCTATAGACAAAACAGTACAGTCTTCTTACTGCCAAAAAGGGCCCCAAAGGTCCTAGGGTATCCGGTTACCATTCACGTATCCAAATACCCTCATATTCGTACTAATTTAATTTTAATATTTTGTTCAAGTTTTGTAAAATGTAGCTTTTAACTCGTAATTCTCTTTCTAAAACACTCCACCCTGCTTACACTAATCTCGAGCGATATGTTTTTCCCCAGGCAAAACTTGGCCCGACAGCCACAGCAGGGTTGACAAAAGAGGTGTATTGTTAGTTTAGTGGTTATTTGGGAGACCGTATAATTGTATTCCAGACTCTGTTCTTTTGTTTTGTTGATTGGTTTACCTTTAGTGTGTTTGACATCTGTCAAGATGCAAAGAAGTAGTTGAATTTTGTTAACGAGAAAAAAACTCAGATTAATTGACAATTTATTGCAACAGAATTTGGAGCGTATAGTCTGGCAGTTTGTTATTTTGAAATGACCGCATTAAAAAATTGAAAGGAAAAATAGCGCTTATCGTTAGTCTCCAATATCCAAAAATGTTAGATGATGCAGTTCACTATAACCATAAATTTTACATGTATTTTCAACCCGATACATGTGCTATATCGATAAATTGGTTACACAGCAATTTTTGATGTAGTTATTGGAAAATCTGTGTTTTTACTTAGTTAGAAGTAGTAGAAGTAGTTTGCTAGTAGAAGTAGACAGATTTTCGTAATATGAATAGCCTTGCATATGAGTATATATGACTATATGCATACTTTTTGTGTTTAAAGATTATTATGTATGAGCTTGAAAGCTTCCGCGTGAAATGAAACTCCAATTTTATCGAACACAAGTACTAAAACTACGCTAATCTCTAGTACTTTTTGGCGGTAGCTCAATTTTTTCAACGCCGTAATTTACTTAAAAAGTTAAGTCATTTGGTCCGAATTTTCACTTATATATTTTGTTTCTGTTATACCAATATGGCAGAACTGATACTGTAGTTGTGTTGAGAGCTTACACCTTTAATCTGTGAATAAAGCTTATATTCTATCTGAGACTAGAGCCCAAGATCATAAAACTAAGTTTTGAGATCAGTCTCAAGTGTCAAGAATCTGATTGGCTGAAATGGCGACTGGTTGCCATTTCAGCCAATCAGATGCTCTAGATTTGAGCCTGATCTCCAGATTTAGTTTTATGATCTTGGGCACAGTGTAGATGAGTGTGGATTAAGAGCAGCCTTCAAATCACATCAGTAGAGTCTCATCAGCATGTACACTCTTCTCTTTCAATCCATTAGCTTATTACTGACCAAGAAGCTCGATCAGTCTGCTCAGGGCTGGAGGTTATAAAACTGAGCATGGAAACCAGTTTCAAATCTCAAGCATCTGATTTTCTGAAATGGCGACTGGTCGCCATTTCAGCCAATCAGATGCTTGAGATTTGAGACTGGTTTCTATGCTCAGTTTTATAACCTTGGGCACTGATGTGCAGGTTGGCTTGGATTTACATGTGATGTAATCTGTATCTGTGAACTAAAGGTAAAAGCCATATTCAAGAAGTAGAAGGTTTATCAGTTGACTTATGGTCTGTTTTCAGCAACAGAAAGATAAAGGCATTGTACGGCAGCTGGGTATATGATCTATTCGCTGTGGAGAATGACAGATATGAAGAATATATGTTAAATAAACCAGTCAGCCCAAAACATACTGTCTCTGTAAGTAGAACATGTATGGCTACTGCTATACATGTACTGTGCTATATTTTTATTTTGCTGTTACAGATGTTAAATTTTTGTGCATTTCATGCTTTGGAAATTGTGCGAATTCAAATCCCAGCAGAAGTTAAACATTAAATAATAGATCTCATAGTGATAATACAACTCAGAGAATTTATGTCAACCAGAAATGCAATATGAGGCTTCTACTTGAAATTTCCCCCCCATACAAAAATTAATGATACCTCAGTAGCTAATCATGGAAGTCATATACCAGTTCTTGTAGCATGTTCTTTCTAACAGTTTTTAATGCAAAATTAAATTTCTGAAGCACAATGTACCAGTTTACAGTGAATTCATTCATATGTGAACGGGTACTAATTTTTGTGCGTCTTAAGATCTCAGGGATGAGGTGTTTCACAGAAAACCATGAAATTTTATACCCACACATATAAAATATGTTCACAGTTTATCATTATTGATTTATCTGCATCAATGACAGAGTTTATTTAGTGGACACTAATATGAGATTTTATTTATCTTGGAAGAATGTCAGTATAGCACCAACCTTCAGGAGCTTAACACTGAAAATTTGGGTTGAAGGTTATAAAGCTAAGTTTGGAAACCAGTCTCAAATCTCAAGCATCTGATTGGCTGAAATGGCGACTGGTCGCCATTTCAGCCAATCAGATGCTTGAGATTTGAGACTGGTTTCCATGCTCAGTTTTATAACCTTGGGCATTAAAGATTACTAGTCAGAGTTTTTTTCCCAAGAAACCACATTAGTAGCAGTTTGACAAAAGATCATAAAGAAAATGAAGATTATTTTTATAGATGGTCAATTAAACAAGTCTGTTGAACCCTTTTCTCCATATATATGGATGTTACCGCATTTGCCACCAGTGTAGATTCTTTTCAGCCAGCACATTTTTGCTGTCTGCGTGCATTCTGGTGTGAGATAACAATGAATTACAAAGCAAACAGTGTAGATCCGGATCATATGGCACAGATTTGCTAGCTGGTTTGGATCTAGGCTGTTTGCCTATAGATAACAGCCAAATCCCATTAAGTAAAGTATTTATATATTTGAAGTAACATGTTTTCATCATACACAGTGTGACACACTGTATAACTGTTATTTTCAGGAGAATGGTAGCAAGGAATCAGACGTAGAAGACGAGGTTCCGACACATCATCTGTCTGCATTCAATTTGAATATACCAGAACAAATCATGTTGTGGAGGGCTGCACCTCGACCTGAGAAATCCGATAAGGTACTTACTTTGTTTAGTTAACTACTGTACTGCCAAACTTGTGAAAACTAAAAACACTTTCTTAACAAGAATGTCATGCAAGAAAGACCATGGCACAAGTTCATAAACTAAAATTGGAGACCATTCACAAAACTTTAGAATGTGTATTCCAATAATGGACCCAGGGCTGCCAATCAGGAAGCTGAGATTCGAGAAAGTTTCCAAGCCTGACTCAATAAAAGCTGAAATTAAAGTTGTAATCTGAAGCTAGAGTTAAGAGATTGGTTTACTGTCGCAAGTTTTATCATTTAAAACTATGCGGCCATATTTGTTGTAACACAGAATTGCACCAAGATTTTAATCATTTTCAAAATTGGATTTGGCTCAAGTCCCCCTAGGCAAACAGTGTAGATCAAGATTAAACTACAAACCACATAAGTCTAATCAGGATCAATACTGTTAGCTGTGATAATCTGAAATCAGTTCACAATTTTCCACTGAATTTGCCATCTGAGTTATGGCTTTGATCCCATGGGCCACCAGTGTAGATTTAGATCAGCCTGCACATGTGTGCAATGTGGTTGGGATCTACACTGGTCTCTTTTAGATTCATTGGATTATTTCTGAACAACAAGCCATCAGTGTCCATCCAGATCACATAGATGTGTTTGCTGATTTGGATCTACAATAGTCAATGTAAATAAAGGCATATCCATGAAGTTATGGGTTAATATGAACATGTAATGCAATACCACCCAGCTCAAGAATAGTTAGTCCTCTTGTTTAATTAGAATTTCATGATCTAACAGATTGTATCTTATATTTTCAGTATTTTGGCTTTACTGCTTTTGCAATGGCATTAAATGAGTTAAAAGACTACATGTTGAAGACGCTACCACCCACAGACTCCCGCCTACGACCAGATGTTAGAATTCTTGAAGAGGGAAATATAGGTAAAATTTATAGCAAGGTTCAGCATGAAATATTAAATAAATGATGTGAATTACTGTGGTATCATTTTCTTTACACTGGCACGCAGTTTCGGGCAATTGCAGAAAAAGATTGTTTCAGGCCAAAATGCCAAATTTGCAGTGAATAAAATATATAAGTTAAGACCTGGTATAGACAGTAGGCGTATTCCAAAAGGGGGGTGGGGGTGGGGGTAAATGCAAAATGAAGTGATTCTAATATTGACATAGTCTGTTTTGAATAGATCATTTTTAGGAGTTTTAATGAAAACCTCAAAATCTGTGATGATATGTGAGATATGTTTTCACAGATCTTGCCGGAGAGGAGAAGAACAGACTGGAAGAAAAGCAGAGAGGTGTCAGGAAGGATAGAAAGAAGAAGAGAGACGAATGGTCTCCTGTGTAAGCCTATTGCTTTCTCTGATGAAGGAAATAATGGAAGTCAAACTTTTGCTGTGCATTTCGAGTTTATTTAACTATTTTTCTAATTGTGGCAGTCTGGAATACCTCAGTCCTGTCCAAGGCTTATAAAACAGAGCATGGAGATCAGTCTTGGATCTTGGCTGATTAGTTGAAATTGAGTACCTGAACTGACCAATGGGAATCTTGAGATTTTAGTCATGTTTCCATGCTCTGCTTTACACCCTTGGTCTCACTTAAGATCACAAGTTGTTGGGTAATGGATGCGTTCCCCAGATCAATTTAATAAATATGTGTACACATAGACAATGCAAAATTTGCATTGCATTCATTACCCACATTGCAAACACATTTATATCTGTAGTTAGTCATATTATACCCCTTCTTTTACAAAACAGATGAGCCTCGGGCACCTGGTAGCGATCCTCTTGTTGTCAAGTTTGGTTATCTGTTAATTTTCAAATCACTATATATGTACACTGTATTTATAAGAATATGATGCCTATTATTGGATATTCAGGATCTATCACATTAGCGTTGTTAACCTAACCCCAGATTATTGATTCTGGTTTCAGCTGGTTTACGTTAGGTACTCATCCAGTTACAAAGAAAGAAGACTGGCTGTATCAGGGGAAGTACTGGCTCAAGGACTGGTCCCTGTGTCCCGATATCTTCTGAACGATCTGTGTACACACCTGCTGCTTGACTGGTCAAGAACTGCCAAAGTGTACAACTTCCATATCTCACAGTGACGTGAATAGATAACCAATCCCAACCTCAATATGACTTGCTTTAATAGTGGTGTCACATGCATACATACTGAGTTTTTATCAGAAATTCAAAGTGGACCCTTAATAGGATTAGAATTGATCAGATTGAAATTTGCAAAGAAAATACTTTTTATCAGAATACTGTACTATAGTTTGTTGGTGGTATGTTTCAGAAGGAACTGTGTATCAGTGATCAATAAATTTTTTTAACAAAATACATCAGACATGAAATAACAACAAATACTGCATGATGCAAAGGTGTAATACATTGCCTTGACAGTAAGCTAAACATCTTAGCCACATTTTGCAAAGACAACTTTTGGTGGTGAGAATGTCATTTTATAGTGTACTTAAAGAATATGTCTGCTCATAATGGCGCCAAAAATTCTTCAACTTTTATCGTTTAAGCGAGGTTGTTCACTACTTAAGTGTTAGTGGAATCGTTTCATTGCTTGATTTTAAGAGAATTTTGTAGATATTTTACCTTATTTTGATAACATTCAGGATGACAAATCAACTGTTTTTATTGTTTCAAGTTATTGACATCGAATTGTCAATCTGCACTTTTTGAGCATAATTGGACAATCACAAAATACTATTTTAACTGAATGATAAAATTACCAAACTATGATTCATCAGAAAAGTTGTTACAAAATATTATCCTGTAGCATCTTGTAGCTGTATAACATTTCCATTATTATTTACAACCAGACCATATTAATGTAAATAATTGAACTTTAGCTTAAAATGGATCATGTTTATTATTGTCTTATGAAAAGTTAAAGGTACAGTATAACTGGAGGTTTGGCATCTTGAATGGGACCATCAAATTGTGCACTTAAATCACACATTTTTAAAGGTCTGCTGTAAATGTAACACATTATCACCGATCTTAATGTATCATGTTAAAATTCAGGAAGGGAAAATTGATGTAGATGTTGTTTGATAAAGGCCCCCTAGCCAAGAACTATGCACACAGTGACTGCCTGACCATTGATTGTACATGGTTATTTACATTTGAAATGTTGACCTGATTTAGTCATTTACACTGAACCCTGTAACCTGCTACATTTTGTAATCAATCCATTCACATTTATAGTCAAGCCAGGGCCCAAAATCATGAAACTGACATTGGAGACCAGACTAAAATCTAAAGAATCTGATTGGTTGAAAAGTCTCCATTTTAATAAATCGGATGTTTGAGATTGAAGACTGGCATCAATTCTTAGTTTTAAGATCTTGGGATCTGTTCATTTATTGTCAGTTTTATAGGATATAAGCGGAAGAGTAGACCAAGATGTGACTATGTTAATGCTTGCTTTGTCAGCCTATCAGTCACAAAACTTAACATGACCAAATCATTGCTATTTCTTAATAATTCTAAATCAAACTTTCAAATTATATTGCTTAGGACAACAGGGTCATGGTGATGCCAAAATCTTTAGGTCAAGGTCCATTTTGTTACTATTCGTACTTTAATTTTGTCAGGAAAACTTAATATGGACTGTAATTTTGCCATTTCTAAATATTTTTGATCAAACTATCAGTTTTTTATTGTGACCAAGTTCTGAGGGCAACACAAGTGATTTAACACCCATCTTCTTGCAATTTGACTTATGGACTAATTATACCTTACAGTTTTATTGTGGAAAATCAACAGGTAGATCTGTTATAAAGTGTATTAGTTGTTTAACTGTTTAACCCATGGATACAGCTCATCCAATGTGCAATTAGTGTAGATCTGTGTGATCTTACATGCTGTCTTATCTAGATCTACACTGGTCACCAGTGCTTAAAGACATACCATGAGGGAAAGGGTCAAAATATCTTTATTTTTTATTACATGAGCAAAGTCTTGTTCTTATAATCGATAAAATTTACCAGAACACACCTAGTTTGACAGTGATCTATTTTGCCTGAAGATGGTTATATAATTGGATTTTAATTATTACTGGTGTATGTCTAGTCTGTTACTGTCATATGGGCATTCCTTGCTGCACTGTTAGATAATGTTGCTGTTGATTTGATATTTTCTTAAAGTAAGTTATCTTTCATCTGTTTGTATTGTAAGTCACCTATTTAGTGCAATTTGTAGATATTATATATATGAGTGTTTTACTAACTCTTGACCAATTGCATAATAATTATTGTTAAGCTGTGACTGACTTGGCTGAATAGTTTAGAAAACTTCGGGCAATACATTGACACACTGCTGAGTTTGATGGTTAATCCCCACTGAAGTAAAAAAATACCTTTTCTTTCTTGCTAAGAAGCCATTGTTACACATCACTTGGCGAAGAGTAGATCTTGAAGCTATTTTGTTAGAGACAAAGTACGGTCCATGAACCGGTATATTCCACCGTATTTACAATTGTTTTTCAGATTCATATTACACCCCTTATGTACATGTATAATGCAGACAGGCTCTGTTGTCATTAGAGTTATAAGAATGAGAAATAAATTTGTAATAACTTACACAGCTACAATAAAATGAGTTCAGAAATTATTTAACAGGTCAAGATGTAAAATTACAAACTTGGATGGGGATTTAGCTGAAGTACCTGGATATACTTTAAACCTTTCCTCCTTAGACACACCTTTCAATTTTAATTCATACACAAGAGAACAATTATGATATGTTAGAGTAGTATTCCATATGCAAGGTCCAGATGGGAATATATAACCCTTGGGCAACTGCCCATGATGTGCTAAGTAACTCTTCCTTGTCACCCAGAATTCCCTCAGATGGTACAGAAAACCCCGCATATAGACCACCCTGAAATAAAGAGAACCTCAATAATAATAGCCACTGTTTTAACAGTTTGGCACTGTTTTCTACCCCTGTATTGCAATCACCCCCACTTCTGTCCAGTCCTAGATGTGATCATCATAGAGGGGTATCAATGTACTGTTAGGTTTCCATCAGAACCGTGCACATTTTATAGATACTTACATTATCCTACTGCTTCAATTACATTGTCATAAACAACTGATCACGGTTCAATATACCAAACTGTTAAATGACTGCTTAATACTTTGTATTTACATGCATCCAATAATCGTAAATACTGTAACTTGTAGTATATTAAGTTTATAGCAAACAAGTGTGTGCAATATAGCAAAAAGATTTTATTTAATAAAGGTTTTCTGCAAAACTGGTCCATCTTAAAAAGCTAAAGGAGATTGACTGGTTTTACAGTAAGAGCTTGTTTGTAATTGATATTATTATTGATCTATAAGCTAATTTCTATTGAATTGTAGACATGCTGTTATGGTAAACCAGCCTGAGTAGTCAAATTGAGCTATCTGTTCTTGTTTATCTACCAATTTATCAAGGATTGGTTTTTGCCCATTTAGACGCTGATGTAAAATTATCCGATCACAAAACTTGTGGTCATTATTTGTTGCTTACTTAAAATATTTTCAAGGATAACACAGATTTTGATAATGATTTTTGTGATTTTTTTCTTGTATATTAACATCAAAGAATTCAGTTTATTAATGGGGTATTAATTTTCTTAATTTTTGTGGGTAGTTCCACAAGTATAAAACCATCACGACATAAAGAATTGAACATAAATATTTTATAAACTCGAGTTGCACAAAATTAAGAAGCCATAAAAATAGTCAGTAAATAGTCTCTAACAGAAAACTATAAAATGTTATGCCCACAAATTTAAGAGCATTCAAAGAAGATGAGGCAATATAAAGGTTGCTGTCTTATGTTGGTATTCATTGACAGCTGACAACGGTAATTAATGTCAAATTAGTCTTGAAACAAGAAGTCAGAAAATCAAGTGTTTTATATGTTTGATAGCTATTACTCCCATTGCACGCTGGCTGTTGCCATGAAAATAATTGCAGCTATAGCAATCTCCTGGGCCAGAAGATCATAAAACTAAATCAGGAGACCAGTCTCAAATCTTGAGCATATGATTGTCTGAAATGGTGACTCGTTGCTTTTTCAAACAATCAGATGCTTAAGATTTGAGACTGGTCTTCAATCTCAGTTTTTTTTATCTTGGGCCCTGGACTGCTCAGAGTTGGTTTATCAAAAATATATAAACTCTTTACAACAAACACTCGCATTTTGCTGTTCACATTTCATGTAATTATTGTTTTATTGTTATTATATAAAAGTAATTCCAATAGCATGGAAGATTTTTCCTTCCAGATTCCAGTGTGATGAAATGCAATTTTGGAATTTCCATATTAAATCATGTACTTTGATAAGTGTAATTATAGTTTTATGAATAGCGCATGTTATGTTTTAAATTATTTTAAGCTTAAAGCTTTATTGCATAGATAGAAAGTGATGTTATGATGATAAATAATGTTGAAGAGTGGTAAATATTTGTTGATAATTCTAATACAGAAGTAGTAATATATTATAAGTTATAAATACTGTGAATAAGTCTTCAACTGCAAGATACCTTTTAGAGGAAATAAAATGCTGAAGTCATTTTTATACTAATTTCTTATGTGAAGTAAAATCCATGACATCAAACCTGTTACTCTATAGATATGGCTTTTATCCCGTGGGTGACCAGTGTAGATCCAGATCAGCCAGAACACCTGTGCCTTCTGATCAGGATCTTCAGAGTAAGCTTTTTGGTCAGAAAAAACTTAATGAATCTAAAAGCAAACGTTGTAGATCCGGATCAGATGGCTTGGAGATGCCAGCTGTCTGGATCTACTGTTAACTTGTGCAATAAAAGTAGTATCTGTGGAGTAAATGGTTTTATAAGGCTTATGTCCAGGATATTTCTCAGCAAACACTAGTGGGAATACAGTGCACTTTATGGGAAGTTTTACTTACAATTTTAGATGTGCAAAACTCACTAACAACAATATCATTTTTTAGATGTGCAAAACTCACTAACAACAATATCATTTTGATGCTATTAAATGTTGTTTTTTTAATTTTAGATGCACAAATTATTTTAAATTATATTGAATGTGGTTAAAACTGAACTAAGTGTCCAAAATTAAGACAAATAAAGCACAAAAGGTGATAGCTGGAAATGAATATATAAAGGAAACAGATGATTTTCCTTTATGACAAAGTCTCCAACAAAATGACCCTTATCACACTCTCAGAATTGGTTGGTGCTTAGTCCATCTACTCTAACTTTCATCAAAAGTTTGATAATTTTAGCTTGAAAAAAGATTGTTTTAATTATTAAAATAATAATATTTTTTGTACCCTAAATGTGACTTTGTTAGAGACTGGCATTTTGATACATGTACATGACCAAACAAAATTGAATTGTTTTTTTTTTTCGGTGATTTCCACCAGTCCTGTGACTTACACATTTGTCATTACATTAAATAAAGCACCTCATGTTTGTACAAGCATTTATCCTGTCAGTGTAATGATATACAGTGACTTTAAATGTTAGTTAAATGTATAAGTCTTTAGTGTATGAGTGTGGGCATGATGTAGACAGTTCTTTTGAACCTTTTAACTTAAGTTTAACTCAGTGGGATACACCTTTTATCACTTGGGTGACCAGTGTTGATCCAGAGCATCTGGAACATCTGTGTGGTCTGATCAGGATCAACACCTTTTGCTTCTCTATTCATAAGATTATTTCTGATACAGGAACAAACACTATCAATTCAGATCCGATTGGATCAGGATCTACACCTATTGCTTCTATATTCATATGGTTATTTCTGATACAAGAACAATGTAGATTTGATCTGGATCTTCACTGGTCACCAATGTGATAAAAGGCTTGTCTATGGAGTGTAGGGTTAAAAAAACATTTACCAGGGAGGGGAAGGCTGTTGTAAATATGAAGTGTGTTACACATTATTTAGCTATGTGATATTATACGTATAAAATGTTTTATTTAATATTATAAATAAAATATCCAATGGTAGAACTTGCCTTGTAAAGTTTCATCATATGTTTTGTTTGAAATTGACTCAATATGTACTGGTAAAAATAAGTTGAACAGAAACATTTACATTCCTTAGCAGCAAATACAAATGAGAGTAAATATATTATCATTTCTCACTATAATTATTATACTCAAGATTTCGGCATAAACAAAGTACAGAATATTTAAACTAATAGCTTGCTTGCAAAAACACTTACGTTGGCTACCTTTAATTCAAAGCCATGAGGGAAAATGAGTTAACAATGAATTAACACAATGTAGCTGTTCTATATGTAAATGTATTTTTATTACTGCATGAAAAATTGAAATCATTAGATAACGAAGATCAATCATTTTTTATCATCATGTTGGTAATTCTTATTGATATAGTTCCCTACTGCATACAGGAAAGTTGGCGTTCTCCTATGATCCAAACGTGTTTGACCAGGCCATAGAAAAAGGCTAAAACTTGTTCCACCTTTTACCTGCCTTTTGTAAAATCTGTGGCTTATTTTTCAAATTACCTCCCTTTTCATTGAAATTAGAAAAGCCTTAAGTGTCTTACAACATAAAAGTTATCATACTTTTTTTTTCAGATATAGAAACATAGTACTCAACTATCTTCAAAATGTATGTGGTATTGTTTTATAGTCAACATAAATGTTCTGTTATTTCTAATCTCCTGTAAAGGAGTGACTTGTTTATTATCATGCTTAACTTATTTTCATTGGTATATATTGTTGTACAGCATTCACAGTGCAAAACTAGCTCGTCAAACTATTTATTCCATAGATACAGCTTTTATAGCATGTGTGACAAGTGTAGGTCCAGCTCAGCCTGCACACTGTTTGCTCCTTACAAAATTTAACCAGGCTAAAAGCTGACAGTGTGCATCATGGTCAGTCCCCTTAAATTTGCAGGCTGATCTGAACATACTGTATATAGATATATGGTTCAAATGCAGTCAGTATAAGCAACATTTCTACAACCATTATGCAGCAGATCAATGCAAGATTATCATACTTCTGTTGAATATGTTATTAGCTTTGTTAAGTTTTGGTCTATGCTCAGCAATTCATGTTGTTTTTCTCAATATGTAGATCTATGTTTACTGTTTGACCACAAGTGGCTCTCCTAAGGGTAAAAATACATGCCAATACAGATTATTGTAACAGTGTTCTAGAAATACATCACTATTTCTCAGAAATGTTAAGGTTTGTGATAACAACAGTGGTTTAGCTGAGAATAGAGTGATTTGATACATTTTGTTTCTTTGTACTAATTTAACTCCAGGGGATAGGGCTATTATTCAATCCAGATCAGCTAGATGTGCAAAAAAAATCTGTGCCATCTGATTAGGATCTGTTCACTTTTGATTCTGACCAAGATTCAACCAGTGTTGATCTAGATCAGAAGGCACTGATCTACATTGATTGTTCTTGTGAAAAATATGTAAAGTAGAGGGTTAAACATATAAATAAATGTTTGTTATGCCATTACTGGGATATTTAAGACATGGCATACATTTCATTTTATAAAATAAATCAACTTGTAGGCTTATTCACATGATCATGCTCTTTCTTTACCTTAGCTTAATATAATTATATGTTTTAAGGTCTTTATTTGAAAACCAGAACAACATTTGAAAGTCGGTTGTTTAATTGAACAATATTCCAGGGCTGTTATATGCAATTGTCATTTCTGGAAGTCATGGTTTCACTTGAATGTAGAAGTTTAACACATAAATACATTAAATGTTTATGATAAATATGCCATTTCTTTACTTTTTCCTTTTATCCTGTCACAAGTTTAGCCAGACCGATGCTTGAAATTAGAGGACCTCTTGTTTACACGGCAGCTGTTGCAGACGGTCTCAAACTTAAACCAATTACTTACTAAACGCAAGTAAGTCTCACATGTTAAGAAATATGTGCAACCAGACTTTGACCCAGGACATTAGGCTTACATGGCTGAAACCCATGACCCCAGGCTTATTAGGACAAGTGCTGTGGCGACTACTAGTCGGTTGAGTTACACACAAGAGCAGAAATCCAGGTCCCTTTGCTTACAAGGCAAGTGTCGCCAGACTGGGACTCGAACCCAGAACTCTTACATCGCACTCGCTCTCCTGTTCATACCAAATCCATGTGGAGACACGGTTCGTACTGCCGCATTTATGTACCCACCCCCACCAATCCATCCCCCTACCAACAATTCTATAGCACTCGTTTGGCTAACGGGTATCACTAACATTATCATAAAGAATTGGAAGTGGCTATCTCTCAATATAGCCAGGAATCTAAAAGCTTACGTCTAGATTCCTGATCTAACCACAAAATTCAAGCAGCTACCCTGAAAGCAAGGGAAAATCCTGTTATATATTCCAATTTATGCATTTTGCATAGCATATATACTTTTTAACCATTATTAAATATTTCGAACAAAATAATTTTTAAAAATCTAAGTATTTTATTTTAAAAAAAACTAACTTTCATAATACATGCAATCTCACTGAAGTTAGATCAAACAAAATGTTAGCGTAGCGGTTTTCATGAGATAATTTTAATCGGATTGATAAAACATGCTGGCTACTTTCGTTTTCTATAAATAGTTAACGCGCTCATCAAAATACCAATAACCCAATAACTTAAAATAGCAATGACAGCATACAGTAACTACTTCAATTGGTTGTTGCTTACAATGCTTCTATAAATATCGGGAATTCCGGGTGGGTTTAAATAGTGGTGCAATACGAACATTTTCATAGTAAACAACATTTAAGCATGTAAGGTCAGTATAATATTACGTTTGTTGTTTTTATCAGATTTTTTCATCAGTATTCATCAGTATAGAATCCTCTATTCAAAGAATCTGTTTTGGGTTTTATCTATTGCAAAAGTAATTAGAAACTATTGAGCAATGATTTACTCAGTATTTCGGTCTAAAAATTGGTAAAATAATTCATATTATTTAGTACAACTGTGTGCCCATGAATTAGTTTTCCTGTTTTTCATGGTGCATTTATTACTGGGGACATGTGTTTAAAGTGTAAATACATTTTGTGTGACAAATACAAAAATTAGTTTGGATAAACTGTTTTTACTTAAAAATTGCTTATACAAATTGTAGCTTTGAAATTATAGGGGTTACTCATTTATTCACTCTGTAAAATAGAAAATTTGAGGTGAATGTTTTTTATATTTATATATATTAATACCTATATATATGAAAAGATTTAAAGATCAATATTATGGAGGTATTCAGTTGCAATTGTTACTTTTTTGTACTTTAAAATGTATACATGAATAAATTACATTCCGAAAACCAAGAAATTTCAAAAGCTATATGTAAGTGTTTTGTTAAAGTTTTGAATAACCCATCGCCAAATGTACATGAAATGTTATTATTTGTTATTTCATATGTCATGATGAATAGAATACCCATTTGAATGATTGTTTTTCTTCTTTTTTTAGAGAAAATTATAGTATTTTAAGTAATGCCTATCTTGGTTTTTCCCGCCTAAAAAACATGGTAGGGGGTTATGAGAACAAAACCCAGTAACTTCAAAATAACTCGGTAGAATCTTACAATAATTTATTTTTAGATCAACAATATGATATACAATAAGTAAATAATGTATTATGTCTGTTCCTTGATGGTGCCTATTACACAGGTCTTACCTTAAGATTTTCCACTTCTTTCAGATCATTAGAAAATTCTGGAACCCTAGACGAACGAGCCCTCGTCAATAATCAAGCGAGTTTTCAGCTGAGATCTTATGATACTTCAACACAGAAAAACTGTAAAACGAAAAATGAATCAAATACATCACCACCACCACCACCATCATCACCATCACCAACAACATCAGCAGCAGGGGCAGCGACGGTTGCGTTCTAATTCCCAGTCCTCCCGGTCGCACGGGCGTCGGGCCCCGCCACGCCGGGTTTTCGGTGACTCGCCTCGCCGCCATTTCTCCGGCTACCAGCCTCAAAATCAGGCGAAGGCCAAATGTTCCATCAGGCTCGAATACTGGGACAGTCTTTGTGAAGAATGCTGAATCTCAACCCTCACAAACATCACAGACATTTTTCGCACCTGTAAATATCTACGTAGGTGAAAATTTTTCAGTGCGTCTGACACAGTGGTTTAAATTTCTGACATTTGTTGAGGATAATAAAAGTGGAGGCATTGTTCAGTGTCAATTTACCCCCAACAAGGGAGTTGCAAGAATGAATCTCTCAGCCGACGGAACCAAAATCCGGGACGTGCCCAATGCGGGCGGATCGTCGGTCATATCAGAAGTCTTGTCTTTCGAGCTCTTACAGAAATGCTTCAAGGCAAAGTTGCTGAAGGTACTTCAACAATTTAATAACCTATATGTTGTAATAAATTTTAATAAACATTTAAATATTTGACCTTAACCAGATTTTTATTCCTTCTTCAGTTCAGTTAGGGCTATTCACATGTGTCTTCCCTTCTCAATGTTTTTAAATCATGTTTTCCCCCAAACGTTACATCAGTTTGTTTTTTTATTTCACTTTAAAGGCATAGTCAAACAACCTTTCCTCAAATTATAGGGTGTGGGCGTCTTCCACTGGCAATTAAAAAGCCCTGATTTAACTAGTTATTCTTGAACAAGTGCTTTTATTCAGAAAAAAATATATTCCAATATTGTTTAAATCGTCGGCTTTAATCTCATTTTAGACAGAGATGGAGGTGTCGTACTTTCCCGAGGGCGGATCTATCACTGATTACGTATGTGAGATATTTGGCACCAAGGTGGGCGTGTCTGTGACTCGTGCCATGAAGTTCATGGGTGGAGAATTTACCGAGGAAGATGCAGAACATTTACTGACCAAGAAACTCAAAGGTACAGTTTAAACCGGTGTATGTGTTTATATTCTAACCATTTACTCTAAATGATATCCCACGTGCGGTCTAGATGCAGGTCAGCCTGCACATCCGTGCACTGCAGTCTGATCAAGATCTACACTGTTCGCTTTTAGATTCAGCAGGTTATTTCTGACAATAATCGAAATGTTTATATCCATATCAGAGGACAGGATGTGCGCGTGATCTGGATCTACACTGTTCGCCCATGCGATAAAAGTCGTATCATTCTTGGAGTAAAAGGTTAAACCATTTGAAACTACTTGTCAAAAATACAGGTGACCGACAAACCCCTCGAATAGCTCAGAGCCGTGGTCTCTTTCTTTCCATCCGTAAGTGCACGAAAATGTCTTACATTATCCTTCAAGTTAAAGTTTTCTCGGGAGATTTTTTGACAATGACAGAAAAGCATAAACATATAAAACTACTTGTTTTACGTGCACTACTTATTTAAAGACGATTGCGGTAGTTTCCGTTGTCACAACGTTATGAAGTTTATGCGTTCACCGTTTGCAGGATGCAATCGAAATCGTTGAATGCAGACAAACATTTGTTCAGTCACAAATATTATTTTAAAAAGAAAGTCTCTCCCTCGCACAATTCACTTTTCCTTGAAACAAAACAACCCTAATAAAGGACGTAAAATTTGCAAACGGTGCTCCCGTAAAATTCACAGTGTTGTGAACTCGAAAACTACCACAGTCGTCTTTAAGCTGTAAGAATGTCGAACTGTTACGAAGCATCTTATATGTTGTTGGTTTACTTTCAGGTGTAATACAGTCCAGCAAGAACACCCTGGAAGGTTGGAACAAACAGGTGCTACACGTCTGGTCAGTAAATAGTGATGTCACCAACACCCTCGTGAAAGTGTTCGACCGTCTGCCCGAGTCCGTGACGTCCAATACCGTCGTCCTGGTTACCACGACCACAAAATCAAGTTTTATATACAACAACTGCTAACAGACAATTGAAGAAAATAAACTGTTTTTCACAACAAACAGTGCACTATAGCGCCCCTGTCAGTGATTCCGAAATGCCTCTACGCAAATAGCAGAAGCTGAATTCAGATCATGGTTACAGACTTGCTCCAAAATTAAACAACGTTTTAGACACAAACATTTTTTCGAGAATATATTATTATCTCGAAAAAAAATATGAAAAATTAGAAGCGCTGAACATCAGTACTCATGAAGTCGAATAAACTAGATTTTAAAATGATATTACTTTGTTAAATGAACAATGGATGTTTCAGTTTTTAAAAAAAAATGAAAGATACAATATTACTGATTGTTTTATATTTATATACTGCACAGCTTATGTTATATACGAAACAAGTTTATTGAAAAGTACAATGTTATCTTGATGCACGGACGTCCCTGTTGCGTTCGAAAAACGACGAAAAGAAGTTTAGCTTTTTAAAGTTTATTACGTTTTGCAATGTTTCAATTTATTTTAGACACAAATACACTATTAAAACAATCAACAAAATGTCTCTGTGCTGTTCACAGCCAGGCTTCGCGTTTTCAACTTTTTGAAAAGAATACAGCATTTATTTGGTTGTTTACAATACTGATGTAGGACTGTAATTAAAACAATTATTATCTGTCATAGTATTTGTTCTTTTCGTTTGTAAAACTTGTATGCCCAGGATACGATGTAATCGTCTGAAAATACAGACATTCATACGAACATTAAAGCGCTGAGAGATAAGTATTTATATCAAGATAAGTATTATTTCTATTTGACCCGAAGCACAGAACACTGAACTTTTAAACGACGAAATGTACATGTAGTCACATTAATATGTTAAATACCAACTGCTTGTCTAGAAGGACTAAGCGAACTTGTAAGTTTGTTTGTTGTTGTTTTTGTAATTGTTGCTTTGTTTTGTTTTTTGAAACAACATGTAACTGAGACTCGTTATTTTTCAGTTAGGACGAAGAGTAATCGTGATAGAATAACGACCTCGTGATAATCTTTCCAAGGAAAAAAATCAATATTCTGTGAAATACCGAATTATTGAAGTGATTTCGAGTATAACCCGATTTCCTAATGGGTTACTAACTGATTATTAAGGTGGTAACATGAGAAATCATTATCTATATATATATATATATATATATTGTTTAGTTGTTGTTGACCTCATTAGTACAAGACTATGTAGACTATACATGAATAAGTTTGAAACCTGATTTAGGTATCATCAAGAAAATATCATATAACTTGTTGAGTAAAGATTGCGTAAAAATGTATATACAAAATTAAAACGTAACAAATGGGCCATATCTATGTATTTATACATACATAAAAATATAGAAAATCTAACAAAGGGCCTTAACTCCGGAACAGATGGATAAATTCATAATTTTCTTCCTGCACAACAAGGCATTGGTAGTAGAAATCCCTGAAAATTTAAGGACTCCGTCCGAAAAATAATAAAAAGTTGCGGGTACAATAATTTTGCACGTACTCACGCACGGACGGGTGCCAATAACATATTCTCATACGAAGCCTATCGGTGGCGATAATTATGTTGTAAGTTTACATGTACCTTAGATGGGTTAGGGTTAGGGATTGGCTTAGGTGGTCGTTATTCGTTATTCTATAGGGGGTCACAATTTTATGTGAGGGTTATTTTTATACGTGTGGGAGGTTATAATATTATGACCGGGTAGTCAGTATTCTATAGGGGTCAGTTTGCAACGTTACACCGGCACCATGATTCCAGGCACTCCCTCTCGTTTTTCTTCTTCCCCGGGTATGCCTCTTCAATAATATATAAGGTATTCTAGGGGACTTTTCATGCACACAGACATCCCTTGGACATCCCACTAGATACTGTTGATTCACAGTTATATTGACGCAACAGTATTATGAAATGGTGGCAAAACGTGTATACCAGCCCAAACTTCTATTTCTACAAATAAAGTTGCCAGTTTAAAATAAGTTACCGTGCATTGGTTTGTTTATAAACTGTAACAGTATAATTGAAAGTAATAAATTTGGTAAAATAAATACCGAACCCAACAACAAACACTAACCCGGTCCGGCACCATCGGCCAACATGTTTGTATTAGGCACAGCATCTGGCCACTAACTTTAAGGGTGCAATAGGTGATTTAATAATCTGTATATCGTAGAGTAAAACACAATAGGTCGGTTAGTTAACGCCCTCTCGCCGTTGAGCAATGACAATACGATGTGGGCGAATAAAATTGTTATTGCCAAAAGGGCGGAACTGGGTGTATCGGATTGAGTCTTGAGGATCAAATTTTGAAGCCAAAAAGGCGGAAGTATCATGGTTAATTTAAGCTAAGTGATGCTACCTCCGTATTACTTCTGGATTGGATATGGTTCTTGAATTGGATATCCAGCAGGGTCAGTTAGCTCTATGGCATATCTTATAAATAATATCAATAGCAAAATAATGAAGAGTGAAATCATGACGCCAGGCGAAATAATGAAAATGACGAAATAACTTCAAGTGAAAGAGAGCCAGGCGTAAATACGCCGAATGAAATAATGAATCGAGAGAAATTACGCGCGCTATTCAAACAACGCCTAATACAACGCCCCGCGAAAAAAAACATCAAGAGAAGCAACTAGCCCAACTAATTGTGCGCAATAGAAGAGCTTTTCTATATATATGATTGTCGCTCTTCTGTAAAGAACAGGCAACGAAAATGTCCGTATGATAATGGGTCTGTTCTTGCAGTCGAATTATTGAGACTAGAGAAGCAACTTGAAAAAAAAACAACAACCTATTTTGTACAGGTAATATGGCATTTTAGAAAGGCGAGTTTTCATACTTTTGCAAACAAATAGTTTTGTACGCGTGGCGTGATTGTAACTATCAAATATTCTTAAGAAAGACGTACGCTTAACCGATTAATTAGGCTCACTTGTTTGATATGAAAGTGACTGAAACATTAAGTCTGATCTGTCGTTAAAATAAATAGTCTTTTATGATTTTAAATTTTGCACAAGATAATTTATTGACGAGTGATTATTGTAATGATGGATTTCTTCTTCTGCAAACTGATTATATTGTTACTAAAATGTGTGTATTGATATCAGGGTCTATTAATTGATTAAGAGACCCTGTTGATATTTAATGTTAATTTATTAGATAATTGAAATTGCATACATTGTAAATGTTCCTTATATTTCATGTAATAGAGGAGATACTCCAATTTCTGTGTTCTAACGGACAAAAGGGAAAACAAAACATTTAAACAGTTTTCTAGCCTATTAACATTTAAAGAGACTGGTTCAGTTTAAGGGGACCTCAAAGTATTTGGAAAAGCCGATGAATAAACATCACAACGGATATTTCGGACATTATTGTGTTGCATCATGTCCGAGATACGAATTTTTGTACGGAGGCTGAGAAGGACATGTACGTTTATTTATTTGCAGGTTTTCTCAATAATTAACGCTTTATTTAAGGAAATCACGAGCATTTTGTCTCGGATATTGCTCTTAATAATTTTTGTGCAGTGTGTCTATACTGTTCAGTCTTTTGCAAAATAGTTTCCGACATTGAGCAAGCAGTCCGACAGACACAAGAGCACAGGACGACCCCACTAAATGATTATAATCATAAGTATCGATAGTTGATAGTCATCATCGTTTCTGCTTTGTTTTAATAAATTGGAACCAAGAAAATTCCAGTAACTACTATAACATGCCAACAAAGTTTTTTTCAGGATTCTACACCAGTTCCTTTCTGGAATCTTGACCAGCTACCATAAAATTCTTTTAAATGCCTCTGGATGTGTTACATTTTCTGAAAGGGGAGTGCTTATAATTTATATGATTTATTTTTATTCTTATAAAGATTCTGAAGGATATTGGATAATAAATATGGATTAACTGTTTTTGCCACTAAAAATAACATTTGGGGCATTTATTAGGAGGAGTGGCATTTAAAAGGAGTTTTACGGTTATTTTTGTTACCTAAGATGTTGTTCATAATTATAGAATTAAAATTTATACTAGAGGATATACAAACATAAATGATTTTGTTTTGTTGAAAAGGGTTGGTTATATATAATAAACGTAAATTAAAATCTAGGGACTAGTAATAACTAAAACTCATTTTGTAACAAGACACAAAGACGTTATTTTTTATAGAAAATGTCTTTTCATTAAAATGCTAATTGAATTGAATTGTGACATATTAATCAATAATTTACATATTAAGACAACATTCCAGATTGTCTGCCTTTTGACACAGAAAGCCAAGATGGCAGATTCCAAACTGCTGCATCCTTTAGAAGAGCTTCTAGCTGTTAGCAAGGAGACGGGACTTGACCTTGAGTCTGAGGCATTTGCACGTCATATGGA
The DNA here is from genome assembly GCA_038501625.1 of Corbicula japonica. Taxonomy (NCBI): domain Eukaryota; kingdom Metazoa; phylum Mollusca; class Bivalvia; order Venerida; family Cyrenidae; genus Corbicula; species Corbicula japonica. Next base: position 4,571,824 of record JAZAYU010000044.1, on the reverse strand, counting down.
CTCCATAGATCCACTGCGACACATGAGGCAAGAGTTCTGTTACCCAAAGATGAAAACTTTAGACTCTGGTATGCAGACGACAGTATTTGAAATTATTTTCATTGAAGTCTGAGGGGTTAAAGCAAGAAATATCAATTTTAAGTTTATATTTATTGATGTGTCAAGTCTAACATAATAGCATTAGCAAGGACCAATTAAATGATCAATAACAAAAATGTAACAATAGTTATTTGTTATAAATGTGCATTCAATCTGTATTTTAGATCAGTATGTTAATTAGGTTAACTGTGCACACACTACTACTGTTAAACCACAGCAGAATACCTGTTGACGTATAAATGGTTACATTATGAATATAAATGTGTCTACAAGACACTTAACATGTGACTTTTTGTTCGGGATTCTATAAAAAAAAGGCTTGAAAAAGGCCTTAGAAGGCATATTATAATTAACAATTTATCATTGTTCAGGAGTTATTATCTGAACTGTGTACAGTTTGCAGGTTGTATTAAAGGATGAACACCCTGTCCTAACCCTTTACACTCTGAAATGATGTCATGGACTCACATTCCTTTCAATCTAAACAAGTCTATTAAATGTTCAAGGGGGTACTTGACAGAAATTAATTAACTAAATTTGGTAGCAAAGTGTTGATACTGATCAGACTGCAGAAGGCTGATCTGAGTCTACAATGATCATTATCGTGACAGATGCTTTGCTTTGCTCAGTACATATGACTTTAAATGCCACTAACAAGAGACATTTGGAAGTTTCATCAAGGCTAATAATCCATTAAAATTAAAGTAAATTTATTTGCAGTATACTAATTACTTCCTGTACAAGAAGACTAATGAGTCAGTTCTTTTATGTTAACAGTTGATCAAAGTTTAGTGAATCCTGAAGAGGACTGTGTGTATTTCTGTGGGAACTCCCTGGGTATCTGTCCAAAGAAGACACGAGAATATGTCAACATTGAGGTGGACAAGTGGGAGAAAACGTAAGTACATAATATTATGTCAACACTAAGTGAATCTGGTCAAGAAGAAATACATCCAAACACCTCAATGTTCACAATCTTACGAACAATTTTGAATTTTTACTTCTAAGGATATGGCTTTTGGAATATGGCTTTTGGTATATGGCTTTTATCCTATTACCAACTAGTCTAGATCCAGATTAGCCTGCACACCCATGCAGTCAGTTCTGGAATCACCCATGTCACTCTTGGTCTGATATAAACTGGACGACTTTGAGTTGATGTAAAGAACAAAATTTTCAATCAAATATATAACATATTTCACATTTGTAGTATTGCCCAGTTTTTTGTTTTAATCAAGGTCATACACATGTTATAATACCACTGTTAATGTAATACATCAAATTCACTATCTGACTTCAGAGCCTTGGAAGGTCACACCCATGGAGATCTGCCCTGGGCATGGTGTGATGAAGGCCTAGATGATCAGATGGCCACTATTGTAGGTAAGTTCAGCCCTGGGCATGGTGTGATGAAGGCCTAGATGATCAGATGGCCACTATTGTAGGTAAGTTCAGCCCTGGGCATGGTGTGATGAAGGCCTAGATGATCAGATGGCCACTATTGTAGGTAAGTTCAGCCCTGGGCATGGTGTGATGAAGGCCTAGATGATCAGATGGCCACTATTGTAGGTAAGTTCAGCCCTGGGCATGGTGTGATGAAGGCCTAGATGATCAGATGGCCACTATTGTAGGTAAGTTCAGCCCTGGGCATGGTGTGATGAAGGCCTAGATGATCAGATGGCCACTATTGTAGGTAAGTTCAGCCCTGGGCATGGTTTGATGAAGGCCTAGATGATCAGATGGCCACTATTGTAGGTAAGTTCAGCTCTGGGTATGTGTGATGAAGGCCTAGATGATCAGATGGCCACTATTGTAGGTCAGCTCTGGGTATGTGTGATGAAGGCCTAGATGATCAGATGGCCACTATTGTAGGTAAGTTCAGCTCTGGGCATGGTGTGATGAAGGCCTAGATGATGAGATGGCCACTGTTGTAGGTAAGTTCAGCTCTGGGTATGTGTAAACAGCACAAAATCAAACTTAGAAATAACATCAAGGGTAATTGAAGAACTCTTTGACCTAGATTCTTCAAACTTCATAGTGTGATTGTAGTGCTTGAGTAGATGGCTGTTACTGGGGTCAAGGTCACAGAAAACTTGGTCCCATAGTCTTCAAAAATCATGTTATGATGGGCATCAGGTCACCAGGGCCTTAAAGGGTCAAATATGTTAAAGCTGAATATTTTAAGAACCCGTTTATTCTAAGTCTTCTGACTAATATTCTTCTTGACAACTTCGTTAGGCCACAATTTAAGCTTAAAGTCAATTCAGCTGATTTGCTCATGTTTTCACGTATTCATGTGTTGAATACCAATGTTAAAAATCACAATAACTTTGGCTGATGTCCAACACTTATTTGCTTATTATTCCTTTTATTTATACTGAACATTAATGATTTTGCTCTCCTAACCGTGGAATTGGAGAGTCATGTGGTTGTTTAAAAAACACCATCTAGTTTCAATTTGCCCTAAAAGAAAACATCTAACATAATTAAGAGGATGATTTCGGTCCTTTTATTTTTCAGGTGCTCGCCCAGGTGAGGTTAGCATTATGAATGGATTGACTGTAAATCTCCATCTCTTACTGGTAGGTAATGGCAGTTTGTTTATCTGTCTTTTAATGTTTTGTGTTCACTGCAGGTTGCATACTGCCTTTTTCTGACTTGCTTGGTTTTACATTTTTAGCTCGACTATTCGAAGAATAGGGGAGCTATCCTACTCGCCCCGGTGTCGGCGTCGGCGTCGGCGTCGGCGTCCGTTAAACAAAATATGCACTTTGTTCCATAACTTGAAAACTGCTTATGATATCAACTTGAAACTTGGAATATATATTCACCATCAAATTCTACATCATTACCAACAAGACCCATAACTCTGCTACAAATATTTTTCAAGTTATGCCCCTTTTTCACTTAAATTTTGCGTTAAGGAAAATATGCACTTTGGTCCATAACTTATAAACTACTTGAGATATCAACTTGAAATTTGGAATATATATTCACCATCAAATTCTACATCATTACCAACAAGACCCATAACTCTGCTGTCAATATATTTCAAGTTATGCCCCTTTTTTCTTATATTTTGTGTTAAGCAAAATATGCATTTTGCCCATAACTTTAAAACTACTTGAGATATTGCCTTGAAACTTGAAATATATTTTCACCACCAAAATCTACATCATAACCAACAAGACCCATAACCCTGCTTCCAATATTTTTCAAATTATGCCCCTTTTTCACTTACATTTAGTGTTAAGCAAAATATACACTTGGCCCTTAACTTCGTTTTGAATGGAGGGATTTCAAAATAACTTGGCACAAATGTTCACCATGACAATGCGGTGTGTCGCGTTCAATACCCATGCCTGTAGGTCCAAGGTCAAGGTCACTGTTACTAAAAATAGAATTTTCTTGCAAAATCTTGTCCGCTCTAACTTAGTTATTTCTTATTGGATTTTTAAATAACTTGGTATAATTGTTCACCATATCAAGATGGTGTGTCAAGTACAAGCCCATGCCTGTAAGTCGAAGGTCAAGGTCACTGTTACTAAAAATAGAATTTTCTTGTCCGGGCTGTTACTTTGTTATGAATGGAGGGATTTCAAAATAACTTGGCACAAATGTTCACCATGACAAGGCGGTGTGTCCACACAATACCCATGCCTGTAGATCCAAGGTCAAGGTCACTGTTACTAAAAATAGCATTTTCTTTTCCAGGCTGTAACTTTGTTATAAATGGAGGGATTTCAAAATAACTTGACACAAATGTTCACCATGACAGGGCGGTGTCTCGCGTACCATGCCCATGCCTGTAGGTCGAAGGTCAAGGTCACTGTTACTAAAAATAGAATTTTATTGTAAGGGCTATAACTTTGTTTTGAATGGAGGGTTTTCAAAATAACTTGGCACAAATGTTCACCATGACAAGGCGGTGTGTTGCGTACATTACCCATGCCTGTAAGTCCAAGGTCAAGGTCACAGTTACTTAAATTGAATTTACTTGTTCAGGCTATAACTCTTTTATGAATGAAGGAATTTCAAAATAACTTGGCACAAATGTTCGCTATGACATTGCATTGCATTACCACCAACTTCTTCGCAGACATTTCCGTAATGTGAAGACAACAGTGCCACAAATACAAATAATTTACTTATCTTCAAGTTTATGCATATTCTTATAATTCCTCCAACATCACTGTCGTTGAAATGCTATTATTCCCATCATTTCACTTGAGTGTCTGAAAATGATGCATAGCAGGGGCATCTGTGTCCTATGGACACATTTCTAGTTTCACTTTTATTTTCACTTAAGTGCACCTCATCGATAACTTTGCACAAAATACTTAAGGTATCAACTTCAAACTTCCATTATATTTTCATTTCAGTTCTTTTCTTTAACATTACTGAAGTGATTGATATTTGACTAAAAGTAAATGTCTCTCATAAAAAATTACTAACATGTTTTCTAACAAATTCAGAAATATTTCATAGTTATTCCCCTATTCAGTTTAATATTTATGGTACATTAAGGAATTATTTCTGTTATTTGAAATGAATTTCTCCCTTACCATTCACTTGTTAATATTTTTCCTGATTTCACACCAATATATGGCCATAGTTGTTATTGTTTTAATCTTCAAATTGCATTTGTTTCAAATGATTCGAATAGTCGAGCATGCTGTCTCCTCTGACAGCTCTTGTTTATTCCCCAGTTCTTCAGACACGCTAAAGCTACGTTCTCTGCAGGTTGCTTGCATCCTTACTTGAGACATCCTGAAGCTATGCATTCTCTGCAGGTTGCTTGCATCCTTACTTGAGACATCCTGAAGCTATGCATTCTCAGCAGGTTGCTTGCATCCTTACTTGAGACAACCTGAAGCTATGCATTCTCTGCAGGTTGCTTGCATCCTTACTTGAGACATCCTGAAGCTATGCATTCTCAGCAGGTTGCTTGCATCCTTACTTGAGACATCCTGAAGCTATGCATTCTCTGCAGGTTGCTTGCATCCTTACTTGAGACATCCTGAAGCTATGCATTCTCTGCAGGTTGCTTGCATCCTTACTTGAGACATCCTGAAGCTATGCATTCTCTGCAGGTTTTCCTTCCTCCATTTTTCAGACCCACTTAAGCAGTGTTTTCTTCACTTTGCCTATATTCTCTATTCTTCAGAAATAGTAGAGCCGTATTCTATGCAGACTGTGTACCTTCTGGTATTATAGTAATATAAATTGTTGCGGTGTTTTTAAAAAGTACTTGTCATGATGATCTTATGTATTTTTTCAGATTTCATTTTACCGGCCCACACCAAGTAGATATAAAATCCTTTTTGAAGGCCATGCATTTCCATCGGACCATGTAAGTACCAAGTTTTAATTCTCATATGAAATCTGCTATTTTGGGAGCAGGCAAAAGAATTATTTTGAATCTGTTAAGTCAAGTATGAAGCTATATACAACAATAAATGAAATATATCAAAAACAATTCTTAAAATATTTGTTTCCAAATATTAAGCATTAAGCCATATGCAGAAATGATATTTTTAAAAGCTGTTACAATTACTTTTCACTTCTTATATTAGGTAATATTTTTAGTGACACAACCATTGTAAATCAGCATTGATGCTACACCCTTGGCATAACTCAAATGGTATTTTCATTTTTTATACACCCTTTTGAAAAAAGGGACGTATTATGGGAACACCTGCGGCGGGCGGGCGGGCGGTCGGCGTCCACAGCGTTTCCGCACTCTAAGTCAAAGAGTTTTCATCCGATCTTTATCAAACTTGGTGAATATGTTGGTGGGCATAATATCTCGACCAAGTTCTATAACCAGCCGAATCCCCCCAGGCACTCCTGAATTATGGCCCTTGAATTGTCCAAAATTACTGTTTCCGCTCTCTTTCATTTTACCGGCCCACACCAAGTAGATATAAAATCCTTTTTGAAGGCCATGCATTTCCATCGGACCATGTAAGTACCAAGTTTTAATTCTCATATGAAATCTGCTATTTTGGGAGCAGGCAAAAGAATTATTTTGAATCTGTTAAGTCAAGTATGAAGCTATATACAACAATAAATGAAATATATCAAAAACAATTCTTAAAATATTTGTTTCCAAATATTAAGCATTAAGCCATATGCAGAAATGATATTTTTAAAAGCTGTTACAATTACTTTTCACTTCTTATATTAGGTAATATTTTTAGTGACACAACCATTGTAAATCAGCATTGATGCTACACCCTTGGCATAACTCAAATGGTATTTTCATTTTTTATACACCCTTTTGAAAAAAGGGACGTATTATGGGAACACCTGCGGCGGGCGGGCGGGCGGTCGGCGTCCACAGCGTTTCCGCACTCTAAGTCAAAGAGTTTTCATCCGATCTTTATCAAACTTGGTGAATATGTTGGTGGGCATAATATCTCGACCAAGTTCTATAACCAGCCGAATCCCCCCAGGCACTCCTGAATTATGGCCCTTGAATTGTCCAAAATAAGGGTTTAAGCTCTCAAAGTCAAAGAGTTTTCATCTGGTCTTTATCAAACTTGGTGAATTTGTTGGTGGGCATAATATCTCAACCAAGTTCTATAACCAGCCAAATCCCCCCAGGCACTCCTGAATTATGGCCCTTGAATTGTCCAAAAACTGAATTAGCGGTATCTGCTCTCCAAGTTGAATAATTTTCATCGGATCGTTACGCAATTTTGATGATCAGCATTTTGAAGGACGTTTTTTGTGTCAGTTTGGCACTCCTGTTGTATGATGCTAAACCAGTCCACATCCAGTTTCCTCTAGAAGGTCACTGCTCACAGGATGGTTATTGTTGATGCTAAACTCTTACATTAAACAAACAAGTCCACAGCCAGACCAGTTTACTCCACAAAGTCCCTGTTCACAGTACAGTTATAAATGTACAGCCAGACCAGTTTACTCCACAAAGTCCCTGTTCACAGTACAGTTATAAATGTACAGCCAGACCAGTTTACTCCACAAAGTCCCTGTTCACAGTACAGTTATAAATGTACAGCCAGACCAGTTTACTCCACAAAGTCCCTGTTCACAGTACAGTTATAAATGTACAGCCAGACCAGTTTACTCCACAAAGTCCCTGTTCACAGTACAGTTATAAATGTACAGCCAGACCAGTTTACTCCACAAAGTCCCAGTTCACAGTACAGTTATAAATGTACAGCCAGACCAGTTTACTCCACAAAGTCCCTGTTCACAGTACAGTTATAAATGTATGAATGTTATAAATGTAATGCTTACAGTATGCGATTGAGAGTGAGATCAAGCTGAAAGGATTTGATCCTGCAACAGCCATGTTGATGGTTAATCCTAGAGAGGTAAGCAAACTTCCTCACTCATTTAACCCTTCTCTCCATGGGAAATCAGTTTAGATCCAGATCAGCACTGTGTGATTAAGATTAATTAGGTTATTTCTTACCAAGAAGGGAACAGTGTAGATCCTGTTCAGATGGCATGGATGTGCCAGGTGATCTGGTCTACACTGGTTGCCAATATGATTAAAATCTTACCTATGGAGTGATGGGTCATCATTTCTGCTGTCAAAAGTAAAAGCTGAATAAATAATAGAAACAACAATAAATACTAGAAACAATTAACAAATGAAAAAGAATTCATTATGGTAAATGGGTAAAACATTTTTAAAGCTGTCTTACTTTCTCTTCACATTAAGGAAGATTGTCTAATGGTTCATATTATTTCTATAGAGAAAGACTTTCTCAGTTATCTATGCTTCCAGCATTTGTAAGATTGTTACGATGTATAATTCAGGGTGAGCATACAATACAACTAGAAAATATTCTGTTATGATGTATAATTCAGGGTGAGCATACACTACGACTAGAAGATATTCTCCAGATCATTGAAGAACAAGGGGACTCTATAGCTGTGATATGTTTAAGTGGGGTACAATATTACACAGGACAGAAGTTTGATATGAAGACCATTACAGATGCTGGACACAAACAGGTAATGGTCATTGCTGTATACAGTGATTTCATACATATTTGGGTTTACAGTCAAAACTGTTGTTTTGAGGTTGAGGTGATGACTCCTGTACTGATCAAATATCAAAATGTGGAAGGGAACCATTTATGATCCAAGTCATTTTCATAATGAGTGTAACTGTCCACTGTCATTTGATTTTAATTTAATTATGTTAGTTTAAAGCATGTTTAATTTGCTCAAGCTTTACTTATTGGTAAAATGTAAGAGGCTAATGTCATGTCTTGCTTTCCAATTGTTTCCCTGTAAATGTCTAGTTGTTAGCTGTGCAACAGATTTATTACTGGAACATATTAATCAGGGTTGTATTGTAGGCTGGGACATGGCTCATGATGTAGGTACATGTGTTATGCAGACATGTCTGGGAATGTTCAGGGTTGTGTGATAGACTGGGATCTGTCTTGTGCTCTGGGTAATGCAATGATATATATGGGATATTTCAGGGCTGTGTGGTTGGCTGGGACCTGGCTCATGCTGTACATAATGTAGAGATATATATGGGATATTTCAGGGTTGTGTGGTTGGCTGGGACCTGGCTCATGCTATACATAATGTAGAGATATATATGGGATATTTCAGGGTTGTGTGGTTGGCTGGGACCTGGCTCATGCTGTACATAATGTAGAGATATATATGGGATATTTCAGGGCTGTGTGGTTGGCTGGGACCTGGCTCATGCTGTACATAATGTAGAGATATATATGGGATATTTCAGGGCTGTGTGGTTGGCTGGGACCTGGCTCATGCCGTAGGGAACGTAGAGGTACATCTACACGACTGGGGAGTGGACTTTGCCTGCTGGTGTACTTACAAGGTAGCTTTAGAATCAGTTCACGTTTTACACCTGTGTCATAGTATGAAAGATAAAATTTTGCGTAATATGTTGATAAAAAACGAGTTGTAGATTATTTAATAATGCTGATATTACAGATTATTGAAAAATGCTGATAATTATATGATGATTATTAACCTAGTAACCATTAATACACCTTTTATCACATAGGCGACTGGTAAAGATACCGGCACATCAGTCTATGCTGTCGTATCTGTAGCTTTACTGTTAACTTTTTGGTCAGAAATAACCCAGTGAATCTTAAAATAAACAGCATAGATCAAGACAGACTGCATCTGAATCAACCCTGGTTGCCCATGGGATAAATGCAATTTCCCATTGAAGAAAGGGTTAATTCTTTCAACCGAAATCCACCTGTGTAGTTTGATTGTACTGAATATTTTGTATCTCTTCCTCTGGCAGTATTTGAACTGTGGTGCTGGATGTCTGGCAGGCCTGTTCCTACACGAGAAACATTTCAGCAACGACTACCCAAGGTTGACCGGATGGTGGGGACATCAGTATGAAACAAGATTCCAAATGACCAACGGTCAGTTTAATGAATATGTTAAAAAGGAACAACTTGTACTTGAAATTTGTTGTAATAAACAGTAGAAACTCTAAATATGTTTAAAGGAACATTCAGTACTCTATAAAATGTTTAAAGGAACTGTTGGTACTTTAAATATGTATATAGAAACAGTCAATACTCCGCACTTGTTTCAAGAAACAATCTGTACTCTAAATGTTTCCTGAGAAATTTCCATAGTCTACATATTTTTAAAGGACCTGCAAGTACTCGCCATATTTTGATCAGAAGGCAGATCTGGATCTGGATCATCACTGGATCTATTAATGGGGTAAAAGCCATATCTCAAGAAATAAAAGGTTAAGAGAAGTTGTTTCAGCTTCCTTTAAGACATATCCAGTGGATAACTTCTCACAGACTGAGCAGAAGTAGAAGTTTAGGACATTATTTCTCCCTTAATGTCCCTCTAACCTCTTCTTTGTGAACATAACCTTAGTTTATTTGTCATTTCAGAGTTCCATGGTTTATGTGTAATTTCAAAGTTATATGATTCATGTGCTATTACAGAGATACTAGTTACATGGCTTATGTGTAATTTCATAGTTCCTTGGTTTGTATGTTATTTCATAGTTTCTTGGTTTGTATGTTATTTCATAGTTCCTTGGTTTGTATGTTATTTCATAGTTCCTTGGTTTGTATGTAATTTCAGAGTTTCATCCATACCCAGGTGCTAGAGGTTACAGACTGTGTAACACACCAGGTCTTCTCTGTCCTCCAATAAAAGCAAGTCTAGAGGTGAGCTCTGCTGGTTTAATCCATGTTTGTGTTGGGTTGTGTGTACTTAAAGTTACTTTAAACCTTCTATCAATTTGAGTCATCCTGTCCATTTATTGTTCAGAGTTGTTTTACAGGAATTTGTAAAGTAATTAGCAAAAATAAATAGATAATTGAACAAACAAACAATAGTGTAATGTTAAATTATTGTTTAATGTTATAAAAAGTGAATTCTTTTCAGACTTTATTGCTACAAAATTCTGTCAACAATTAATTGATTTTTTACCTCTGACAATGCTAATCACACTAAAACGATGTTAAGTTACAAACAGGAATTATTTGATTGTAGTAAAATAAAAATACTAATTTGAAACAAAAACAACACTATGTTCTTGAAAAACAGTTTATTGGAATATTTTGGAAAACAGGATTGATGTGTATTTGTCCTAGTTGCAACCCAGAGATGGATAAGTATTAAATATTAAAATGTAAGATGATGAATTTTTGCCAAAGGCATAAACTTTTTGTTCTGTTTTCCTTTCACAGATTTTTCTAAAAACTTCCATGTCTGAGATAACCAGAAAATGTCGTCTGCTGACTGGATACCTAGAAGCTAGAATCATTCGCCAGTATGGCTACCCCAAAAACAATAGTGGAATAAATAACATTGAAAATTGTACTATAGAAGCTGGAACTGACAGTAATAATTGTGGGGATATCGGAAAACCTGTGAAACATGTGTATGTAGAAATTCTGACCCCATCGGATGTGTCGCAGAGAGGAGCGCAGCTGTCACTGTCATTTTCTGTGAACATCACAAAAGTTTTTGAGGAGTTAATGAAAAGAGGTGTTGTGGTAAGTACACTCAAGCTTTTAAAAGTTCTGTCAAATATTGTGATTTCTCAAAACATCGGTATGTAATGTAATGCATACCGCAGTAATAACATTGAAGTTTTATTAAAATACAGTGATTCAACCCTGTTGCCCACTTGACCTCTGAATGACCACAGGCTAGATAAGATTGGGGTATAGAGCACAAAAGTCCTGCTTTTGATCTCTGCAGTGTAGCTCCAGATCAGCCAGCACACCCATGTTGTCTTATCTGAATCTACTCTGTTCACTTTTAGATCTACACTATGACCTTTTGAAGATTGTGGTATGTTGTTGGGCATTCAGGCATTTCATGTCCTTGCCATAGCTTGGCCATATATATACAGGCATTTCTAAATAACTTGGCAGTTGGCACAAATTTTCATCATGGCAAGGCAGTGTGTCACATAGGATACCCACGTCTGTAGGTCCAATAACTTGTCCAGAGCAAAATGTCGTTCTGCATTGTAAGATTTTAAAACAAAAACTAAGCATATGGGTTCACCATATCAAAGGAGGGGATGGACAGTAGGGGTATAGGGAGGGGATGGACATATAAACAAAGATAAGACATGTTGATGGCCTGAGTAAAAAAATAATTTGTAAAAACTAAACCTAATTAAAAAAACAATAAATTCTTCATTTTCTTTTCATTAATTTATAACCTCACACACATCAGGATTGGGGTGGGTTGTGGAGAAATATGAAACAAATGAAACAACTAACAAAACTAATGAAAATGTAGCGAGTTATGATGTAACTTTCTTAACTTAGCAAAATAAGTTGATAAAGATTCATTTCCTTAGTCAGCTAGATAAATAGATCTGCTTCTGAGAGTATCTTTCTTTTGATTTCAGTGTGATGAAAGAAAGCCCAAAGTGATACGAATAGCGCCAGCTCCGCTCTACTGTTCCTTCCATGATGTGCACAGATTTATGAAATACCTTGATGAGGCGCTGCATGCAGCCCATGCTTTAGAGTGAAATGATGACTGTGAAAAATATAAACTTTGTATCTGTAATTACTGTGTAATGAGTATATTTCACTCGGGTTTAATTTTTGTATATTTTGTGATAGGCTACAATAGGATCTGTGGATGAAATCAAATCCCAGCAAATATTAACCTCATTATATCTTATCCTATGGGAATAAAATAACTTTAAATTTTATAATACAAGTAATACACTGTTTTTCCTGTTTCTTTGAACCTCTTACTTAACCCTTTCCTCCATTTATATGCCTTTATGGTGCGGAAGAACAGTTTAGATCCAGATTAGTCAGTACTTCTGTGCCATCTGATCTGGATCTACACTGTTAGCTTATTGATTTATTAGATTATTTCTGATCAGAAAGCAAACAGTGCAGATCCTGATCAAACAGCAAGGATATGCTGGCTGATCTGGATCTACACTGTTTGCTCATGTGATATATGTGGAGGAAAGGGTTAATGATAATGAGACTTTTACTGACAATATGGATAACTCCTTGTTTGCAAATGTAATCTGTGAGAACTGAATCATTTCTATATAACTCAAATTCTCTTGCCATAAATTCTAGATTTCAGATTTTTCTTACTACTCTGCCTAGAATAATATATACATGTATTTATGTTGGTTATGATATATCAAATCCTAGATCTTGTCAGTTAAAAATATGTTAGCAATACTGTAGCATATTTCCTTTTTAATCAGTTTTTCACTTTTCTCAGATTTACCTGGTTGAAAAGTTGATGAGCCTTTATCATTACCGGTATTCTAATATAGAGCTGATTGATTTGTTATATGTCATGTATCATGTAGCCTCTTGGTAATCCATGCACTTATGTTTACAAATCCACTTTACATACATATTTTTGAATATGTAGTGATTGGTAGCTCAGCCTTTTGAAGAATAGGGGAGCTATTCTACTCACATCAGTTCAAGTTTAAGTTTTATATGCCTTTCTTTGAAATAACCTGAGAAAATCAACTGGAAACATGGAATATGTGTACACTATCATAATCTACATCATTACCAAATAGACCCTCAAATCAACTCTTTCATGTTATGCCTTAAAAACTTTGTGTAAAAGGTATTTTGCACTTGGTCCATAACCTTAAAACTACTTCAGATATCAATTTGAAACTTGAAAAATATCTTAACCATAATAATCAACATCAAAACCAACAACACATATAACTCTACATCAATTCTTTAATTATGCCCTTTTTCAGTTAGATTGTGTGTTAAAGTTTTTATTCTGTTGTTCCTTTATAAGTGAAGGATATCAAACTAAAAATAAATGTCTCCATTCGTGACCTATTCATTTCTAATTAGATCTACAACTCTTACAGAATATTTTCATAGTTATTTCCCTGTTTGCACTTAAAGTTTTCTTAAAAGTGGTTGCAAAGGTTATCTTCAATATTACCCGAAACATTAATATTGAACTTCAAATGGATGTCAGTCGTCACAGCCTACTTCATTTCGAGCAAATCCTGAAACTCTCAAAACTTTTTAGTCATGCCTCTTTGCACTTAATATTTCGTGAAATGTTTGGCAAGAGTTGTTGTTTTTTTTTCAAATTAATTTATCTTCTATCCTAAAATAAATGATATCTAAGATATTTTTCAAAATTGCATTGATTTAAACAAATCAAATAGTCGAGCAAGCTGTCTGTTGACGTCCCTAGTGTTATATGAACATTATTTCAATCTAGTGTATAATATTGTAAACTGTGCTACAATTATTGAGGACATGAACTTTTTTAAATACTTATTGGAAGGTTTAGATTTTTTAAATTTAAGCTGAAGATCTGCCACTTCTCGTTTTTATGCTCCTACAAAAATTCAGGCATTTAGTTGCTGCTTTGTCCGTCCATCCATCTTTATGTCCATCCATTTATTCATCTATCCAGCCTACTTTTTTCTAGTAGTTTTGCTATACAAAGTTGTCCAACACAAAGGTGAGATTACTGCATGAGGTAGTATTGCTGTACGAAGTTATCCAACACAAATGTTAGATAACTGCATGCAGTAGTATTGCTGTACAAAGTTGTCCAACACAAAGGTGAGATTACTGCATGAAGCAGTATTGCTGTACAAAATTGTCCATTACAAAGTTGAGATCAATGCATGCAGTGGTATAACTGTAAAAAGTTGTCCAACTCAAAGCTGAGATCAATGCATGCATCAGTATTACCTTACAAAATTGTCCAACACAAAGGTGAGATCAATGCAAGCAGTAGTATTGCCTAACAATGTTGTCCAACAGAAAGATCAGGTCAATGCATGCAGTAGTATTGCTGTACAAAGTTGTCCAACACAAAGGTGATAACAATGCATGCCGTAGTATTACCACACAAAGTTGTCCAAAACAAAGTTGAGATCAATTCATGCATTATTATTACCATACAAAGTAATCCAACACAAAGCTGAGATCAATGCATGCATTAGTATTGCCATACAAAGTTTAAATAATGATAGAATACCATCTGCTTTTACTGGTGATATCACTGTATGGAGTAGTAAAACTCGCACACAGGTGAAACATTGTTATCTTCTCTGCCAGTTTTATGAACTTTGCTCAACTATCTGACCTATATTGTAACCTTTGAAAATTTACAGATAATTTTTTTTTGTCAAACAATAAGGATTTTACAAAATAAGTCATCCAGCATTATCATGCAATACAAGCAGCCTTGACATTGTCCTGTGAGTTTATCTCTAACTGTAACCTTCATTCTAATAAGTTTCTGTTACTAGGTACATAGATGATATCTTCTTAGCAGTCTCCATCATGTATGTTACTAGGAAATTGCTTGCAGGAATTATAACAGCTGTTCTCATTGTAGAGGTAAATATTTTGAAAATATGATTGCGATTTTTGTTAGGTTTTTGTTTATTTTTCTTACATTTTGCATTGTTACTATTTGGAAAGAACTTGAGATTATCTTCTTTTTTACAACCAATAGCTTTAGTTTTTAAAATGTTTCGACCATACAACTTATGTTTACTGCTAAATTCATAATAACCAATGTACTACTAAATCCATAATAAGTATTGTTCTCAGCTCTTAGATATTCTTGAATAAAGGATTTTAGTACTTAAAAACATATTTGGACCCTGGCATCGGACCCTGATCTTTGTGGTTGTGTAGATCATATGTTTGAAGAATAGAGTTAAAGGTTAATTATTACTTTGTACTTTTCTAGAACTTGTGCTGTTCCTCTAACAAAGACTGTCCTCTGGACCAATGTTGTGGTAGACCTTTCGGAGACCTCATCGGATTGTTTCAGACGTGCCAGCAGTACAGCATGTTGGGTGAGGGCTGTCACGGCTCCCTGCTAGCAGCTAGTTGTGACTGTGAGCCTGGTCTGGTGTGTGTGGATCATAGTGGGCTTCTAGCTCTTCTCCACACCAGCAGAGGAGTGTGCCAGCAACCAGCCCAGATTACAGAGCCGGAAGTTGTAGACACTATAGTGGGCTGAGCTTCCCTGTTACTGCTGTTACACATTGTAAGCTGTGTGCCAATAAAATATTTTCATGTCTTTGACAAAACTTGGTTTATATAATAATGTTGTTTTTGCAATTCCATGGACCTTTGATAACGCTAAATATGTTGGTCTGGATTTTTTTACCTCTTCTCCAATGAGGAATATCGGCAGATCAAAATAGATATACTGTACATGTCAATAATTAAAGAACTGATGGACATCGTCTGTCAAATAAAGATACAGTTAATTCCACTCTTATTTTGTTTAGGCCTAATGGTCTTTCTCAAAATCCAACTAAATTATACACTTCTACATTTTTATGTGCCACATAAGTATTGATTTTGATAAAAACTATTAGGCCAAAATGTTAAATAAAAGAGTGGAATTAACGGTGTTGAATGTCTAATATCCCTTAAGATAATTTAACTACAAAATGTAGTAGATAACTAAGAACATAAAACTCTGTTACCCTTGCAGCTGTAGGCGGATGCATAAAAGGAAAGGTACAGCTTATTCAATTTAAACATAGAGGATACAACTCGAGTGATCATTTCATACTGAAATTATTAAACAAGTCATCTAACTCGATATAAAACGAGGCTTTTGCCGAGTTTTATATTGATTTAGATGACAAGTTTAATAATTTCAGTGTGAAATGAACACGAATGATGTATTCTATTTGTCACCCCCCCCCCCCCTCCCCCCCACCCCAAAAAAATTATCCTACTGTTGTCCTATTTGCCAAAAACAAGCAATAAAAAATCATTTTAACTGTACCGAGTCTAGAAAGGTTTGCTGAAGTGATCAGATGGCAAAAGTAACTAATTTTTATGAAGCTTTGTTCTGATTTCTGACAACACCAATGAATAGTGATTCAGCTACAATAATTATCTAGTTATATATCGAAAATATACTAGTATATAATATTTTAACGGGTTTTATTACACTCATTCATCAGAAGGTATGCCTTCCATGTGCAACTGTAGTTATAACAGTACATCTAACTAAAATACACCAGACATGTTTTTATGACGCCCATCTGATAAACTGCACAGGTGTAAAAAAAGTAAAATTATTATTTTCACTATCACTGTTCATTAATTTGTTTACATCTCCATGTTTGTGTTGAAAAAGTCTCCTGACCTTGTTATACAATGAAGAAGTGATTGCCCCACTCCCTCTTTTATTACAGATTTAACAGTTGGGCCTAAGTTGCAACACAAGTGAATAAAGTAACAGCTGTATTACAGTTTCTTGTCTTGCAATCCTTGTGCCTGATCCCCACATTCCATTGACCATCTACCAAAATTACTGATGTCTTTAACCCATCTGGTGCCAACATTAATGGTGGAAAGTTCCATTCATATGTGGCTAAATTATTATACAATTAAAAATAATATATATTATACAATTATATACTTTTTAGTTGGTGAATACATATTTATTAACAAACAATGAAGTCCGAGGTTGCTATCATTTTTCCCAGGACTGAGGATTATTTTAAAGACATGTTTACTTGGATTTTAAAATGAACACGATGTCGCAGTTTTTATAGTTTAGGGCAATGCAGTATAATTAAAAGAGCAGCAGATGTACAGAGAGATCAAAGCATAGGGCTCCTGCTATGCTTAAATGGACCAGAGAGAATCCTAATAATCATATAAAATAGCAACTACAGGCAGTATTTCTGGCAATTTTATTTTTCTCGTAACAGCTGCTAATTCATAAATATTAATTCCTCACAGCAAAAACAGGAATATACAGCCAGGCCACCTCTAAAAATATTTGTAAACCACTTCTCCATATACGAGTTACTGACATATAATACTCAAATTGTTCCTGGTAACTTATTGTATATTCAGAGAAAGGTATCAGCAAGTTTTTATAATGGACATCTATTGTCTGAATATGACATTAATCTGTAAATAATTCCTTCAAGTGCCATACCACCAAACCCGGAATGTTTTCCTATTTGTTCCATTTTGACGGGAACAAATAAATTGATCATTTATCCTAAATAAACTCCACATTTATGTATGTGATTAAAGAGAACGGATGCAAGAAGCACAAATTTTATTAAAGGTGGCCAAACATCTAGTTAACCCATTACTCCATAGATATGGCTGTAATTGCATGGGCGAACAGTTTAGATCCAAATGTGCTGGTTGAACTAGTCAACCATGTGATGGGAGGCGTATATATGGAGTAAAAGGTTCAATACCCAGACAAGGATATCTACTACAGCTTGTAATGACTGAAACTTAGAACATCAAAACTTACTACTTGTAGCAAATGTTATGAAATACACATGATTTTTTTTTCATAATTACTTACAGCAAGTATTTTGGTTTTCAAATAACTGTATTTCAATTTGCATTGTCGGAATGATTGGCTGCCCCAAGACAAATAATTTAACATTTTTTTACTTCCAACTAAATACAGTTATTGTACCAATATCTAGTTCTCAAACTGTCTAATCATTCTCTTTATCCAGTATGGTTTTGTTTATAAAACCCAAAATGGTAGATAATGATCAAATAGACAATACAAAAGATCACGGTCTGGGATGATTTTCCATCAGTTTACAAAACATCAACACAGCATAACTGGTACATTTCTACTGTGTATAAATGCCAAGTTAAGTTGCCTTATATAACTTTAGTATCAAAATAATTTGATGATAAAAATTTTGTTCAGACATTTATAACAAATTATTTTGACATTATTTTTTTTTCAATATAAAACTCCAGATTATCAGTTTCTGATATAACACATATCAAAATCAAAATATGTATCTCAAAGTTTGTATAACATGTTAAAGCAAATTATATCGTTAAGTGTATGTGTAAATAACAAACAGATCTTCAATCCATTAACAATCTTAAAAATTAGCACTTTTGTGAGTCACTTATGAGCGGATCATTTTGCTTTCATCACAGATGACATATGCAGTTTTTTTACAAAATAAACTATTCAAAATTCACACTGTGAGTTTCCTATGGTTCACCGTAATGTTGTCGGACGTTGGCGAAGAGAGCATCACAGGTCTTCTTGGCATCACCTAGCAACATGTTGGTGTTCTCCTTGAAGAAGATCGGGTTGTCAACAGCCGCGTAACCAACACCAAGAGATCTCTTCATCACTACAACCTACAACACAACCAGTCAATATGGTGAATTTATTGTTTATTGGATTTTATGAGGTGCGGCAAGCAATGGTCAGTTTCCAGTTTAACATGGGGCCACAGAAAAAGGTGTCTTCAGTTCTATCTTTTGACATTTTAGTGACTAATTTATTTGGAATGTACTTATATTTACCTTTTTTTTCACATAACTAATTAGTGATTTTATTGAACATTTTGACTTTATTAGGTTAACTATACAAGAAAATGCAAAATAAGCAACTTCGTGTGCTCAACTTTATGACATCTTTTTAAGGACTGGCATCAGCTTTATGAAGAAATCTTTTCCCAATTAATAGAGAAAGGACTTGAGAAACTTATTACTTCAAGCTTGGGTAGAAACATTCACATGAGGCTCTCTGATTCTGTAAACTCTTGACAGGGAGAGGATGGTATTTCAACAATGCCATGGCCTTGACAAGTAGGCCAAAAAGACTCGGGGCTAAATAGTAAGTTAAGTCCAATTGTGGGTATGTTTTTTGACACTTGACCAATAATAAGCAAGGCTGTTAACAACTTCATATTCATACCTACTCCAGGTCTAACATTTCAGCTAGTCCTAGACTAGGAACAAATACATGTTAACAATATGATCATTTTTTGAGGTTCATTATGAAATCTCTCTAACATTTCCTGATGCTTCGTAACGAAGCTTGATATTGTCAATATATCATGTGTCTTTAATTGCTGTTTCCAACCCACACAACTATAATTCAGCATGAGCATACATATCAGTACAAGTTTACCAAATCAGCCTTAACTTACTTGTTTTGAAAGCCATACTCGGAGCACAGGCATGCCTGCAATGATGGAGTTTGGATCTTCCTCTGCAGCGGAGTTCACGGTGTCGTTAGCTCCAATGACCAGTACAAGGTCAGTCTCGGGGAAGTCATCGTTAAGTTCGTCCATTTCCTGTACAATATCGTATGGTACTCCAGCCTCAGCCAACAGTACGTTCAACTGTCCTGGCATACGTCCTGTATAAATAAGAAATATACATATACACAGTCATCTGATTACAGGAAGCACTATTTGAAATCATCTCCAATGTTAAGACGCCTTAAAAGCATCTCATTAATCTAATACAAGTAAATTTTCCTTTTACACTATTTGGTAAGGTCATAAAACAGAAAAGGGGTGCAATAGTAAAATATTAAATATTTGTTAAACACTTATGCAGTTGTGTTACTCATTAGTTCACATATCAGAAAACATGCCAATGGTAAGGCCTTTGATTCTTGATTCAATTTCAATGAACGAGATTGTTTTTATACATTAACCAACTTTTTTTTCAAAACTTCCCATGATTATTTGCTAAAATTCAATGATAAAATTCCAATCATTGGGATCCATGATTTTTTCATACAAAGGTTGTTTTCCACAAACTTTCCAGGTCTCTGAGAATCAAAACTCATATTCTCAAAACTCATAATTTATTGTGATACTGGTGCCTGGATTCAGCCAATAGGAGCTAAAGCTGACTACATTCACAAGATCTCAATAACCTACACTGTGCTACCAACAAAAAAGAGCATCCTACCTGCAACAGGGTGAATTCCAAAGCGTACATTCTTGCCCTTCTTCCTGAGGAACTCCACCATCTCTGCGATGGGATACTGAGCCTTGGCTACACACAGACCGTATCCAGGCACAATGATGATGTTCTTGGCATTGGCAATATACTCGGTGCAGGCTGGTACATCACACTCCGTGTGTGTGCCAGTGATCTCCATGGGTTTGCCTCCAGCGTGAGATTTGGTGCCGATGTTAGCTCCACCAAGAATGACGTTTGTCAAAGATCTGTTCATAGCCTAAAAACAATAATGCAAAACAGCTGATCAGTCAACTAGTGTTACATTTACCTAACAGACCTCTCATGAAAGTAAGAACCAAGGAGGTTGGCAATTTACCCAGTATTACTGCTTTAAGATAACAGCTGCATTTCTCCATTGAAGGAGACCCAATACCTTCATTCTTTGTTTCCCTTTTTACTCTAGAAGATAATAAAGCATATTCTAAAGCAAATAATGCAGCTATTTTTCAGTATTCAGTGTTTAAAGGTTGTTTCAGGTACCGGACTCATTCTGGTTAGAGATTAACATTAGAAGTTAAATGCCCTCACATAATTTCTTACTTAATTTTTCCTATCAGCTGGAGACCAATGATGCAGGTAATAATGTGTCACTGAAATGTCACTATTTTATGATAAATCCATTAACTGCATTCTTTTTTTGCATAATAACTTTGTCATTGACAAGTGGTTAAAATAATGGTAAAAACCGCTCAAGTCCACCCTAAAATTTAAGACTGCCCTTTAATAAGACCATTTTTTAAAGTCCTTTTTTACAGTTTTGCACTGTTTTCCACTCCAAAATGACCAACCCAGTATGAAGAACACTAAGTCCAGTTCCAGGGTTGGTCTTAATAGTGAGGTTTCACTGTAGTATTATGGCAGACACTTGATGTGCCAGCTAGCACAAAATTCATTTAACAGAAGGCTGGCACAAAATTCACTAAACAGAAGTTATTTAGAACTTAAAATTTGGGTATAAATACCTTGCACATGATGTAGGAGAGAATAGCTCCAGAGGATCCAATCAGAGCACCCACAATGGTCATCAGATTGTTGTTTAACATGAAGCCTTCCGCACACAGAGCCCAGCCAGAGTAGCTGTTCAACACAGTGATAACTACTGGCATGTCAGCACCTGTAAACAAGTAACGTAGTAACTGTTCAACACAGTGATAACTACTGGCATGTCTGCACCTGACAAGAGACAGTAATTATTAAGTACAGTTAAAACTACAAGTATCTCAGCACAACAAAGATTACTGTGAATGCTCTTGTATTCATCAGCATACAATTTTATGGTTTTCCATTAGACACCAAATTCATGGATCTCCATTGTTTCTAACATGTTTTAAGTTCATTCCTTATTTTGTGTGTGTGGTTTTTTAATTTTGTAGATCAATATGCCCATTAAATCCATGACAAGAAGTACCCCTTGAATGTTCATGATTTTTACAGTAACTGTTCAGTAATGATAACAATAGGCAAGTCATCACCTAGCAACAATTATTATTATTACCTGATACCTTATATAAATGTAATTTGGTATTTCTTACTGTTTTCTGAAATTCTTAAAACGTCCACGTTCGCGAACTGTTGACTGGTCAATAGTTTTGACTGTTCCCCTCGCGTGCTCTGACATAGAGGATTCCCCATTTGAGCGCGCAGTTTGTTGAGCGAACTGATGACCGGTCAATAGGTTCGACTGTTTCCTCGCGCGCTCTAAAGTCATAGATGATTCCCCCATTGAATTGATCAGGTAATAAAACAGTTATTTCATACGTGATCTGAGAACAGTCAAACAGTAGTCCCTCGGTGTCGGGGATAGTGTTTTGAACTGTTGCCCGAGGCCTTAGGCTATCCCCTCCACCTCTGTTTGTTTGTTTGTTTGTTTGGGGTTTAACGCCTGGTTTCAACACCTTTCTGGTTATATCCCGGCGGTCAGTCCACCTAACCGGTGTTCCTGGGTCTCTAACCAGTACTAACCAATTTCTCCGCAAGCGACTGACTGCTTTCTCACTTGAATCAGAGGTGAGGGACAAATGACTCTCAGACGCAATGTCCGAGTTCAATTGTCACGGAGAAATTTTTCCCGCCTCGGCTGGGGATCGAACTCACGACCCCTGGATTGACAGTCCGATGCTCTCCTCCACCTCGGGCCAACAGATTAACTGTTCCCAAATCGCATATGAAATAACTGTATACTGAATCTATTCTATAAAACAACTGGATATGTCAGCACCTAGCAACAACAGACACCTCACTGTACATTAGAGACTACCAGTGTATTTCGGCACCTAGAAGCAAGACACAATAAAGTGTTCAGAACAGTGAAAACTACAGACATGTGATCACTGGTGGACAAGTGACAAAACTTAGATTATAAATCATCTTTGCTAACCACTGATAATGAATAAAGAATACCAACCTCCGATAGCCATGGTGAGAGTAACACCCATGACGCTGGACAGTGTGGTTGTGATACCCAGCATGGAAAGTCCGCTGGCATATGCATTGTCCATCATGAAGTAACCATACGCTCCGATATTTGTCAGCAACATTCCTCCATTCATTAAATGTCTGCCAGGCAGAATCAAGGGATTTGACTTCAGAGTTCCTACAAGTCAAACATGAATTATCACCGACTTGAAGAAAAAAATTTTTGCAATCACTCCACAATTGATAATGTTTTTTAGACTTCTTCAAAAAAGTCATTGGAGCACCGCTATATCACATTCTACATCGCATATCTAAAGTATTTAAATAAATTGCGCTGTCAGAGGAAAATCAAATTGGATATGTGTTTTTCTTTTGTATGAAGTGGCATTACCTTAGTTAAACCATTGGAAACAGTGTATGACCAGGCCAAGATGAGATTTCCCTAGTACATGTTTAATCTTTTATATATACTGGTTTTATAAAATGTGTTAACAGTGAAGATGGAGATCAGCTTGAACATGTTTACTGTCGGATCAGGTTCTACACTTCTCTCCTTGGTCAGAAATGACCTAATGAATCAAAAATTAAACCATGTTGATCCTGATCAAAATTGCACATTACAAATTGATTTACACATGTACTCACCCTGCAATTTTCCGAAGGCAACAAGGGATCCTGTAAAGGTCACACCACCAATGTATGTTCCGAGGAACAGTGACGTCTTCAGTACATTCACAGCCGGATCAGTATCGAAATGAGGCTGCTCATGCAGGAAGTTTGCGATACAGGTGATGACAGCTGCGGCACCAACCAGACTGTGGAACAGGGCAACCATCTGGGGAAGGTCTGTGACCTCTACCTTCTTTCCTCCAACCACACCAATCAGTGCACCTAGACAAAGAAATCTAAGTCACTTAAAGATAATAAGCACTTTCAATAAATGCTTCGTCATAACATTAGCTTTTGTTGGGATCAAATATCAACATTTAATTTCCAGTTCTCACAGCAAAAAAAACCCATTGAATCAGCTACACAAAAACAAGAACTGTCACTGAATTAAGAGCTGTCACTGAATTAAGAGCTGTCACTGAATTAAGAGCTGTCACTGTAAGGAGAGCTGTCACTGTTACAAGAGCTGTCACTGTTATAACACTCCCATCTGGTAAGTAATGTGATAATTCTTGAAAAACAAAGTTAGAGATGAATTTGTATTTTACAGAGGATAAGATTGAAGCCTGTGTTTACCTGCGCTGATACATCCAGCCATCTGAGCAAATGATTCCGGTGTTGGTGCCAGCAGACCAACAGTGGCGGCTACACCAGATGACACTCCAATCATTCCCAAGGCGTTTCCTGAAACACACGATTGTATTACAGTCCACACTCGTTGTGTCAAACTCGCTTAAGTCGAAACATCGGTTATCTCGAATTAATTTTACGGTCCCGTCAAAATGTGTTCTTATTACATATAATATTACGCTGCTTAACTCGAATTCGACTTAAACAATGTTTTCATAAGTCGAAGTAAATTAAGGACCCGCCGGCTAAAATATGCTATATAAAATCATCGGATAAGTGGAAGTGTGAAACTTCCCGCAGTCGAACAATGCGCGCGGCTTCTTCAAAGAGCAAACAAGATGCCATTATTTAAAAATAATTAACGATTATCACCTGTTCAGTAAAATATTGGCTTATTTAATGCATTTGGATGTAAAATATTCGGATTCGTAAATGCAATTAATTTCATTAAAAAAAAAAACAACAACATTTAATTACAATATTCATGACATTGTGACAACCAGGCCAATAAAATATGAGTTCATCCGTTTAGGACAACAAATGCGAAAAAATTATCCAAACGTAATCAATTCTTCCCAAACAGGACTGAAGCACACAAAAGCATCAAATTAACGATTATGGGGTGAATATTAATTTGAATTAGTTTACGTAATACAAAAAATAACGAAAGACGGGTTTAACACTCAGAGTGAAGACAACAACGATGTTACACAAACACCGAAACTAAACGATGATGGTTTTTTGACATGTAATAAATATAATCAAGATAATATATTTTTTCTGTTCTGTTTTGATAAACTAATTGATCAATAGAAATGTTCATAATCAAGTACTAGCACTCACAATCATGTCAGCATTAGAAACATAATATTAGGTATGATATTAACGCATTGCCGCCAATTCGGATGTGTCGAACTTCGGATATCTCGAATTGAAATGTACGGTCAGGACGACTTCGACACAACGAGTGTGGACTGTATTTATTGTTAAATCTTTACTGCTAAATAAATGCTAAGAACAAAATTTTTATTCCATCTGACCTAGTTCATTGTTTAGGGTCTTTTTTAAAGACACTTGAATTTCATAACTGATTAGTGGACAGTGAAGACTAAAAGTTGTTCTTAGTCTTTATGTGTCGTAAAAGTGATTAATAATAAGACTCATACCTAATCTGCACGTTGTCTGAGAAGACAGCCCAGTAAGAGCACCAACGCAGCACAGTGAGGCGGCAAAGTAAGTCATGTGATGGATATCTGGGTAAGCACCGGACGCTGCCAGAGCTCCATAACCAGCGATCACTCCAGCACCAGGCACAGCATAGAAGTAGTTGTACTCGGGAGCATCTCCTACAGAAAACACAAAACAAGTCCATGTACAAGCAATGTTCTAGATGCTACATCTGTTTAGTTAGTGCTTTTGTATCACACAGTTTTTTTAGAAATAATTTAGTGTTATTCCTGTCTAGTAAAATTCTCTGTATATTTTTATCAGTCAGGATTGAGGTCAATTATAAAAGTAATGCATTAAATTAGCATTTTTTGGGCATTAAATGAGCATTAGCATTACTCATTTTTTTCAAAAGTAAAACATTTAATTAGCATTATACTGGGTGAATTATTTTAGCTGGACAACAGAAGTGATATTTAGGTAAAAAACAGAAATGCATCCCCTAGGAGGGGGGCCTGACCATCGGCAAAAATTCTATTGCAGATGATGCTGACCAATCAGTCGATGCAGCATTGTATTTCATTGTTACACACGCTGTATAAAGATTTCAGATTATTTATCTGGTAAGTTATTTATTCTTAAAAAGATTTTTCTTTATTTTGGATGGAATACTCTTTTCATATGGTTTTTAAACACGAAATTTTATGTTCAGTAGTCAACTAATGTCCAGGTTCCAAGATCATAAAACTGAGGCTGGAGACTGGTCTCAAATCTCAAACATGATTGGCTGAAATGTGGTCTAGTCTGACCCTCATCCTACCTGCTCGTCTGAACATGTCTAACATTCTCTGGGTGACTGTAAATCCACCACCGATGTTGATACTGGAGATGAAGCAGGCTACGGCAGCCAGGGTCTCCACGGTGTTAGTGGGCACGAACTCCTTGCTCATCAGCAACATACCACCAACAGCGGTGATACCAGAGATAGCATTGGTCACTGACATCAGAGGGGAGTGCAGGGCAGGTGTCACATTCCAAACAGTGTAGTAACCTATAAGCACAAAGTATTCGTAAAAAACAATGATTATACTGATAAAATCAGTGTTCTAATGTTCCCGAAATCATTAAGATAATGGCTATGATTGTTATCTGAAAACATTTGTTAACTCGATATAGAATTTATTAAAATTTTTAATTGAAACTTCTAAAACTTCACACTTTAAAAAACCCCACTAAAATCCTTATTTATTATTTTCAATTTTCTGAACCCATCTTTTCATTATGTTACACACAATAACAAACACAATAACAAATTGGAGCTTAATGCCTCAAGAACAGTCTTCATGGTCTACATTGTTTGCCATCCAATCACACAACAGGGCTTTTTTTCCTTCTTTAGTAGGGGCCGTTTATGGGCGCCTTCCCCTCAGAAAATTTTTTTAAAATCATGCAGTTTTCCCCAAAAAGTAACTTTACATCAGGTTTTTTCATACCCCTTTAAAGAAAAAATAACACTACATTCCCCCAAATTATAGGGCATGGGCCCCTTCCCCTGGCAGTAAAAAAAAGCCCTGCGTGACAAGCAATATTAATACAATTAGAAAACAGTAAGATCCCTTTCAGACAGCGATTTCTGCAACCTGATCAAAATCTATTCTTAGTTTGTAAGCAACATTTGGTCATGTCCCATCACAAATGGCATGCATAAGAGATATGCATGCAAAATTTTCATTACAACAAAGATGTTTTCAATCCCTGTTCTCACCTACAATGCCGGCCAGACCAAATGTGGTGACCATGGTTGTGAAATCTGGGTTCGGGGACGCTGCTCCCAGGGCTAACATGGTACCCAGACCTCCAGTGTACTTAAGTGCCGTGTTGAAGGTTCTGGTCTTAGGGTCTACAGGTGGGGGTGGGGCAATACCCTTGGGCTTTGGTTTGTCTGCTACAGCTGCATCTAGCTGCGGAGGTGGGGCTGGAGGCAAAATTTGTCCCTATTGAACAAAGTCAGATTTCTGGTTTACTTATGTAACATTATATGTAAATTATTAAGTGATTGAAAAATTTTAAGGAAAACAGTCTTGGGAAGAAGGGAAGACTACTTAGAATACATGTGGATGTTTTTAGTCTTAAATTTAATTGGTAAAACAAAATTTTCACTTGTTGACAAGTTTTTCTAACAAGATTTCGCACAATTCTTTATTTTGTGACTGTTTCTTATTTGTAAATTGAACAGCTAATGCATGAATAGTAATAAATTCCCATTAAATCTGCTGATTGGTGGGGTTTAGTTTGCATTTTAACAGCAATGATCAGAATACAACAGACACTTACATTCTGTGTGACGATACTGCCTCTAACGACCTCATCCTCAAGGTTAATATTGAAATGGTTCTTCTCACCTGCAAATCAACATCATGCAAACATGAATGTTCTTGATGGGCTTGGAAATCAATATACATGTAATGCAAACATCAAAGCTTGTCCTGGGAATTTCACATTGTTTCAACTCTTTACTCCAACTACCGTCATTGTTCGAATATAAGCCGCACTCATGTATAAGCCGCACCGCCCCAAAACCTTGTGGAACAGATGAAAATGGCTCAACGAAGTGTATAAGCAGCCTAACCTGTGTATTAGCCGCACCCATAACTTTTTACTGCCGAATTCTGGGAAAAAAGTGCGGCTTATATTCAAACAATGATGGTATATGGGTTTTATGAGGAGTGAACAGTGTAGCTCTAGAACAGGTACCACATCTGTGTTTCTTTATAACAAAATCACACCAAAATCTTGTTTTGTATACTTTGATCCAAAATACATTCTGTCAATAAATCATGAACTTTTATAAGAAATATTGATATCTCTTTATATATCTTTTTTATTTTACTGAATTATCAAGGAACATGAAATTTTCAGAACCAATTCAGATATTAATCCTCAACCATTTACAATGTCCAACTTAAAAGAATGTTATTTTTGCAAAAATACATACCCTTATTGCAAAATCATATATTAATCATGTATTTCTTTGACAAACTATATTTATCATGTATTTGTCATGTATTTGTTTGGCCAACTTCATTGATCTTAGTGTTATTTAAGCATATGTTAGTCGTAACTTAAGTTGATTTCCACCAACATTTAAACAGAAAATGTACATACCCATAGAGAGAAGTAGTTTGGTAATGTTGTTCCCATACAATGTACTGGACTGTGTTGGAAGGCGACTAGGAAGGTCGGTGTATCCTATATGGATGATATCCTTGTATGTGTACAGTTCTCCGGGCTTCGTCGTCTCTACATTGCCACCAGCCTCGGCAGCCAAGTCAACTATCACAGATCCAGGCTTCATACTTTCCACCATTTGCTGAAGAAGATATTCAACTTTTAAATTTCATTGGTTGGAATTAACTATTGAACACACATTACCTTGGAAATTGTAAGAACAAATTAAACATACTTTACAACACTTTTGTATGGATCCATATTTGATCTAGCTCGTACATGTTTCGTTCAGAAGTTATGGCCCTTTGATCAGGATCTACTTTGTTTACTTTTATATTGACCAAGAAACAGATGTGCGGGCTACTCTGGATATATACACTCATAACCCATGTGATTCAAGGTGTAAACATGGAGTAAAAGGTTAACTGATTCTAGGTTTAATTTGGAATTTACTTCAGTAAACCTAGAATTAATTTGGAATTTAGTAAAATACTGACTGGAAAAAGTTAATCAAAACAGAGACTAAGTAAACCGATAGCTGAATTTTTTAACCCATTGTTCAATCCATTCATATATTATTAACTGTATGAAAAAAAAAGGTATTGGTTCCAACAGGACTTTCAGGGGATGTTTTAGTGTATTTACCCTGGTGATGAGTATTGGAGCTCTCTTGCCAGGGATGAGGGCTGTGGTTATGACAACATCCACTTCCTTGCACTGCTTGGCATACAGGGCGTCGACTGCCTGCTGGAACTCTGTTGACATCTCCTTGATGTCTTTAGCATAGCCCCCCGCAGCTGCTCCGGATTCCTGAGGAAAGTTTACAAACCACACATTACAAATTTATACACTGAACATGGTGACAATCCCATTGTTTTTTCACAGTTTTAAGATTGAATAACCATCAACTAAGTAACAGGTAGGCCACATACTTATCAGGGCCCAAGATTACACAGTCTCCATTTCAACTGATCAGATGCTGGAGATGAGACTGGTCTCCTGTTTTAGTTTCAGTTCTGCATAAATTTCTTCTTGATGGGAGAGTAGCCCTTTAAGTCATTTTCCTTTTCAAGAAACTTATAAAACAGCGTTATATAGTATATTTTCTATATTCTTTCCTCATACACATGCATTACTAAATGAACATGACTACCCATAACATTGCAGTTTTTTATTCATCTCATACAGAAACTCTAAATGAGCAAAGCAAAGCATAAAACAGAAGCCCTAGTCTTTAGATATTAAATTGAAGAATTATGTGTTTCCATGCAAATCATTAAAGGATGTTACCTGAACAGCAACCTCGAGGAACTCGGCACCCAGAGATTCTGCCTGTTCCTTGACCGCTGGTCGCACATCATACAGGCGGGTGATTGCACCGAGGTTCTTGGCAGCTCCGGCAGCAGCAAGCCCAGCCACACCACCACCGATGATGAAGATCTTTGCAGGAGGCACTTTGCCTGCAGCTGTGATCTGACCTGTAATCATAAAGACAAATAATCAGTACAGAAAGTGGAAGAAAAGCTTTAAGGTAATTCATACTTGCTGATAATACAGTTTTACTAATGATGAGCTGTGAACATTAAATTATCATTTTTTCAACAATTTCCAAACAAACTGTTGTTATATTAACAAACAGATGAATATTGATAATAACAAGAGACAAAATTTGAAAAAAATGAATTTTGTTAGAAAAGTAATAAAATGTGGTACCTGCTGTTATCTAATCCGGGTGTCAAAATAAAGCATTTTCCACTCAAATAAATCCAAAATAATAAATTACAATATCCAGTTCAATCTTCCCTCGAGGGCCAACCAGTGTTATTTTTTCAAAATCACTTTTTAAACCTTGACAAGAATGAATTTCAAAACACTGCACAAATACCATCACACAAGATTTACATTGTTATACATGTAGAGATTAAATTGTCCTATAGATAAACACAAGTGAGCATGATTTGCATGCTTTTTGCATGGGTGAGTGACTTCATGGGAATATGAATGATGTGTTTGGATTTTGATTTATAAAAGCAATATTTTCAAGTTATTTTGAAAAAATAACACTGGTTGGCCCTAGAGGGAACATTGAACTGGATATTGTAATTAATTATTTTTAGTAGGGATGGCAACGAGTAGTAAAATTGATACTCGAGTAATAGGACGATCTTCCGATCGAGTACTCGAGTACTCGAACAATTTCCGATTTAAATATAGATAATTCCGTTCGTGTAATATCAGCTTCAACCTACTCAGTATAAATACATAATACCACATATTAATAAAGATACTTACACAACAAAAGTGTGTTATATCTTTTATTTGTAATTTGTTATTTTATATTTTAAAAGTAAATCAACAAGTTGTATCAAAGTTACAACACGATCATGCGAACATGTACATTTACGGTGGTCAGAATAATATTTTGTCGTGATATAATCAAATAAAATAAATAAATCGAACTAAACTAAAACCATGGGACTCGTCTGTCTGCTTTTTGGGCCTGGTCTCGTATCATGTTTCAACTTAAGATGGTTAAGCATGCTTGTAGTTCCCCCTTTGTAGACCAACTCGGAACTACATTTGTCTGTTTTCCGTCTGCTGCCCGTTTGAAGTAACTCGACGCAGACGACTTTGCGGGAGGCATTTTGCTGATGTAATACAGGTATTTATTTCGGTATTTTATTAAAGAATGTGATACTAATCATTACCATCGTTTTACTTTATCTTTTTATTTTCATTAATATTCATAGATTAGTTCGCGTCATTCACCAATAAAAAATAGAAATTATCATCTCATGCATAAATCAATGACTATATTGGGCGGTCCTGATTTTCTGTATGAAGCAAGAATTATCTAATTGTCAAACAATACATTTGTGCGTAATGAGCACCACAGGTGATTGGCAAACAATAGATCTGTATTACCACTATAAAAACATTGCTAATTGACATTATTGACAAGTGCCAGTTGGGACCCTTATTTGGCAGTTTGTTATTTCACAACAATGACACTTCAACTTCAGAGTGTAAAATACGTCACCTGTGGCGATTAAATGCATCGCGCATAGCGTCTAATTGCCTCCGTGCCGGATATCGAAACGAATTATAAACAAAATAAACGTTTTTTTTATATCAATTTTTTTCCAATTACTCGAGTAGTAGATTTAGTACTCGATACTCGGACGTTCGATCGAGT
This sequence comes from Corbicula japonica, assembly GCA_038501625.1. Lineage (NCBI taxonomy): Eukaryota > Metazoa > Mollusca > Bivalvia > Venerida > Cyrenidae > Corbicula > Corbicula japonica. The sequence goes on along the minus strand of JAZAYU010000044.1, from coordinate 4,540,135 downwards.
ACTCGAGTACTCGAGTAGTCGATGCCATCCCTAATTTTTAGTTTAGTTGTGTGGAAAGTGCTTTATTTTGACACCCGGATTAGACAACATAGCAGGTACCACATTTTATTACTATTCTAACAAAAGTCATTTTTTTCAACAATTGTCTCCTGTAATTATCAATATTCATCTGTTTATAACAATATAATAACAGTATTTTCAAAAATTGTTAAAAAATGATAATTTTATTTTCACACCTCATCACCTTTTGCACACTATGGTGTACAATTTTGAATGACCTTAAGCAGGATACAGGGCTTTTCATCAGAAAATTGGGAAGAGGCCCTGGCCTTTCCAATCGGGAAATTTATGTGCAATAATAGTTTATTTTGGGAAAACAAAATTAATTGAAAGATGGGTTCTACTTTATAAAATTGAAGAGTAATAGGTATTTTTAATTTAAATCTAATTTATTATGCACTTTATTTTCCAGACTTCAATTTTCAAACACTCCTCCCAGGAGTTTTTACCATTTTTAGATATTTTACCAAGCACTTTGGGAAGAGATTCTGCCGCAATTGGGAAAAATTATTGTATTTTTGGATTGGGAAGAGGCCTTTTATAGGCCTCAGTTATATAAGCATGAAAAGCCCTGGGATAAACACTTTCCAGTCAGGTAAAGCCAAGATTTTGGTTTGTGTCATTTTTTACAAAATAAACCACTATTTTACAATTATCCCTTTCCTCCAGACTGCTGGAAATCTGTGACATCTGACAAGGATCTAAATTGTTTGCTTTCTGATTCGTTAGGTTATTTTACAAGAAGCCATTGGTGTAGAACCAAATCAGACATGATAGATGTGCTGCATGTTGTGAATCTACACTTGAAGCACACACAATAAAACACACATTTATATAAGGAATAAATGTTTTGACTAGTATTATTGGTTTACAATCCATTGAAATGTTGATCAGATTGCCCGTGAAAAGTGCTCAACATCTTACAAAAGTATGATCATTCTGTTAGTTCATTTCTTACCTATAATTAAGAAAACAGTTTTAAGTGCTCACAATAGTCAAAATTGTAGCTATCTTGCAGAAAAATTAATTTCTGAATATTTGACAATGTAGTTAAATGCAGAAACACTTACCGCTGAAGAATCTGCCGTAGTTGTTTGCAGCTTCAATGACAGCCTTGTAGCCAGATATATTGGCCATGGATGACAAAGCATCAAACACTTGAGCTCGAGAAATTCTCGGCACTTTGTCCATAGCAAATGTTGTTAATTTTCTATCATTTAATTTCTTAACAAGTTCCGCATTTTGTTGTGGATATAAAAAGCTAAGCAAAATTCCATTTTCTTTAAACAAAGGTATTTCATTTTCTAGTGGTGGCCTAACTTTTAAGATTATATCTGAATGATAGGTTTCATCCCTAGACAGTATATTAGCTCCCATTGACTTAAAGTCTTCATTTGTAAATTTTGCTCCTAAACCTGCGCCATCTTCTATGTTAACCTTGAATCCTTTCTTTGCGAGAACTTGCACTGCTGTTGGCGAGATGGCAACTCTTCTTTCATGTGGGAACATTTCCTTTGGAACTCCCACTGTCAGTTTCTCATATGGTGTTCCAACGACTGCCTTTTCCTCTTTTTTGGCCGCCTTGGCACAATAGTTTCTTGGGGCATTTTTGAACCCACGGCTGCAGCGGATGGACAGTTTCTGCACATGGCAGCCAAGGTCAGCCAAGATGGCTGCCGACTTTATCCTAGGCAACATGGCAGACTAGTAGTTTAATCTCACCTGAAATAGTTTAACATAAATATATACTGTGTTAACAATATTCTGGTAAAACTCAACATTAGGCAAGGCTGGTATGGTTATAGCAAAGGTCAGGTTGGTCGCTTATTGAGTTCAAGTGGGCAGAAAAGTTAGTGACATCACTATATAATTCTATGTGTTAGCCATCAACCAAATATGGGTTAAGCTGCATATAAAAATGAATGTGATAATGCTTTAAGACTGGTCTTAGATATGGTCCAATTGAACAAGGTGGTTCATTTAGACCAGTGATACAACTGAACTATGTCATCCTATTAAATGTACCACAAGTAAGGCATGAAAGTACAATTTTTAAGAGAACTGTACATTCAACCAACTGAAATTCAGATTAACATAAGCCACATAATAGGTTATTACATTTAATGACCTTACTGGCTGGACAATGAAAGCAATAGCAAGACTAGACTCTGTCCTAAGGCCATTGATGCCCCCACTGCTGCAACAACATTTGTAACAAAATTGTTTATCAGGTATTAATGACATATGGTGATCATGACTAGTAAATGAGGAGTAAGTGCCATAAAATTTTTATGTCTAACATAAACAAAGGGCCAGAACTGTGTAGAAAATTGTTGCAAGACCTATTTCTTTAAAGCAATCTACACATGATCCATTTATCTGTGAAAGTTTGTGCCACAAGATGTTATTACTGAAATAAACAAAGGGCCATAACTGTGGTAAAAATAGCCACAGGAAAAAATCTTTCTTTTACGATCATCTACACATCCTGCTTGATCATCTGTGCATGTTTAAAGGAAACCTGCCTGATAGTTAAAGATGAGTTACTGCCACAAGATTTTATTAAGTAGTGAAATTAACAAAGGGCCATAACTGGTTAAAATGGCCACAGGAAAAAATCTTCTTAACAATCATCTACACATGCTGCTCGATTATCTGTGCAAGTTTGAAAGAAATCCACCAAATACTTAATAAGAAGTTGTTACCACAATATTATATTACTGAAATTAATCAAGGGCATAATGTGATTAAAATGGCCGCAGGAAAAAAGGGACTTGTTTGAAATAATGTAGATTTTGATGGTGAATTTATATTCAAGTTTTAAGTGCATATTTTGTTAACAGAAGTGGATGTCAATGCTGTTAGAATATCAAGTAGAGCTAAAAATGAGGAAAATATACTGTATACATTAGAGAATTGCATATCTGCAAACCAGTCCTCAAAAACTTATCAGTGTTAAGCCGTCAATAAATATTGGCACCCAAAAGTAAATGTTATACATCTGTCCTTTTTATACGCCCGTTTGAAAAACGGAACGTATTATGGGAACACATGCGGCGGGCGGCGTCCACTGGGTTTCCACTCTCTAAGTCATGGAGTTTTCATCCAATCTTTATCAAACTTGGTGAATATGTTGGTGGGCATAATATCTCGACCAAGTTCTATAACCTGCCAAATCCCCCCATGCACTCCTGAATTTTGGCCCTTGAATTGTCCAAAATAAGAGTTAACGCTCTCTAAGTCAAAGAGTTTTCATCCCGTTTTTATCAAACTTGGTGAATATGTTGGTGGGCATAATATTTCGACCAAGTTCTATAACCAGCCAAATCCCCCGAGGCACTCCTGAATTATGGCCCTTGAATTGTCCAAAATTACTGTTTCTGCTCTCTCAGTCAAAGAGTTTTCATCCGGTCTTTATCAAACTTGGTGAATATGTTGGTGGGCATAATATTTCGACCAAGTTCTATAACCAGCCAAATCCCCCGAGGCACTCCTGAATTATGGCCCTTGAATTGTCCAAAATTACTGTTTCTGCTCTCTCAGTCAAAGAGTTTTCATCCGGTCTTTATCAAACTTGGTGAATATGTTGGTGGGCATAATATCTCGACCAAGTTCTATAACCTGCCTAATCCCCCCAGGCACTCCTGAATTATGGCCCTTGAATTGTCCAAAAACTGAATTAACGGTATCTGCTCTCCAAGTCGAAAAATTTTCATCAGATCGTTACGCAACTTTGATGATCAGCATTTTGACGGGCGTATTTTGTGTCAGTTTGGCACTCTTGTTAAAGTTAATTTTATATTTCAATAAATAAGAGTTCAACAAGATATGTTTGTAAAACATGTATGACCCCCCCCCCCCCAGCCATATGGATAGTAAACTGCTCTGTTATTGACCATCAAAATCATTGTCTAGTTATTGGCATGACAAGATTTTTGTAGTGAAGGTCACTGTGACCTTGAACTTTGACCTGAATGAATAGAATTCATGTACATGTGATGACAAACCTCAATCCCGAATCGGAGGATCAAAGGCTCAATCCTTATGTAGTTATTGGTAAGTGAATTTTTTAAGTGAAAGTGACCTTTGACCTACTGAACTGAAAATCAATAGGTGTCATCTACAGTTGACCATCCTACCAAGTTTGAGGATCATAGGTGAAAGAATTATCTAGTTATTGATTGGACAAGGTTTTTGTGTTGAAGGTCAGTGACCTTGACCTTTGACATACTGACCTCCAAATCAAAAGGGGTCTTCTACTCATCATGATCAACCTCCACACCAAATATGAAGACTGTATGACAAAGTGATGTCTAGTTATTGATCAGACAAGATGTGGTCTTTGGACCGACTGACTGACCGACATGGGTAAAGCAATATATCCCCACTTCTTCTAAGGGGGGCATAATAATATTAGTTAGAAAGTTTTTTTATTATTAAATTTTGCTTAACCCATCAAAACTGTACAGCCAAAGGTACTTTAAACAGGTCTAGGAAACGGCTGTTTTTACGGACTGTCTGTAAATTTATAGACTGTCTGTTTATTTATAGATAAATGTGTCTGTAAATTTATGGACAAGGGAGGTTACAAAAGTTGTCAAAAGTTTAAATCTTGGTTCTACACCACATTGGGATAAAAATGAATGAAAATCTACAAATAAATTAGTATTAAATATTGTAAATCAACATAACTTTTTTTAAAAGATCATTATTATGTTCAGATGATTGTGTGAAATGTTGTTAGATCATTGATGACCATGTTGGAGAAGAAATAGCAGTGTAAAGAAACTTCTGTTCTTTTTGTTTATGCCCTATGTAATGCTCTTTGCTATCAGAATTAACAACAAGAGCCAGTCGGAAACGACTGCACGCTCGACTATTCGAAAAGTCAGAATTATTAAGCACATTGTAACTGGGCTTCATTTAAACTGGGGAGTGATTCAGGAGTTTATGACACCACCAACAAACACACATGAACAAAAGTTTCTTAATCCAAGTTAGGAAATCAATAAATTACACTTAATTTATTCTTGTAGATTTTTTTTAGGGTTTACACAACCCAGCCCATAAACCCCTGATCCCACACCCATCAACCCACTATCTTTGCCCACCTATAGTGGTGCGGCGTGGTGAAGTACAGTATAGTATGCTGGTTGCTGTTGTTGGTGGTGGTGTTGTTGTTGTTGGTGGTGGTGTTGTTGCTGTTGTTGGTGTTGTTGTTGGTGGTGGTGTTGTTGGTGTTGGCATTGTTGGTGTTGTTGTTGGTGGTGGTGGTAGTGTTGTTGCTGGTGGTGGTGGTGTTGGTTGTTGGTGTTGTTGTTGTTGCTGTTGTTGGTGGTGGTGTTGATGTTGTTGTTGGTGTTGATGTTGTTGGTGTTGTTGTTGGTGGTGGTGTTGGTGTTGCTGGTGGTGGTGGTGTTGTTGTTGGTGCTGGTGTTGGTAGTGTTGATGTTGTTGTTGGTGGTGTTGTTAGTGGTGGTGGTGTTGTTGTTGTTGGTAGTGGTGTTGTTGTTGGTGGTGGTGGTGTTGTCGGTGGTGGTGATGATGTTGTTGTTGGTGGTGGTGGTGTCGTTGTTGGTGTTGTTGGTGGTGGTGGTGTTGTTGTTGTTGTTGGTGTTGTTGGTGGTGTTGGTGGTGGTGTTGCTGTTGTTGGTGTTGTTGATGGTGTTGTTGTTGGTGGTGTTGTTGTTGGTGATGGTGGTGTAGTTGTTTGTGTTGGTGTTGTTGTTGTTGGAGGTCGTGTTGTTGTTGGTGGTGTTGTTATTAATGGTGGTGGTGTTGTTGTTGGTGGTGTTGTTGTTGTTGTTGTTAGTGGTGTTGTTGTTGTTGGTGGTGGTGTTGTTTGTGTTGTTGTTGTTGGTGGTGTTGTTGTTGTTGCTGTTGTTGGTGGTGGTGGTGGTGTTGTTGTTGTTGCTGTTGTTGGTGGTGGTGTTGATGTTGTTGTTTGTGTTGATGTTGTTGGTGTTGTTGTTGGTGGTGGTGTTGGTGTTGCTGGTGGTGGTGGTGTTGTTGGTGCTGGTGTTGGTGGTGTTGATGTTGTTGTTGGTGGTGTTGTTAGTGGTGGTGGTGTTGTTGTTGTTGGTAGTGGTGTTGTTGTTGGTGGTGGTGGTGTTGTTGGTGGTGGTGATGATGTTGTTGTTGGTGGTGGTGGTGTTGTTGTTGGTGTTGGTGGTGTTGTTGTTGTTGGTGGTGGTGTTGTTGTTGGTGTTGTTGTCGGTGGTGTTGTTGTTGGTGTTGTTGTTGTTGTTGATGGTGTTGTTGTTGGTGGTGTTGTTGTTGGCGATGGTGGTGTAGTTGTTTGTGTTGGTGTTGTTGTTGTTGGAGGTTGTGTTGTTGTTGGTGGTGTTGTTATTAATGGTGGTGGTGTTGTTGTTGGTGGTGGTGTTGTTGGTGGTGGTGTTGTTGTTGTTGGTGGTTTTGTTGGTGTTGTTGTTGTTTGTGTTGGTGTTGTTGTAGTTGTTGTTGTTGGTGGTGTTGGTATGTGGAGGTGGTGGTGGTACAGTACAGTACAGTACAGTGGTATGGTATGGTATGGTATGGTATGGTATGGTATGGTATAGTATAGTCTATGCACCCACCCACCCCACAATTACTCAACACTTTCAACCAAAGTATGTTAAGGACATCTGTTTTACACCTTTTATATAGCATTACATATGAAAAACACTAACATTGAAACTTTAACAATTATGTATAAGTCTTAATTCTAATTTCAAGTGAAAAGGGGCAAAAATCAAATATAAAAAAGCAAGGATGAGTTATGGGCCTTTGAAAATAAACCCTGTGTAAGATAAAATAAAGGTATACAAAGTTTTAAACCTTAATTTTTAAGTCTAAAAAGGGCAGTAATTTGAAAAAAAATCAAAGAGTTATGGTTCTTGGCATACATAGTCAGGGTCATGATGGTGAATAAGTTTCAAAGCTATAGTACAAGAAGTATGAAAGTAACTAGCTTGCACGCAAACTTTAACCTGAAATTCTAAGTCGAAAAAGGGCCTTAATTTGATTAAAAATGAAAGAAAGAGTTATGGTTCTTGGCATACATAGTCAGGGTCATGATGGTAAACAAGTGTCTTAAGTCTCAAAGCTATAGTACAAGAAGTATGAAAGTAACTAGCTTGCACGCAAACTTTAACCTGAAATTCTAAATTGAAAAAGGGCCATAATTTGATTAACAAGAGGTGTTTGTCAAACACAAATGCCCCCCCTGACGTGCAAGTGATATCTATTAGCATTGAATTTAAATTTTTGGAAATTTAGAGACTTTTGTAAGCTTTAGCAATGAAGGGTACCAGTCATGAAAGCAATTTACAAGACGGTGGAACTCCTATATATCAATAACCAGGTCATCCAATGAGAGGATTACATTTACCTCGACAAACATAAGCGCGTGTAGATTAACCTACATGTAGTCTAACACAAAGGATTTTATTGTAATTTAAATCAAATATTCGCTATTGGCGGAGATATAGTAGCTCTAGTGTTATGTCAATTCCGGTAATGTGCAGGCTTTAGTGACCATCCATACGAAACCAAAGCATTTAATAAACACAAGTGAGTGATAATCAGTGCCTATTTATGACACGGCATATATTGAAATAGTTTAAAATTAATGTTATGGATCATTAATATATATCTTTACTTGAAATTGTCATGGGGAAAAATAATCACAACTTTACACTGAGAAGTATTTTATTTTATTATACAAATAAACATAAAAACGTTGTCTAGTTATTGATCGAACAAGGTTTTTTGTTGTCAAGGCCACCGTGACCTTGACCTTTGACCTACTGACCCCAAAACCAATAGGGGTCTTCTACTGGTCACGACCAACTTCCACACCAAATATGAGGTCTGTATCACAAAGCGTTGTCTAGTTATTGATCGGACAATGTTTTTGTATGCAAAGGCCACTGTGACCTTGACCTTTGACCTACTGATCCTAAAATCAATAGGGTTCTTCTACTGGTCATGACCAACCTCCACACCAAATATGAGGACTGTATCACAAAGCGTTGTCTAGTTATTGATCGGACAACGTTTTTGTATGCAAAGGCCACTGTGACCTTGACCTTTGACCTACTGATCCTAAAATCAATAGGGTTCTTCTACTGGTCATGACCAACCTCCACACCAAATATGAGGACTGTATCACAAAGCGTTGTCTAGTTATTGATCGGACAAGGTTTTTGTGGTCAAGGCCACTGTGACCTTGACCTTTGACCTACTGACCCCAAAATCAATAGGGGTCTTCTACTGGTCATGACCAACCTCCACACCAAATATGAGGACTGTATCACAAAGCGTTGTCTAGTTATTGATCGGACAAGGTTTTTGTGGTCAAGGCCACTGTGACCTTGACCTTTGACCTACTGACCCCAAAATCAATAGGGGTCTTCTACTGGTCATGACCAACCTCCACACCAAATATGAGGACTGTACCACAAAGCGTTGTCTAGTTATTGATCGGACAAGGTTTTTGTGGTCAAGGCCACTGTGACCTTGACCTTTGACCTACTGACCCCAAAATCAATAGGGGTCTTCTACTGGTCATGACCAACCTCCACACCAAATATGAGGACTGTATCACAAAGCGTTGTCTAGTTATTGATCGGACAAGGTTTTTGTGGTCAAGGCCACTGTGACCTTGACCTTTGACCTACTGACCCCAAAATCAATAGGGGTCTTCTACTGGTCATGACCAACCTCCACACCAAATATGAGGACTGTATCACAAAGCGTTGTCTAGTTATTGATCGGACAAGGTTTTTGTGGTCAAGGCCACTGTGACCTTGACCTTTGACCTACTGACCCCAAAATCAATAGGGGTCTTCTACTGGTCATGACCAACCTCCACACCAAATATGAGGACTGTATCACAAAGCGTTGTCTAGTTATTGATCGGACAAGGTTTTTGTGGTCAAGGCCACTGTGACCTTGACCTTTGACCTACTGACCCCAAAATCAATAGGGGTCTTCTACTGGTCATGACCAACCTCCACACCAAATATAAGGACTGTATCACAAAGCGTTGTCTAGTTATTGATCGGACAAGATGTGGTCTACGGACCGACATACCGACCGACATACCGACCGACCGGTGCAAAGCAATATACCCCCGCTTCTTCGAAGGGGGGCATAAAAATGAATGAAAGAGTTATGGTTCTTGGTAGAAATAGTCAGGATCATGATGGTTAACAAGTGTCTTAAGTTTCAAAGCTGTAGTACAAGAAGTATGAAAGTAACTAGCTTGCACGCAAACTTTAACCTGAAATTCTAAGTCGAAAAAGGGCCATAATTTGAACAAAATGGAAGTTAGAGTTATGGTTCTTGGCATACAAACTTCAAATATGATGATGAACAAGTGCTGAAAGTTTCAAAGCTGTAGTATAAGTAGTATGGAAGTTATGGGTTTGTACAGTAGCTTGCACGCAAACTTTAACCTGAAATTCTAAGTCAAAAAAGGGGCATAATTTGATAAAAATGAAAGTTAGAGTTATGGTTCTTGGCATACACACTTGGGATATGATGATGAACAAGTGTTGAAAGTTTCAAAGCTGTAGTATAAGTAGTATTGAAGTTATTAGTTTGTATAGTAGCTTGCACGCAAACTTTAACCTGAAATTCTAAGTTGAAAAAGGGCCATAATTTGATCAAAATGAAAGTCAGAGTTATGGTTCTTGGTATACACACTCGGGACATGATGATGAACAAGTGTGCCAAGTTTTAAAGCTGTAGTATAAGTAGTATTGAAGTTATGAGTTTGTACAGTAGCTTGCACGCAAACTTTAACCTGAAATTCTAAGTCAAAAAAGGGCCATAATTTGATCAAAATGAAAGTTAGAGTTATGGTTCTTGGCATACACACTCGGGACATGATGATGAACAAGTGTGCCAAGTTTAAAAGCTGTAGCTATAGTAGTTTTTAAGATATAGGTAGGTTGCACGTAAACTTTAACCAAAGCGGGACGCCGACGCCGACGCCCAAGTGAGTACAATAGCTCGACATATTCTTCGAATAGTCGAGCTAAAAATGCTTTAGGTTTGTGAATTTCTAAAATGTGTTAACTTTTGTATCAACCCTTGTCCATAAATTTACGGACACATTTATCTTTTATTTATCGCTCATCACTTAATCCAAGGGTAGTTTGCACCAAAATTCTTAACTTATGTTCAATTTGTTGCTTTTAGCTGCCATGATTAATCACGTGACTTCGGTTGTAAAGCAGTCATAAAAGATACTTTCTAATTGGTCAAGAAATCGACATTAGTTCATTGACCAATCAAAAAAATCCTTACAATTCCCCTGTTGGTCAAGGTCACATGATTCATCATGGAAGTGCAAAGTGACAACTTTGTATAATTTTGTCAATTTTGATGCCTACAACGATTAATTAAAGTGTTCTGTGAATACCGTCAGCGGTAAATGGTGATATTTTGATCAAGTTATGCAGGGCTTATAGCCTTTATCTCCGATTTCCTCGTGCTCGAACGTTTTACAGGTGTAAATCGTTGTTGCGACATCGTGTTGGACTAAACATAAAGTGCAGATTTTGTGTCACTCTATTGAGATTTTTAGAAAAACGGTTTGGATTTGACAATTGATGTAAATGTTTATTGAAAGAGACATATATAGCAGATAAATAATGACACAGGTCAATTTACAGACAGTCCGTAAAGACAGCCATTTCCTAGACCTGTTAAATACAAACAGATACAATTTTACATGGATTAAGAGTTAAAATAGACTGCCAGCTTATCAGAAAGACGTGTGTTAGAATGTCACAGAAAGACAAATAAAACGCAACTACAGTCTACAGACAAGACAGACATTTGCACTAGTAGGC